>JALJCO010010714.1:0-140371 GCA_023101725.1 Atherinomorus stipes | reverse complement strand
TGTGTTGGTTTAAGTTTGACTTTCGACTAAATCGTTGTCCACATTCATCACAGCTGAATGGTTTCTCTCCAGTGTGGATTCTCATGTGTCTTCTACGATCTACTTCCTATTACAGATTTGACCACAAACATCACTTTCGAATTTTTCTTCCCTGTTTGGACTTTCTTCTTAAAATGTACATTTTTCGTCACTTTAAGACATTTCTTTTGGTTCAAGCTGCTCAAAGACCTTTTTTTACAGTTTCTCTGTAGAGTTTGCTGGTTATGAATCTGGCTGGTTGGTTGTGCTCTGTCGTCATTTCTACTTTCATCACATCCTTGTTGGGGCATATTCCCTCTGGTTCCTCTTTTATGTGAAGAGGTTCTGGGTCCTGGTTTTCCAGACTTCATTTACAGTGAATCCCCTCTGTAATCACCAACAGCTGATGTACATCTGCAGGGAACACTGAAATAAAAAATTAAAATAAAATTTAATTTTCAGATAATACAGCAGAAAAATTCCCACCCCATCCTTTTTCAGTCACATCTTTAATATGTCTGCGTGCCCAATACCTTAGTCAACAAGAAGAGAAGTGTTTTATAAGAGATTACAAGGTCTTCTCTGCAACATTGCGTAAAGAATTTAAGCTTATAGGGCTGCAGCTACTGATTATTTTTTGTAAAAGAATAATCTAAGGATTCTCTAACAAGTAATTGAGTAATTGGCTGAAGTTATTGGATGAAGTTATTGCCTACAGTGCTATTCTCAGATATAGATCCTGCATGCAATCGTTGTAAAATATCCCCATCTTCATATTTACACACATTTTGGAGCTGCTCCAAGTTGACAAGCTACTGGACTTTGGTGTTTAAAACACTCTTGGAGGCCTTGGAGGTAATTATAGCCCCCTGCCCTATTTTAGCCCTTTTTGGTGTACCATCTATTGCTTATGCTTTGAACAATTCCCAGCATGACTTTGTGGCTTTCTGTACACTACTTGCCCGTCGCCTTATCCTTCTAAAATGGAAGGATTAGAACATGCTATGGATCAGAAATATCCTTATTTATATTAGATTGGAAAAAATAAAACATACACTTGGAGGTTCAGCTGGCAAATTTTATAAGATCTGGCAACCCTTCTTGAGGTATGTGGAAGAGAACTTGGAGCTGAATGAATCAACTTAACTAAGCCAATTTTCAGCCTTATGTTATCTTTGTGATGATCCGCGTAATCTATAGGCTTTATGCACAGCTCCACTACTTCCTGAACTTAGTACTGCACCTTTGTTTCTTGTCTTTCATGATTGGATGAACTGATTAAATCCAGGTGTGTCTGATCTCAGCAAATGGTCAGACACACACTGATGTTAGTTATCAGATTTACATGACAGCATGTCGCTGATCTCTAAGTTTCTGTGATGCACCACCCACAAACACGCGCACGTCCACGAGATGACCGCACATGGCAACTCAGACAGCGCGTGCATCTGAAAACGCGTCAACCAGCTGAAACTCAGACACAGATATCAGTTTAAAGTCTACTACGAAGATGAAGATGGAGACGCTCCTTTTCACCTCTTGATGCTGAGAACGAGAACGTCGCAGGAACGCGCACAGCTGATACAGCCGTTAATCACCTTTAATTATGTCAGCACGTCATCTTAGATCTGAACTTTAATATTCAGCACAACTTCATGGAATGAAACGTTTTTTTCAAGTCTTATACAATCCTTTACGTTTTTCTTTCCTGTGTTTTTTCTTTTTTTATCAGTTTGGAAACGTGACATGACTGAACAGAGAAGCTGCTGCTAATTATTTTATTATTAACACTGGAATGCTGCAACTGGAAGTTACTGTTACAGAGTTTATGAATACATCATTCAGCAGAGATGATTTGTAGTTTCTTTAGGTTATCAACACAGCAGCTTACTCATATTCATCCTACCCCCCCGAAGCTGATGGGGAAATGCTGTGACCGCAGTTCTGTAATGTCGTCACACTGATTTCGTTATGTCGACTTTTATTCAGCTCCCTCTTCGTCTAAATTGAAGTTCTGCCAGACAGAAGACTTGAGAGTTGATGCAGCTTCCTGTAGCTTAACAATCTCACATCCATGTTGTTACGAGTTGTTGGAAACAGGATGGTGAGCGCGCTGCGCGGGTCCGTTATGTCCGGTGGCAGCAGGAACTTAATGAAACAAAAACAGCTGAATAAACAAATCCTGCGCTCAACAGTTCGGTAAAAGGTCGTGCCGAACCGAGAGCAGCGTACCGAACGGTTCGACACAAATACGTGTACCACTACAGCCCTACTAAATACATATTCAAGCCCACAACACTTGCAGTATGAATTTATTAGCAAGAAAAGATGATTTACAGTTGAACCTACTCACAGCAGTTTAATATATATATATATATATATATATATGAAGTTAATTAATTAAATTAGGTTCAGGAGCAGGGCCACGCCTCAACCACACCTGCAGGTCCATCACCAAGCAAGCATAAATACTCGCTCACCTCCTGGAACTCAGTTTGTCTCTTTTTCTCGAAGCAGCGCTTCCGCCGCTGCCATGAGCACACCACTGTACATTTCATGTCGCTAAATTACGGATCTTGGATTGTCTTTCTTCCATCAGCTTGGCTTGGGTTTTGCGGCCGCCAGCTTCCCCGCTCTTCCTGGCCGTCTTCGGACCCGCCGTCCTGCAGCCTCCGCACCCCTCGGACCAGCTTCCCGGCCTGCAGCCACCTCCATCACTGACTGGACGCTTGTCTGCGGCGCGATTGGTCTGCTCTGACAACGAAACCACCGGCGGTTCCAGGTCTTCAGCACTTCTTACTCCTCTCTGCGGGTGGCTTCATCTCCAGCTGGTTTCTGGCAATGTCGCAGAACCTCTGCTGCACACAGGTTTGTCTCTCCTGCACCTGCTTCGCCCGTTCTGGAGCTTTCTCAGCTCATTTCTTCTTGTCTTTCCTCCTTTTTGTCTCTGGCGGTCCCAGTGCTGCCGACAGGTGCTTCAGCTTCTTCTCAGCTTCCGATTCCTCCTGTTTCCTTTGCTGCTGGCTCCACCACAGCCTCCTCCTCTTCTTTGCGTTTCAGGTGTGTCCACAGCAGAGCCCCTCTTGCCCTCTTCGGGAGCCCCAGCCCTTCCCACCTCTTCTGGCTTTTCTTTGCCGCTCTTTCTTTTGTTTCTGGCTCATTTTTTCCTCATTCCCTCTCTGCCCCTCAATTTTATTTTGGGGATTACCCTTGACTCCTTTTCCTTTCAGGCCTCCTTGTCTCTGGAAAAGGTCCAGCACATCTCGTCTCTCTTCTCCAAATACCTGCTGGTGGATGAATGAACAATACGGCAGTTGTTGGCCCTCTTCTGTTATCTCACGAATGCCATGCGCATTGGCCCCCTGACTTGGAACGTCTCAAATGAGCTTCGGATTTGCACTCTTTACGAGCTGTATCCCATCTTCATAGCTGCCATTCTTTGGGGGGGTCAAGAGTGGTCACGTAGGTCAATTCTAATTCATCTGTCCGGCTTAGTGCCAGAACTCTACTCCATCCATTTATTCCACATTGGGGCAGCAACCACCGCCTCCAGATTCAGTATAACCAACCAAAAATATTCAACTACTCAACAGGGCTGAACGATTTATCGTTTTAAGATCGAAATTGCGATTTCAGACCAGGCGATCACGTGATCGCCAAAGCTGCGGTTTTTCCAGCTCCTGACTGACCCAGGATCTGCTCTGTCCACTGTTGTACACACGCGCTACTTGCCGTCTCTGTACCAGCCAACTAAGCTCACCAATCAGGAGCGGAATGTTACTCATGGACAAGCCAGCTAACCAATCAGCATCAGGGCTGGGATGGGCATCTCCTGCTGTGTAATCTTTGCACTAGATAACGGCTTTGGCAGAACTTCATCCAGTTTCTAACTTTCCGTTCCGTTGTTGGAGAGAGGCTGCAGACCTCTGCTGCCTCTTTGTTGATCGGCTTCGTGAAATGAGGGAACTTAATGTTCAGTAAAATATAATCTTGAACTGTCTGCGCCCTCAGATTTCATGACTCAGCAGTTAAGTCACCAGCAGCGATCAGCTGATCAGACAGTCTAGTGAAAAATGCCGTCTGATCTGTAAAATCAGATCAAATCACTTTAATGGGAATAAAAGCGCGACTGAATTCCAACCAGTTTTCTTTTAACCTATAAAGTTTTGGGCTTTGCGCTGTGGACACGAGCGCGAAGCAGGCAAGTAAATTAATGATCCGTATTTAGGCGGAATAATCAGCTGGACTTGCTTGGTGAACGGGGCGAACCGGGGCAGCACACAGAAGCTTTGTCCTTGTTATCTGGGACAGTAGTTAAGCCACACAGTTAAACCAGAAACAGGAGGAAAGTTGTTGCTGCTGCTTTTCAAGCAAACATGAGAGGATGGGTACGGAACGCCATTTAGGCCAAAAATGGACGTCCAAACGTCAGAAATGCAACATGATAAAAACAATCAGAGTAAAACCAGCTGATCATTGATGATGACGTCTTCTTCACCTCAAGTTCAGGTGACAGAATGACATAAAAATGAAGTTAGATGTAAAACCTGATGTTTGTTTAGATTTATTTTACAACTTAATTACATTTCAATGCACATATGAATCCATGATAAATTTCCTGGTTTGTATGTTTCACTTAAAGAAGTACTTTCATGGTCATTTCATTAATATTGCAGTGTTCTCTATTATTATTGAAGTCATTATGCATCGTTTCTGTAAAAAAAAACCTTCTGGCTGCTTCGTTTCAAGCTGTTTTTGTAAGCTAGAAGAGTGGCTTGGGCTCAAACGACAGGCTTTTCCGGTATTGCTCATGAATATCCGTGACGCGTAAATGAGTCGTCTCTGATTGGCTCCCTCCCATGAATGTGTGAAGGATCCCCCCCCCCCCCCCCCCCCCCCCCCCCCCGCTCTGTAACCGAGCAACCAGCTGAGACCTCGCTATTACCTGTTCGAGGCTTCATGCCGCCGGAGCCAGAGGGGGGCAGGGCGGCGCCCCAGGGCCCACAAGGTCAAAGGCCCCTTTCGTGTGATTTGTTCATGTATAAATTGTTATAAATAAATTGTTTTAACAATAAAATGTGCAGTGTGTACGTGAAGGTCTACGTCTGAGTGTGGGCTTCAATAGGCCAATAGGCTTTATGCACAGCCCACTACTTCTCAGACTGCACCTTTTTTCCTGTCTTCCATGATTGGATGAACTGATTAATCCAGCTGTGTCTGATCTCAGCAAATGGTCAGTCACACCTGGATTAATCAGTTCATCCAATCATGGAAGACGGGAAACAAAGGTGCAGTACTAAGTTCAGGAAGTAGTGGAGCTGTGCATAAAGCCCATTCTTGTGTTACGACTGTCCGTGAATGCATCGGAGCTGTGAGCCAGCGGTGATTGGCTGTGCCGCATTAACTTTTTTTTTCTTTATGCTTGATCTGAATTCTGGAGGGAAGCTAAACAGCAAAAATGGAGAAGAAAAAACACCAATCTGGCTCATTCAAACTAAAGGTAAAAGAGAAATTGGTTGCTTCTTGTCATCCACTCAATTCCTACTTTTCATCAACACCACCATGGCCGTGAGAGCCCAACATCAGTCAGCCCACTCAGTCAGCCGGTGACTGAGGCTAGGCTAGCCGCCAGCGGTACTACTCAAAGCCCAAAGCCCACCATCGGGACCACCAGGAGCCCTGCTGCAGTCCAATACAAACGCTGCAGGAACATTTTGTGCCACCAGCAGCAGCGGCGGTCAGTGTCCGTGCTGGTAACACCGGCGAAGATGAAAATGATCCAGACCCGGCGCATCTGGTAGCCACCTCCGCAGCTGTACAGGAGTACCCGACCGATCCATTCTTGTTTCGAGACCACCCTCTCACCCCTGAAGTAATACGGGCTCTGGCTCTCATCGGGCATGGACCCTGTCAGCCTGGTTTGAGGGACAAATATGAGAAGTTTCCAGAGGGACGATGCTTTAACCCTGCCGCCATCATTTGGGAGTTTCGGGCATCGTGGAGCGACAGTGGCTCATTTATTCACCCAGACCAAACAAGCTGTTTTGCTTCTGTTGCTGGCTGTTTGGCAAAAAGACAACCGAAAAGTCTGGGAAAGCTGGGGTGACCCATGCACAGGATTTTCAAAATTCAAAAAGGATTATGGAGGAGTCGACTAAACTGCGACAGCCAGCGCAGAGAGCCATTGGTGAGTAGGTATGTTTACATGGAGACTTTTTCCCTTTCGGAATGAAATCATTCTGATTGAGGATTTGAGGGCAGCTGTTTACTTGGGAACTAATACATTCTGATCTGGTGTGTACATGCGCCAATATTTATTCAGAATAATCCTGTCTGACATGCGCAGAATGATGTAAATCACGTTATTTAATAAAGACGGAGGTATAAAAACTGATCGTCACGGTTGTGGTTTCTGCAGGACTTTAATCAGCAGCGATCCTCATGCACTCCTACTGCAGAAAACCAAGAGGAAAAGGCGAGAGACAGCGTTTGAGTAAAAAACAAAACTTTCTTTGCTGTCCATTGAATTACGTTGGTCACAGCCATCTGTCAAAGTGAGGAAACGTCACTCGTCGCATGTTTACGTCTTACGGTTCAGCGCTTTTCATTCGGAAAGAGGTGTTTACATGGATCATTTTCATTCCGAAAGAGCTTTTAAACCGAAAGCAATCTATATATTTGGATCCATGTAAACCCAGCTGTGTAAACTTAAAAAAATTATCTCTTTCTCAAAATGTTGTAGTCTTGACCAACTGTCTATTGAATGTTCTTTGTATTGCTGTAACTATAACAGACCTCAAGCTCTGCACACGTCACAATACCTGCAGGACACTGGTCCTCAAGGACCGGAATTCTGGGTCCCTGATCTAAACTTTCAGCACCATGGACAGCCGACACTCTGAGATCGACACCTGTCAAGTGCATGTGTGTGTGTGTGTGTGTGTATTCAGAACACGTTTGAGAACTGGTTTGTGGTTTTACTCTGCTTTCTGAGGCACATCGGTTTGCTTGGCTCAGTAAAAGTGAGCATTAGTGTGTGAGCATTGTTTGACGGTAGGATAAGGTGTTTGAATAGTAAAATTACTATCATAAGGGCCCATCGAGAATGCTCCGCCCCTCTGTACTGAGACGAGCTTGTTGACTCCGCAGCGCCGTCTTCACTTCTGGTGCGGAGAGGGAGGGGACCAGGGCAGGGTTACCTGCATTCCCATGGGCGGGCTAAACACTAGTGGGTGACGCCCCTTAACATGTGACGAGAAATCAGGCTCTTCCTATTCGCTCTATCTCTGAGTTTCTATAAATAGGAAGCACAGCCCATGGAGGTGACGCACCACTTCCAAGCTCAGCATGTGAATGAATTAAGGGTGACCCTCCCTATTTCAAAAGTAGCAAGTTAAACTGGTTTTTGCGGAAGGAGGCCTTTAACGCAACCTACATACAAGAGCTGTAAAAGGAAAATATATTGATTTCTTATTTGGAGATTTTTCAGTGCATTGTGATGAGAAATAGTTAAAATCTTAAAAATAGCACAATAATGTCTTTTTTACATTGGAAATTCAAGTGTGTAAAGCAACATGCAGATTACCTGATTTGAAAAAGGCAGTAAGTGGGCGATTAACTGTGGTAGAGGGAGGAGGACTGCAGGGAATCTGAAAATCCCGGAGTTCCAGAGAATGTACATGCATTTTTTAGATAAATGCATTTGAAAGTGAGTAAATCTCAACTTTAATTGTCATCATTGATTAAGAGTAATAGCTTTTAATGTTTTGATGATATAATGGAGTTTTCTGTCATGTTCATAAATGTTACTGTACATTGTAAATATTGTACTGAAGCTTGATTTGAAGAAAATCGTGAATCTAATCAAAATAGCAATATTGCCCAGAAAAATGGCATTTAGATTTTTTTCCTGAAATCGTTCAGCCCTACTACTCAAATGCCAACCTGATCTCACAAAAATACGTGACATGAGCACCAACACTTTTACTTATATACGTGTCCTCGACACGTAAAGCCGTGCAATGTTAGGTCAATGAGGAAGCTATTTGTGTCCCCAGACACGAATGTTTCTGCTTCAAATTACGTGCTGATGACACGTAAAACTGTGCAATGTAAAATCAACAAGTCAGGTCATTTGTGCACAAAAATACGGACTATATTACGTTTTTAATATCCACTCAGTTATATGCGATCCACAGTTCTTCTCATTTTTTTTGACGTAGCCCAAATCCATTTATGTTTTTTGGCTGTACTGTATGTTGCCTGGAGAAACCTGGAATCAATCTCCCCAACTTCTGAATGACAGATACCTGCTCTGTGTCCTCGTCTATTCCTCAAGAGCTGCTGGCATGCAACTGTTAGAGGCATTTCTTCCCCAACGTCATCTGAATTACTTCATGCGCTCTCATTCAGCTTTGCAGACGTAACGAGCCAAGTTGCATGACAGCAGCTGAAGTTTGGGAGATCGATTCCAGGTTTCTCCAGGCAACATCCAGCCAAAAAAATCTAAAAGGATTGAGGCTCAGTCAAAATGATAAGAACTGTGGGTCGTAAATAACTGAGTGGATGTTAAAAACGTAATATAGTCCGCATTTTTGTGCACTAACGACCTAATATGGGTATAATTTGGGGGGATCCAAACCATGGTCCTGTGTGAAAAAGTGATTGCCCCCCCGGTTAAAACATAAATTAACTGTGGTTTATCACATCTTTGGAAAGCAGAGTTCAATTTCTCTATCCACACCCAGGCCTGATTACTGTCACACCTGTTCATTAGGAAATCACTTAAATAGCACCTCCCTGACAAAGTTTAGGAGACCAAAAGATCCTCAAAAGCTAGACATCATATTGCGATAAAAAAAAAAAATTCAATAAAAAATGAGAAAACAAAGTAACTGAGATCTATCAGTCTGGAAAAGGTTCCAAAGCCATTTCTAAAGCTTTGGGACTCCAGAGAACCACAGTGAGAACCATTATCCACAAATGGTGAAAACATGGAACAGTGGTGAACCTTCCCAGGAGGGGCCGGCCGACCAAAATGACCCCAAGAGCACAGCGACGACTCATCCAAGAGGTCACAAAAGACCCCAGAACAACATCCAAGAACTGCAGGCCTCACTTGCCTCAATGAAGGTCAGTGTTCATGACTCCCCCATCAGAAAGAGACTGGGGGAAAAATGGCTGCATGGCAGAGTTACAAGACCAAAACCACTGCTGAGCAAAAAGAACATAAAGGCTCGTCTCAGTTTAGCCAGAAAGCATCTTGATGATCCCCAAGACTTTTGGGAAAATACTCTGTGGACTGACGAGACAAAAGTGGAACTTTCTGGAAGGTGGAGGTCCCATTACATCTGGCGTAAAAGTAACACGGCATTTCAGAAAAGGAACATCATAGCAACAGTGAAATATGGTGGTGGTAGTGTGATGGTCTGGGGCTGTTTTGCTGCTTCAGGACCTGGAAGACTTGCTGTGGTAAATGGAACCATGAATTCTGCTTCTACCAAAAAATCCTGAAGGAGAATGTCCGGCCATCTGTTGGTGACCTCAAGCTGAAGCGCACTTGGGTTCTGCAGCAGGACAATGATCCAGAACACACCAGCAAGTCCACCTCTGAATGGCTTAGCAGAACAACAACATGAAGACTTTGGAGGGCCTAGTCAAAGTCCCCACCTGAATCCCATTGAGATGCTGTGGCATGACCTTAAAGTTGTACTTCCATGATCATTTCACCTTTAATATTTCTGTGTTCTCCATTATTATTGAATGCATTCTGCATCGTTTCTGTTTAAAAAAAACCTTCTGGTATCTTTGTATCCAGCTGTATTTGTATACTAGAAGAGAGGCTTGTGGTCCAACGTCAGGCTTTTCCGGGTCCTTCTCATGAATTTCCGTCTGATTGGCTGCCTCCCATCAGTGTATGAAGGAAGCTCCGCCCTCCGCTCTTATTTCGTTACAGACAGGAAATAGAGCCGACAAACAAGTTTGTTCCACCATGCTAACAAACAGTTAGCTAATTAGCTTCTCAACTCCAAAGTTACAGTCGTGCCGTCTTTACTTCTAGTGTGTAGTGGAGGGTTACCTGCCTTCCAATGGACAGATAGAAACCCCACGTGGGATACGCTATTTCCAATGTTACGTAGAAGTGCAAGGCTGTTCCCGATTCGCTCTTTTCTTCGTATTGTTTCTGTGATGAGGAAGCACAGCCGACTGGGGGGAACGCAACGCTAGCAAGTCAGC
Organism: Atherinomorus stipes; assembly: GCA_023101725.1. Classification (NCBI taxonomy): domain Eukaryota; kingdom Metazoa; phylum Chordata; class Actinopteri; order Atheriniformes; family Atherinidae; genus Atherinomorus; species Atherinomorus stipes. The sequence continues at coordinate 130,117 of JALJCO010010714.1, read as the reverse complement.
ATGTGTAAGTAAACAAGGGGAAACCCTCCGTATTTCAGAAGGAGCAAGTTAAACGGGTTTTCAGTGGAAGGAGGCCTTTAAAAGCTTCAACCATTTCTTTATTAAATTTTTTTTTTTAAGTTAATGAAATCGAAGAAACTTCGAAACACAGAAAACAAATTGGTGCTTTTAAATTGTGAAAAATTCAAAGATGTCACCGAAAAGTTGGCAAAAAAGAGAAAATTTGCCTATGAGGTATAATATATTTTTATCAAAATCAATTTAGTATTGACTTTAGTTTCTGTTTTTTCTGTCGCAATCATACTACCAGCTGGTTTGTGGATGAACTGGGGAAAAAGTGACGTATCCGTTCAGGGTTATATTTTAGCTCCAGGTCTCTGCAGCCATTAGGATCCATCAAGGTCTTACCGTTACGTCTCCAGATCGTGACTTTTCGCGTTTTTCCCAGGTGTGACGTGTGAACCGACACCATGGCCTCACAGGAACCTTCCCCCCCTTCGTCCATGGAGAGCAATAAACCCGGCTTCCCAAAGAAGATCCTGGGCAACAAGCTGGAGGACAAGCACCTGTGCAACTGCTGCCACAACATACTCAGACGGCCGTTCCAGGCCCAGTGTGGGCATCGCTTCTGCTCCTACTGCTTCAACAGGACTGTGAGGTGAGGATGCCATTGGTAAAAAGTCAAACTCTGGGATTTATTGGGAAGTCGTCAAGTCATTTTACTGGATAAAATCAGCCTCGCTATGGTGTAGAAATTCAGTGAATTTCAAACACTTAGAAAGGTTGAATGTCGGATCATTTCCAGTCACACAAGGCTGCAACAGAGCTTAAAAAGTCCCACCAACTTGGCACCAAAAAGCAGACTGATTGGGTAAATAAAGAGACACATCTCTCTCTCAGGAGGTGGTGGAGGCCAAAGCAGAGTAGGACTGCACTGGCAGAAAGACATTTTTCAGTTATTGTTCTCTGTTTCCTGGATGTGTAAAGAAAAAACTGTTTGCAACAAAGACTTTCAAGGTATCAATCCAGGGTTGAAACATTTTTGAGTGACCCACTTCTTATTCACTTCTTTATATTTTGCACCTGTTTGCAACAAGCCTGCTTGACTCTGAAGGGAAACCTGAAAAACACAAATATGGACTGATTTTAGTGGATTGAAAACTGATTCTTGGGTTTGAACTCTTTAAATTTGGCTTGGTTGATGTTTGTTTTGGCAACTTTAAAATATGTCAGTGTGTTTACGTCTTGTTTCTGCTGCCCCCAAGTGGCAAAAAGTGGTAACTGCATATTTATTTAATAGTGAAGCGTTTGTAGCGGATCAGTAAGTGTTGTTTCTATGCAGATGAGTAATTTAAAGTGCTGATGACACCTTTGTGACATTTTTTGTCATGTTTTATCAACCAAAACGTTCTTCATGATGATCTATGTAACAGAAACAAGCGTGCCTGGATAAATGAGTTATTTGGAAACATCGCTGCATTTCAGCACATCTGACCAGACTGTGGCGCTGTTCGCAGAAACCGGATGTGGTGTTTGTAAGAGAACGTTCGCAGCTCATTTAACATTGAAGTCAATGGCTTCCTTGTGGTTTTTAAGTTCCTTTTCCAGTTTTACAGATGAACAGTAACGACTCTGCCTTCAAATGCATTGCCTGATTGTATGGACCGATTTTAGTGGATTTTAAGCTAATTCTCATGTTTTAACTCATCAAATTTGGTTTAGTTTGAGTTGACGTTTGTCATGGCAATATGTCAGTGTGTTTACATCTCGTTTCTGCTGCCCCCAAGTGGCAAAAAGTGGTAACTGCATATTAATTTAATAGTGACGTGTTTGTTTCTATGCAGATGATTTATATAATTTGAGTTTGTAACATTTAACACAGAGAATCATATAATTTGAGATATTATTGGTTTCATTCACCACCTTTTGCAAGATATTACTTATTTTTAACTATTACTGTAAAACATTTACAGTTATCATATGTGAATTTATTTAGAGATTAATTTAGTAGCTTTGTAGTCTCCTGGATGCATTCATTCATTCATTCATTCATTCATTCATTCATTCATTTTCTATACCGCTTGTCCAATTCAGGTCTGCTGGGGTGTTATGATTACTTTAACTACAGTACGGTCCAAAAGTTTAGACACACTTCCATAGGAGAAAAGGCTGAATTCACAATAGTAATTCAAATAACAAAAAATAACAAAAAAGTAATAATACATAAAAATTTACTAAATTATGATTTAGTAAAATAAAATGTTGATTTTGAATTATGGATTTTTTTTTTTTTAAAACAAAACAAATCTGTCCCAGACAAATCAGAGCATCTTGCTCATGAACAGTGGACCAAAATACCTGTCGACAGGTGCAGAAGTCTGATTGCAGTGATTGCCTTACAGTGTTGCCCCATCATGCTTGTTTACTTGTTTTATTTTTTGTTTGTTTTTAATATTTCTGTTGAACCAAAATCAATGTCATGATTTTCATGATTTTTTGAAAATTTATTGTTACTTTTGTCATTTTCAACTTATTTCACTGACAGCTGATTTTTTCCCTCTTTAATAGAAGTGTGTCTAATATTTCAGACTGTACTGTATACTTTGTGTGAATCTATACCTATTAAGTAAAGCAAAACAACTTTTTTTTACTGTAAAATATACAAAACAGTGTAAATTGAAGTTTCTTATTCAGGGATGGGCTCTTATATACACTAATGTGTCATAATTTCTTTCGCTCTCTGAGATTTGATGCGTGGATAATTTCACTGAGCAGTTTATCAGCATGCTGTTGTTTTGTTACAGTAATGGACCCCAGAAATGCAACGCTTGTATAAAAGAGGATATCTTCGAGGACCCCACGTCGATTTTAAAACAAGGATGTGTGAGTATGATGTGCGCTCATATCCAGTTATGCAATAAACTTTTACTTGAATCTTTTTGAGAATTATTGACAAAACAAAATCAATATTTAAAGCTGACTTTCAGCCATACTAGCTTACTGATCGAAGAAATGTCTAAGAAATAATGGAACAATAGAACATATCTAAACTAATACATAACTTTTTATTTTTTAATTTTAATTTTATTTTTTAATTTTTATTTAATTTGATATCACCATTACATTTTCAAAAAGTCTGAGGCGACTCCCTCTGCTCATCATTCCCTCAGTTTTATTGTATTTTGCTTTTTGTGATGCAACATCATTAGTGTGATAATAAGCACAGCCATCAGTTCGAGGTGCAAATCGCTAGTTTTGATCATGATACAATATAATATATGGATACAGTGGATAGGCGATTCGATGTCTGCTGATATCTCAAATTCAGTCACAACACAATTTTGATTCGATTCGATTTAAGATCCACCGATTGATATAAAATGATATTACAAGTCATGAACAAGGTTATTTTTTCTTAACATAACTGTAAGCTTTGCAGTGCAGCCTCCTTGTGTCACATCTATTCACTGCACAACTATAAGCATGTATTTAATTGTGAAAATGTTGTGTCAGAGGACCTTCAAAATAAAGCCATTTTCAAAATAAAAGTGGGTTTGATATCGATTTTTGGTGCATATTCTGTTTTTGGATTTATTTACAACCAATTATATAGATGGATGTATTGCTACACCCCTACAATCAGAACAAAACACTCAAGAGTGGTAGAAGGTGGACTGTTTATTTAAACATGGCTTCAGGTCTACGATAAGTAATTTAGAGGAGTGACGGGCAGATCGGATACCAACGTTTGTATTGATATTGAACGATACTTCAATGTAATGCTTGAAAACCATCAGATTTTCATAAATATGGAGGATAAAGTGTTTTTTTTTATTCAATTCACTGCCATAACAAGGTCTCCCATATTCCCTGAATCGGCTTCTCTCACTAAGATAAAGCCAAATTTAGACTTTAAAATGGCACCAGTGATGATTTTGTTTCTGTTCACCTAAGTTTAAAAATCTAAACGTGAGGCTTTAATTTATCACAAACTTCATAAATAAGGAGGATATATGGTCTTTGGTGGATTTGTTAGTGACAAGGCATCTACATGCCAAAAATCAGCTTCTCTCGCTGTGATAACGCCAAATTCAAATGTTTATGGTTTGGATAATAATTTGGTTGTTTATCAACAAATTTAGGAAAAATAGTGTATCAATTCCACAGTACAATCTCTGCATAAATCTGGTATTTTTGCAGCCCTATTAAAAAGTATCGATATCAGTATCGACGATACTAGCCCTTTATTTACTTGGTATCAGATTGATAGCAAACCTTACAGTATCGCACACCTCTAAGATCATTACATTCTATTTTCATGTATAATTTCTTGTTGTTTTTAGGCTTTTCCTGACAATGCAGTTAGAAGGGAGGTGGAAAGCCTGTCTGCTGTTTGTATAAATGAAAGCTGTACGTGGACAGGCTCTATTAAAGACTATGAGGTGAGCTGATTTACTTCCACTTGCTCTTCTTTATTTGTTTTCTTCATAAGTGAAACATATTTCCTTTTCTGAGGTTTCCAGATGTGTCCAGCATGTATTGTTTTCCTATATTGTGCTTGCTCTGCTCAGCTTTGCTGTGTGTATACAGCACCTGAGGTTTGAAAACAGCTTTGATGACCTCTTAGTAACAAGATCAGTTCCCGGAACTCTTGAAGTCGTTCCCATGTTGGCACCAAAATGATCCCACATCATCTCAGCAGGGTTAAATCACTCTTCAGCATTAAATGCGTCACTCTGCTCTTTGGTAAAACAGCCCTTACAGAGCTCGGAGACATGCAAGGTTCACTGTTCAGTTGAAGAACTAATAACGTTTTACACTTTTTGTTAAATGCAAAATCAATTGGAAGTAACTTCATGGTTTGTCTGCTGTAGCAAATTAATCCAGTAACTCAAAAATGGAAATAACTCCACAATTTGTGTTTGTGTCGAGTCTGGCCTTTATCGTCATGAACAAAGTGGTATTTTCCAGCCAGTTTCTGTAGTTTGTTGCTGATTAAAGAAATAGTACACCCACAGAATGATGTGTGTTCATTTTCTACTCACCCTCATGCTGAGCAAGACTCTGGAGCGCTTTTTTAATATCTCAAATGCAGCCAGAGATCGGGGGGCTTTTCGTTATCCGCTGATGGTCACATAATGGAGTTTACGAGCGCTCAACAGAAAAAGGTCCATAAAAGTCCGCAAAAACTTGGCAATATTCCTCCATACTGCTCGTCCAATGTTATCCAAGTGTTCTGAGTGGGTAGCGTCCAGAATTTACTCCATACGACATCATTTAGTATATTTTTATATCCTAAACAGTAGCACTTCCCCGATGTACTCCCCTGTGAGTTCAAGACACAACGGAAGCCGCGGCAGACAAGATAGCACATTCGTACTTTCTTTCTTTCTTTGAAATCAACAGCCAACCCCTCTTGTGTTTGTCCGGTGCTCGTTCGCTCTTAGCACAATGTAAACAGCGAATTTCTTCTACGCTTGCATTGTTGGCAGAGTAGGCGCTGAGCGCCGCGGCTTCCGTAGTGTTGTGAACTCGCATCGGTGTGCATCACGGAAGTAAAATGTTAGGGATGCAGGATATAATTGGCCCCCTATCGGTATCATCCTATATCGACATCGGCCACCCCACTAATATTAAACCCATATCTAAACGATCAACCCGCTGTTTCTAAAGTCTAAAAACAAAAACTTCTTCAAAAACTTCTTTTTTACAGACTTTAAAACTTCTAAAACTAGGGGTGGGAAAAAATATCAATACACTGAAATATCGCGACATTTTCATATGCTGATATCATATTGACATTGAAATACGCGGTATTGATCTATTTTACAAATGAAATCTTGCGAGAATTCACGAAATTTTGTGAGAGTTTGTAACTGAACAATGAAATGTCTCAAGATTTTGAAAGTAAAATTGATCAATTCCGCATTTTTAGATATTGATTTGATATCAACATATGAAAATATTGCGATATATCATCGTGTCAATATTTTTTCCCACCCCTATTTTTCAAAGTGTTGGAAACGTCTAACAAAACTGCTGTTTGCAATGACTACTTACTTTTGTCAGCTTTAATATGGGTATCGACATCTGTTATCGGCCACATGAGTTTTAAGATATCGGCATATCGGATATCGGCCAAAATTCCAATATCATGCCTCCCTATATAAGGTAGTACTGTTTAAGCTATTAAAATATACTAAGTGATGTCGTATGGAGTAAATTCTGGACGCTACCCACAAAGGACACTTGGATTACATTGGATCAGCAGTATGGAGGAATACTGCCAAGTTTTTGTGGACTTTTATGGACCTTTTTGTGTTGAGCGCTGGTGAACTCCATTATATGACAGTCAGTTGATAATGGAACCCCCCGGATCTCCAGCTGCATTTGAGATCTTAAAAAAGTGCTCCAGAGTCTTGCTGAGCATGAGGGTGAGTAGAAAATGAAGGCACATCGTTCTGTGGGTGTACTATTTCTTTGAACCTCCAAAAAACAAAACAGAAAGTTAGTTCAGAAATGAAAAGTTTACTTTCTGGAAAAGTCTGGGACAAATCCTGAGCTAATTTAACCCTACATGTGCCTGAGCGAGCTGGAACATACGTTCAGTAAGACACTGAAAGGTTTCCTCATCTATTTAAAGCAATACGAGATGTTGAGCTGTGCGTTTTAGCACCTGGATTGTTTATGCCCTCACCTCCATGAACAGTTTGGGGGTATTAATCATGCATTTAAGAGCAACTTTACTTATTGTTTATTGTGACCAGTATGTACTCAAGATTTACAAGCATTAGAACAGCAAATGTGTGCAACCAGGAGTGCCGTATTGCATGCATGGGTTAGTCTGAGATGAGGCAAACAAGACAAATAATCCTTCAGCCAGACAAAGGAAAGCATAATAAACACACAGAAAGAGCAAAGCGTGACAGACACCTCAAAGTTCACTGAGGAGACAAAGGAGATGCTCATTTCCTTGAAAGTTATTTTATGTTAAACTCTGTAAGTCTGATTTCTGTGCAGATTTAAAATATTATGAAGCATTTTATCTCCTCGTGTCACCAGTGATGTAAATATAGAAAACTGAACATGTGAGCACACATTCTGTGTCTTTGTGGGGAAACGATGCATGCAGGCTTTTTATTTCTGGATGCGTCCCTCTGATTCTGTTGGGGCCACATCATCTGCTGCAGGACGTCTTGTTCTTGCAGCTGAACATAGTTCTTCATGACTCAGGCGGTTTGGACTCATCGCTCCTCTGCAGGATCATTTAGAATCTAAACATCTAAAGCTTTTTAAGTGTGCGCACATTTCTAAACTCTACATATACGGTTCGGACGGTTGCCATTCTGCCACTTCATCTCAACATAAACTCCTCCTTCTACAGCTGAACCACGAGGGGAAGTGTGAGTTCATGATCATCCCCTGCCCCTCCTGCAAAGAACGAATCCGCTTCAATGAACAGGAGCGCCATAATGAGCGAGAGTGCCCGGAGAGGACGCTCAACTGCAAATACTGCAAGGAACCGTTTCACTTCAAAAACATCAAGGTTAGGAATGATTTATTTAGACCGGAGGCGCTCGGCTCGTCTGGGCTTGTGCAGCAGATTACAGCAGCTGTTTGTGTGGCATTAAAAGATGCACCGTCACTTCTTTCAGGCACATGATGAGATCTGCCCCAAGTACCCGATGATCTGTGAAGGCTGTGCCAAGAAGAAAATACCCAGAGAAAAGGTAAAGTCTGTAAACAGATGAGCTGGAAGAATCTGCAGAAAGATGCATCATCCTGTAGTTTTAGTGTTCATGTCCAGCTTGTCCCATAACAGAGGCTGAGTTTCAGCTGGAACTCTAAACCTATAGAAAGGTGTTAAACATTAAACAGTTTAATTAAAAAATCAATCAATTTATTTATCTTTCCTTTTTTTTCCCCAGTATGTGGACCATATTAAATTTTGCAGCAAATTCCGAACTCCCTGTCGATTTCACGTCGTCGGATGCGACATGTCCGTAAGTAATCCAACGTACCTGATCATGTCACCATCAAACACCTTTGTTTAATGTAACATAATGGCACATAATGGAGTATTGGCACATTATCAAATACAGTCTGAGCAGCTGTCACATTCAATTTTCGACCAATCAGAGCAGAATGGGCCTTTTTAAGAAGAACCCTTTGAGCCCTGTTCCTTTTTCTTTTTTATAAATCTATTTGAATACTTGAGGATTCATAGTAACCACTTGTGATCAGGGATGGGTACTGAATTCGGTACTTTTATCGCCACCTACTGAATTCCGTCGGTACTACCGAGTACTGATTCACGTAAAATGAAGTGTTACCATGTTTCGGTACCTAAATGCATCTTTTTTACTGTGAGGGGAGTGGAAGAGTTGGTGATTTCTATGCCGGGCGTGCTCAGTCAGAACAAACAGGTGATTGAAGCTTTTCTGGCTCCACTTCTCTAAAACATCAAGCTCGCTGCAATGTTTGCAAAATGCAAGACAAGCAGCGGGAATACGTCTTATCTGAGGACAGTATTCTTCTCAAAGCTCCGTTCCCGACGCATCATCTGCAGCCAAGTTAGTAAGCTGGACTTGGTCATTGCATGCAGGAGGCTCACAGCCTCCATCCTACCTCTGCGCAAACTGCTGCGAAATCATCAGTTTACTGTGGGAGAACATTTTTCTCATTCAGTTCATTTCTGTGTACCAGACCACAGTTAAAAAGCATTCATTTATATCACTAAGATATAATTTTGTGAATTTTCATTCATCATTAGTTTCTTTAGTTTCTTGTTATTTGAATTACTGTTGTGAATTTAACCTTTTCTTGAATTAGAGCATATGAATAATTTTGACGACTGTATACAGGACAGGTATTTACTTTGTGGTGCTGATCAGAGTAACTGTGGGGGCAGTCCTGCATAAGATATAACATTTGACACCCTTGGTTACAGTTCTTCCTGATGCCTCCTTTTTTGTAGGTGGAAAAGGAGAAGATTCACGACCACGAGCGCGCCTTTTCTTACGAGCACCTCAACCTGCTGCTGCACTACATCATGGGTATGAAAGTGAGCATGGAGGGTCTGCAGCCCCAGGGACTGGAAACAGCCGGACACAAACTGATAGAACTCCAACAATCCCTCAGGGAACTCGAGGCCAGAGTCTCCCTGCTCAGCACCACCTCCTCTGGGCCTCCCGTGCAGGGAGCCGCTGCCTCCTCCTCATCCTCCAGCTCCGGTCCCCCCGGTCCACCCGCTTCAGCTCCTCTCCCCCCTCCTCCAACTCTTCCTCCTACTCTCTCTGTGTCTACCTCCTTCACACCCCTGCCCAGCTCGGTGGGCGCGGCGTTGGAGCTCCAGCTCCACAGCGAGAAGACCAAGGTGGCCGAGCTGGGCCGCAGGTGCACTGAACTGGAGGTTAAAGCCGGCACGTTTGAAAATGTGGTGTGTGTCCTGAACAGAGAGGTGGAGAGGTTTGCCACCACCATGGAGGCCAGCAACCGGCAGCATAAACTGGACCAGGATAAGATCGAGGCTCTGAGTAATAAGGTACAGACCGGAGAGATCACATTGACATGCTTCCTGTATCATTTAGTAGTTTCTGAGGTTAGAGCATGATCACGCCCCAGATGCAAATAAAGACAATAGAAGAAGAGACAAAAACTGCTAATATTAAAAGCACTATAGCTGATTTTATTTTAATCTCTCTAAGAAAAATATTTAGTGTAGGGATGTTTGATATTGGTTTGATATATAGTTTGTTGCTGATTAAAGGAATAGTACACCCACAGAATGATGTGCCTTCATTTTCTACTCACCCTCATGCTGAGCAAGACTGTGGAGCACTTTTTAAATATCTCAAATGCAGATGGAGATCGAAGACGTTTTCATTTTCCCCCAACTTTCATATAATGGAGGTCACTGGCGCTCAACACAAAAGGTCCATAAAAGTCCACAGAAACTTGTCAATATTTCTCCATACTTCTCGTCCAATGCAATCCAAGTGTCCTGTGTGGGTAGCGTCCAGAATTTACTCCAAACAACATCATTTAGTGTATTTTTATGGCCTAAACAGGAGAACATTGTACTTCCGCGATGTATGCTCATACAAGTTCACGACACTACGGAAGCCGCTGTTTACATTGTGCTAAGAGCAAACGAGCTGCGGACAAACACAAGAGGGGTTGGCTGTTGATTTAAAAGAAAGAAAGAAAGAAAGAAAGAAAGAAAGAAAGAAAGAAAGAAAGAGTGCGCAATCTTGTCTGCCACAGCTTCCATAGTGTTGTGAACTCGCATGAACACGCATTATGGAAGTACAATGTTCTACTGTTTAGGCTCTAAAAATATACTAAATGATGTCGTTTCTGGTAAATTCTGGACGCTATCCACTCAGGACACTTGGATTGCATTGGACGAGAAGTATGGAGGAATATTGCCAAGTTTCTGTGGACTTATGGACCTTTGTGTGTTGAGCGCCGGTGAACTCCATTATATGAAAGTTGGGGGAAAATGAAAACGTCTCTGATCTCCATCTGCATTTGAGATATTAAAAAAGTGCTACAGAGTCTTGCTCAGCATGAGGGTGAGTAGAAAATGAAGGCACATCATTCTGTGGGTGTACTATTCCTTTAATTTCCAATATCAACTGATACCGATATATGCAGACAACTGTAAAGCTGTATCTTTCATATTTTGAGAAATACAACTATATTCTGCTCCGAGAGCAAAGATTCCTAAATCTCCTTAACTCAGCCAGACGAGTTCATTTTGGACATCTGGCTGCCAGATATCAGATACTAGCAGGTATTAGCCAACATGTGGCTAATTATAATGTTTCTGACAACTTGGTAACTTAACCAACAACTTAAAACCAGACATATTATAAGCAGCTTCAAAGCAAGTCAGTCTGTAGCAGCAGCAGCTGGTCTGCAGTCACATGACTCTGAAAGGAATGCTGGGAAATGAAGTTCTTCCACAATAACAGGGACTTTTAGACATGCTGGAACGCTGCTAATGGGACAAGATCTCGCGAGATTTCGTATTGGAACAATGAAATCTTGCGAAATATGGGTCCAAAAATATGATACCACCATTTTCCAATATGATATTTTAATGCTAATATTGGCCGATAATATTGGACATCCCTAGTTTTGCAAATGGTATATTATTTGGTAAAAGAGGTAATTTTATCAAATTAAATTACTCATTGATTGAGCATTATGCTCGAGTCCAGGCCTTTTTAGTTTAGCTTTACTTTAAAGGTAGAGTCTGAAGCCCCCCACCGTTTCTGTTTGCAAACAGCAGTATTCAAATTTAGCGCCCCTCCCTCTCAGGCTAATGGCCGCCTCGTTCTTCAGCCTATTCAGCTTCAAGCCTCTCCTTCAGAGCTCAGAAGCGGGTAAAAGCCAAACTAATATTAACTCTGGTTTTCCAACTTGCATTATCTAAAGCTCTTACCTTTTCTTCGGTGCATCCACTGTTTTTTCTTTCTTTCTTTCTTTCTTTCTTTCTTTCTTTCTTTCTTTCTTTCTTTCTTTCTTTCTTTCTTTCTTCCTTTCTTTCTTTCATTCTTTTTTTTTTTTTTTCCTTCAAGAGTTCAAGTGACTGGCGTCTGCTCCAATCATGAGCTTATTCCCACACAGCATCATGTCCTTAGTTCTGTCATTGGCTGGTGATATAAACAGAAATTTCCACCGAGGAACATCCCGACCAGACCATAACAAAGCGAAAGACTAAATTACAGGCAGGGGGAGAGGAAGTTGCATCCAAACTCACCACGGCACGCGAGTAAAGGCCCAAAGGCGCGTGTTGAGACAGATATCACTTGCTCAAGTCTAACGTTTATTTTCAGGGGGGAAACTCCGGACTTTACCTTTAACTTTGCCGTGGTTTCTCTCAGCCAATGGGGTTCATTCTATAGAACCCCCAGTTTCCAGTCAGCGACCGAGAGCGTTTCCTAACGAGGGGTGTTCTCTCCTAGCGCATGAACGTTTAGTGCTGTCCAATACATATCACAAGCACTTGGGAGCTTTTGTAGTGCTGCTTTACACACCTCACACTTAAATCTTACAACTGTCTTGATGGATTTGCACAGAATTTACTTGGAGATTACCTGATTTAGCCGATCCAGATGATTAGTAACTTTTGGTGTGGTTTTTGGAAGTGGGCATAGCACCTTTTACCATGAATATTCCAGCGGAAAAACCTCTACTCATCAACAGTCTAGCAGTTTATGTGTGGTATGTGTTCAACCCAAGGTTATTAAAGTTAACTAAAACTAACAAAAATATGAAATAAAAATAAAAATGACATTTAAAACAAAAAGATAACTAACTGAAACTATATTGTGTCTTTAAAAATCTAACTAAAATGAACTAAAATGATTGCAAAAACCTCCTTAGTTTTAGTCTTTGTGAATTTGTGTAATACATAAACCTTTTGGGTTGATATGAAATCTATTTCTATTTTATCTATTTACTTTGCTTTATTGGTTTTACTCTGATTGTCTTTCTGATTATTTTGAATGTCACACCAGACAAATACGTATAATTTGTGAAAAAATAACCCCCAAAAACTAAAATTAAAACTGAAACTAATAAAAACTAAACTAAAACTAAGCATTTTACAAAAAATTTAAAACTAATAAAAACTAGCAAAGCTGCTAAAAAATGAACTAATAAAAATAAAAACTGAAGCTAATTAAAAATCCCAAACTGTTGTAACCTTGGTTCAAACATTCACTCAACCAAACTTTTAGTTGCTTCTGCCTTTGGCTGTAATTCTGTTGCTTTTGTCAAATATCAAACAGGCCGAGTGTGTGTTTGTTTTCCAGGTACGGCAGCTGGAGAGGACCGTGGGTTTGAAAGACCTGACAGTGGCTGAGATGGAGGGCCGACTGAGGGAAATGTCCGCCACCACCTTTGATGGAGTCTTCATCTGGAGGATCTCAGATTTTGCCAAAAAACGACAGGATGCCATCGCAGGTCGGGCTCCTGCCATGTTCTCACCAGGTAACGTTACCGTATGTCTTTGCAGGTTTCAAACTTCTGGTCCAAAATATCCGGAAGTATGATTCACATCAGTTACTGGGTCCTAGAACTGCATGTCACCCTGTATTTTGTCATGACAGCCCCCAAGTTAAGAGCTGAAATCTGCCCACAATGAGTTACTGTATGAACCTGGACACCAGAAATTGTTCAGAAGTTTTAAACAAACACATTTTTTGCAGCTGACCTCCCCCCTCCTTTATTTTCCAGCCTTCTACACCAGCAAGTACGGCTATAAGATGTGTCTGCGGATCTATCTGAATGGAGATGGGACGGGGCGTGGCAGCCACCTGTCCCTGTTCTTTGTGGTGATGAGAGGACTGAGTGATGCTCTGCTCAAATGGCCTTTCAACCAGAAGGTAAATGACATAAAGAGGCTTGTTTATGAAGGCTTTTGCTTTTCAGTGCTGAACAATTGTCCTGTTGGGTTTGTCCTCATTGTACAGATCATATTATTTGCATCACTGTTAACTCCTCATGAAAGATAACAATGTAAGACATTTTTTATTATATTACACTGCTAATTTCTTGTCAAAATATCTCATCACACTCAAAATAATGCAAAATTATCTAAAGAGAAACATTGCAGTGAGATAAAGGAACTAGTTCTAAGGCAATGCAACTTATTTCCTTATCTTATCAAGAAAATTTAGCTTGTTTTATTGCCAGAATTTTTTTGCTAATTACAACCAAAAGAAAAAAATCTCGGCCACTCTTAAAATAGTTTTTTTTTTTTTTTTTTGCTTGTGATAAACAAAAATATTCTGCCAATGGAACAAGCAAATTTTCTTGATAAGATTTCTTAATATAAGATGCATTGCTTTAAAGCGGAAGTTAGTTTTTTCCAGCCTGGACTTTTTTTTTTTTAGCATGAAATACGTTCATCTACTCACCCAGACAGTTTTGGTGTAACTTGAATTCCTTCAGGGGATATTTAGATCCACTTTAGATCAACGGATGTCCAATATAATGAAAGTGATGCTGGCAATCTCGCACAGCCTCTAAATAAGGCATTATCTGCCACAAACTCCTTACAAACCTCACAAACTTACTGTGGCAGCTTTGATGGGTAAATGAACGTAGTTCATGCTAGAAAATAGGTCCAAGTCGAAAAACAACCGAACATCCCCTTTAAAATAAATTCCTGTATCTCAGTGAAATGTTTCTCTGTAAGTAATTTTGTCTTATTTTGAGTGTGATTAGATATTTTGACTAGAAATTAGAAAATACTTGGTAAGATTTGAGTTACTGCAGTGTACATGTTTAGCTTCATTTTTCTTTTTTTTGCAATGAAATTTCTTGTCTTTTCTTGTTTTCTCATTATTACATTATTCAGCTGAATTTATGCAAATTTGCTGTAAACAAACATTATGCAAAATGTTGCACCACTTATGAACTAAGAAAAGAAATCTAGCCGACTATTAAAGTTCTCAGTAAGACTGAACTAACATAACCTACTAATTGGTAATGTTGCATTAAGTAACAAATAAGAACTCAAAATTTTTAACTTCTGACTAGAAAAAAGGATAAAATCAAGGAAAACAGGTACCAGAAAACAGATTTCTTTGTGTGGTTCTGTGTACAACTAGACTTAATTTCTACTGTATAAGTTACGCAAATTATAAATCTGCTGTTGAGAATTCGATGTAACAGCAACACTACGTAGGTTTCCAAAGTTTAAAACTCTGCATTTCGAACTTATTTTAGTGACCGGACACGTCATTCTGCACATTACTGGAGCAGTTATTGCCGTGGATGGAGAAGCTGCTATTCACAGCTTTTATTTCCAACCTGGGGGTATCACATGACAGCCAGGGGCGCCCATATCAATGTTCTATTAATAACGCACTGATAATATTGTGATGGAATCAAAACATTATTGATTATAATTTATGATATTTAATTTAATTTAAGAGAAGAAAACAAAACAAAACAAAAAATTTAATTTAATTAAATTTAATTGAATTAAAGAAGAATTAATTGAAAGCATTCTATTTATTTTCCAATTGATATTGTAATAATATTGTTATCATGCCTACTTTTGGCCATCGTAGTGAAATCAGAATCCTACAGATTTATTTTGTCCACAAACTGAGCTTTTTTTAAACTGGATGGCCCAAACACGGTGACAGGGTTGTGTTTATTTTAAGTTTTTTTACTTGATAGGGATCTTATACACCCAAATATATACAGAATAAAACAAAAAGTGATACATTTTCATAATATTCCTCCATTTAATACGCTGATAGAAGACATGTTGCTGTGGAGATAAAAACAATCCAGCAAGTCCAAGTTTCAGATGCCTTTATATTGAACGTATGCTGCTTGCATGTGTGTGATTTCCACATATAGTCCATATCCTGTTCTCCCACCGCTCCCTCTGCTTTGATGAAAATCAGATAAAAATACGGAGCCAACCGTGTAAACGTGATCTCTCCCTGCTTTTACCTCCAGGTGACTTTGATGCTGCTGGACCAGAGCAACAGGGAGCACATCATTGATGCCTTTCGACCTGATGTCACTTCCTCCTCCTTCCAGAGACCCGTGAGTGAGATGAACATCGCCAGCGGCTGCCCGCTCTTCTGCCCCCTCTCCAAGCTCGACGCCAAGAACTCTTACATCCGCGACGATACCATCTTCATCAAAGCCATCGTGGACCTCACCGGCCTCTAGATGGCTCCACGGGGTGTTGCATCTGGCAACCAGGCAGCTCTTTGACCATCAAACCATTAGGGCTCTTCTTGGGCATCTTACTGTCCCCTGCGGTTGCTGGGAGACGAACATGCTTGCGACTGTGTGCTGTATGTGGCTGCTCAGTCCAGACGGCGCTGGCATTGTCATCCCCGGCGGTCTCCGTGTGAGAACCGCCGTCATTGCTGTACATTTTGAGTGCAAAACTTCCTTTCTTTTGACATCGCGCCCCCCCCAGCTGGGGTCACAAACAGTTCTGCACATTCGTTTTCAGCGAAAGGACACTGAGGCGAGCAGCAGTGCAGCGTGGTCAGTGCAGAGTGGAGCTGCAGGCGGCGGGGAGACATTTACTTTTCGTCTCCTGCTTGTGAAGCACAGGGATTGTGTTAGAACAGGATTGTAGATTCCAGATAGCTTGTGTGATTCTTCTGATAAAGCTGGCTTGTAATAGAGGTAGAGCTTGACGCCGTTTTCGCTTCTTCTTGAAGATCGTGGATGTTGTGAGCTTCCAGTGTCGAGTGAATTTGCATAGACAAACGTGGAGTTATGTTATGAATAAGATTTCAGCCTTTTATTTTTCATTTCTGCCCTTCTTTCGTAGCAAACTGCATGCCGCCGGCGTTTTAAATCCACTCCTTATTTCAGCTGAGGGTTTCTTGTTAAAACTTGTTAGCGAGTTAGCCATCCGTGATGGTGGACATTGCCTGCATGTCTTTGGAACCAGGCATTTTACATGTAGAGTGTTGCGTCTTTGTTCCTCTTAGGGGTCGGTGGTTCTGATCGGTGGTTTGGTACATCTGTGGAAGATACAGCGGAGTTACCAAGGAGGCAGGGCAGCTTGCCAGTCGAGCCCGAGGCATAAAACTTGCATGTGTTTTTGTCTCTGACAAACATGGACAGCTGGAGTTTTCCCGCAGGATTTGCTCACTAGCTCACATCTCAGCACATCGTACCGTGCCCCACCACAGACTGAGGTTAACACAGATTCCACGAAGTGAAGGAAATGTTTTTTCTGTCCATACGGTTTCCAGTGCATATGTGTTTCTGCTGCTCTAAGATAGAATACTGATATAAATATATATAAACTAATATGTCGGTGCAAAATAATGTGTGTGGAGGTAGAGAGGCAGGAAATACCAGATTGTAACATATTGTCGGAGGTTTTAAGCCATTGCTGCTGATATTTATTGCAGATTGATGTTTAGTGCAGCCCCAGTCGAATCTTTACTGTGCTCTCTCTCTAATTCCCAATGACACGCTCAACATTATAAATGGTTAAACTGTCATTTTTCTATGCGTCCGCCAGAGATTGCTGTTACTTAGCATGCATGCTGAGGTTTTAAGGTTCATGCTGGCCTGTTTGGAAACCAGTCTCGACCTGTATTGAAACCTCTCTGTGCATGGGAGGCTTCAATTCATATTCACTATGGAGTTTCACACCGGTTTACCTTGTGAGCCGAGTGGGAAAGCATTTATTTGTATTTGTTTGAATGAGAATACGTGAACATAGAATAGTGATTATGTTATACCCGGCGCTGCTCTACACAAGCAGCTGCCTATATTCATAACAATTTATAAATATGTA
This sequence comes from Atherinomorus stipes, assembly GCA_023101725.1. NCBI lineage: Eukaryota > Metazoa > Chordata > Actinopteri > Atheriniformes > Atherinidae > Atherinomorus > Atherinomorus stipes. The sequence continues at coordinate 112,800 of JALJCO010010714.1, read as the reverse complement.
TCTTTCATATCATAATGTTGAAATAAGCTATATATATATATTATATATATATATTGATGTTAATATACACAAGATGTTATAATAAACATAGTATTACTAAATACCTTATTAATTCTATATCTATAGACCAGCCTTTTGTTTGATGGTTTGAACAGGCCAGGACAACTTCTTTGTGCAGTGAGGACTTTTGGAGTGCAATATGTGAATCCATCCCTTAGACATCTCAGCTTTAAGGGTGTACACAGGTCACACTATTTGTTGCCATATGTTTACATGACTCATTTTGGCGCCGAAGAGCTGCAATCGATTGTTAACTTTTAGAGGAAATATGGTGCTTTCCATGTCACTTCTTCATCTATAAAGTCAGTAAATGTTCATGGCACTTTCTGGCTTCGTTGGCTTTTTCCAGGACCATTTTAACGAGGAGGCTTTTTTAATTCTTTTTATGATCAACTTTAAAACCTTTTAATGAAGACTGAGCATGTCATGAGTCGGATTATGTGAACTTTTTAATCCTTGAGTGTTCTTGTAATGTGCCAAAATGAAATATTACCTCCATATGCTACCAATGTCATACTGCAAGTAGTGTTTTATGTTTCTATGCGCAGATATGGTGCCAAATGGGTTTATATTTAAGTTTGTATGTATATATGCGTGGGTGTGTGTGAGCATGTGCCATTTTAATACGAAGCATGGGGCCACTATCTTTGCAGCTGATAGATACCGTCCCAGGAAACGGAGGTTTCTGAATGTAAGCTTTAAGTTCTTTTTCTAAAAACATAACAGCTGTTCTGTCATGTGATGCAGTGGACTTGAAACAACTTTATTTGTGCACTTTGTACCGCTTGTTTGTCCGAACAGGGTATTTTGTTGAGTGATTTATGTACCTTGAAATCAGAGCCATATTTATTCTGATGTTGAGAATTGATGTAAAAAAAAAAAAAAAGGACATGGAGTCTGTAATAAAGTTTGTTGGTTTCTGCATGTTGAGTTTTTAAGGTGTCATTTTAGTTGAAAGCTGCTCATTACAAGTTACAGGAATACTCAGATCCATTATTTAAAGGTCAGATCATGTAGAAACAATAATAACTATTATTATTGTTTTTTTTTTTATCATAAAGTAGGCTCTCTACACAGAGAGATCACCCTCCAAAGTTTCCTCAGTTCTGAGATTAAAAGGATGGAAATGACTTCTGAAAAAGGACAACAGCTTAAAGCCACAGTAATCCTGCTCAGAAACACTTTTTGTTCTACCGGGTGAAATGGTCCTTCCAGCCTGACAGTATCAATACATCATGTATTCATAAAAAGGAAGGAAAACAGTCAGACCTCTGTGAGAGCTGCAGGTCTGTAAAAACTCAGACCAATTCCTTCCATTCGCACCGAAAGGCAGGAATTGGTCATTCGCAACGTACAGAAAGAACGAATCGATGCCTTTATATCTCGTCTCTGTCCCTCCCCTCTCACCGTCCCCCACGTTCGATTCCAGGCTTCCCCAGATTACATGCCGAAGTGTCTTTGGGCAAGACACTGAACCCCAAGTTGCCTCCCGATGTGCCTATCGGGGTATGATTGTGTGTGTGACTGGGTGAATGTGACGTAGTGTAAAGCGCTTTGAGCCGTCAGTACGACTGGAAAAGTGCTATGTAAGTACAGTCCATTTACCGTTTACGTCTTGGAGGCATTCAAGTTTGCACTTTTTACACTGCAGAAAGAGTTGGAGGTGAGTGGATTGAGGCTTTTAGAAATGTAGTTTGTCAGCTGTTTACTAGCAAGCTAATGTGGCAGTTGACGGTCCTGTCACTATGCCTCCGAGTGATCAAATCCTGCCCAGGCCCTCCGTTGCGTACCTTGCCACACTAATGAGCTATCCACTCGGTTGTTAACTTTGCCAACGCTAGCTTTAATTTATGCAAAACTAGACAACAATCACGGGTTTATCTGCAATAATTACTAAACAATTTCCTTGGCTATTTGTGCTGAAACCCCACGGACACATTCCTGAGACATGCTAGTCCAAACTTTAAAAAAAAAAAAAAAAAAGTTTGAGTGTCTGATGTAGCAGCCGCTCCATGGTCAGAAGCTACTTTACAGGCTGGGCGATATCGACCAAATATCATATCACGATATATTGGTTTTAGATGACATACCAGTATTTTTACCTTATTTTGTCTGAATGTTTTATTTCATATCAAACATCTGTTTTTAGGATTGAAACATGTTTAGACGTTGACAAATAGACAAAATACTGGTTAGAAATGTTTGTTAAATCGAAATAATTCAAGATAGTTGGCTGGCCATTTCTGATTTCTTTGTAGAAGTCTTGGGGAGGATTGTCTTCCAGGCAGATGGTTTAAATAATCAGGTGACACCTTTGTTGTCAATTGAGGTGCAGCCAGTTATTACGAGAGAATAAAACAAACATTTGCACAACTAATATCGCAATATGACTTTAAATGTAAATATCATATCTCTCTCATGTAAATATATTGCTATGTCATACTGGTATATCGCCCAGCTCTAGCTACAGCCGGGGCCTTTTGCTGCGCGTCATTCTCCTCTCGCTCTTCGACCCCTTTACTGTCAAGCTAATGTCAATTAAAGGCCACTTCAGCCCTTAAAATGCTTAAAACTCACTTTTCCTGTTTTTAAAGTCGTCTCTCTTTGTTGCACAAGGCTTGTGTATCACTTCTGCATTGGTGCTTGCTCTCCCTTTCTTCCTGCGCTCTCAATGCACACCATCAGACTTGATCATGCCTACTTAAGGAGCTTGAGCAAAGCCCGATCTTTGCAAAAAAAAAAAAAGCTGAAAAGCTCCAGGGGGATTTCAAGGATGCTAGAGTAATGGTGCTGCTTGCAGTCCCACAGCAGGTCTGAGTGATGCACTTCATGCAGGTCTGAGTGATGCACTTCACTCCACCAGAAAACAACACTGTATAACAAGTTTTTCAGCCAAAGATATGAATTTTGGAAAACCGGTGTCATTTCAAACTGTTTATAACTGAGCAAAGTGGACGAGTGTGTGTTGCTGTGCAAAAGTCTTGACTGGTCCCTCATTATGTGTACACAAAGAGATACAATCAGTTTATACAGGTCTGAAGTGAATATTTGGTGTTTCATTTTCAACAGCTGAAACATCATGACGAAGCATTCTTATGATTTCTGTGTTCTTCGGGCTTCTTGAAGGAATCTTTAGAGCTCTTCTTTGGATGTTGGCTGCTGTTTGTACCTTTGTCAGTCCAGGTGATCCCACACTGCTTCAGTAATGTTGAGGTCCAGGATGTGAGGAGGAGTCCTTACTCCATCAGACCAAATCACACTGATTTTCTGTCATTTAGCATACCTCAAGATTTTCCTCCTGTTTTCCTTAAACAACGACAACTTCTTCCATGGAGATCATTTCTGATGATGCTTCAGGCAACAGTTCTGTAGATGGACGGCTGAGGGTCAAGATGCATCTTGTCATGTCACGTGTCAGGTCTGTATTGTCCTTACCCCCTCCCCCATTTCTTATTACTTTCAGATCATGTTTATAGCAGATTTTGATCACCTTTATTTATTCCTGTGATTCAGGCTCCCAAAATGCTTGTTCCATGTGTACAGAAACATCCAGACAATAGAAAAAAAAAAGAACTTGTGCAGAAACACCTAAACTAATCTCTGTGGAAATTGATTTAATTTTAACAATCACACAGGCTCTGTACAGTCAAAGGCTCAAAGACCCTTTGTGTTCTTTGTGGACCCCTGATTGGCAACCACTGGCTAACATGATGCAGGATTAGGGTCTTATCGGTGTAAATGGACTCTCAAATCTTGACCTGTGTCTGGTCTCCTGTGTTATAGAACGTGCTTATTAAGTGGTTATTTGATCTGAGCTCTCATTGCTGCACTGCACTGCACTGCAATTCACTGCACTGTACTGCATGTCAGTGCACTAAACTGCATTACACTGTACTGCACTTCACTGTATTGCACCGCATGCATTGCACGTCATGTCACTGCATTGTACATCACTCTCTACTGCACTGCGTTACACTGTTCTGCACTGTATTGCACTCACTGCACAATACTGCATACAGTAACACTGCACTGTACTGCACTACAATGTGTTATTTTTATTAATTTTTTTGCTATACAAGTATGATCCCCGAGGGGAAATTAGGGCTCTGCATTTTACCCATCTCTGTACTGTGAGTACCTGAGAGCAGTGGGCTGCTACTTAAAGCGCCAGGGGAGCAGTTGGGGGGTTAAGGACCTTGCTCAGGGGTCCACAGTGGTTCACCCAGGAGTCGTGCCCACGACGCTACACTGTACTACTGATTTGATAAAGCCCAGCCCAGTTTGAACAGCCACATGTTTTAAGTATCAGAACTGTAAAGAATGCATATTCTGAAAAGCATTAATAACAGTCAGAGGGACAAAGGTAAAAACAAACAAGATGCAGCCATTGTGCATTTTTATAGTTCTCCCTGGCACAGAAATATTGCTGCCCTCTGCTCTCCAAGGGAAAAACAATCCAGCAGTGAATCACAGAGTAAAAACAACCACACAGCAGTGAAATGTGAAAAAGAAAAAAAAATAGTTGAACTGGCTTTGCTTTACATTAAACCTTTACACATTAAATCTACATTAGATCTTTATTTTAAGGTACAGCAAAAAAAAAAAAAACAAACAAACAAAAAAAAAAACTATATTTTCTTCACATAGAATTATTCTGAAAGAATAGGTTAATGTGCACTTTTGCTCACTAGAGGGCGCTGTGTGTCTGCTAATGAGATTCTTTGAAGTTTTTCCCTCAATAAGACCTTGAATTTTTATTGACATATGCAGTAAGCCTTTCCAGATTAATCAAATACAGGCTTTTCATTGCTGGAAGTGACCTGTTGGAAGTCCTCTTTAAATGACAGGCCAGTCTGACCAAGTTCAAACACCACGGGATGCTCATAAACGTTCTTTTATGTTCCACATCGTCTCTTCTACACAAAGAAAAAGCTGTTGAGCTTTCCAGAACAAAAATGGCACATGAACATTCCCTATCTAAGCGTAAAAATCTGTTTGATGCAATTCAGAAATGCCAACGTACTCTCACCATGACATTTAAAAAGGATGTTGAGCAGTCTGAGTCACTGTGGAGGAAGTGAACAGACAGACGGTGACTACTACCACAGGATGTGGTGGGACATCACTCAGCCTTTCTGCAGAGCAACGCTCCTTTCAAACTCCACCTAATCATGTTTGGTGCAAAATGCATGCCATACAGCTTTGTGGACATCACTGCTTCCACACATGCATAATCAATAATAAAGCTATTTCTAGTACACTAATATATGTTTGGGGGTAAATGACAAAATGTTGACAACTTTTAAGGATTTCATTTATCAAATATTTTCAGTGGTTGGACATGACTTCTTTCAGTCTAGTACAAATGCTGCTGGTCATTTTACACAAATTGACCTCTTTTTGGTGATATTTTACAGATATGTAGGCTATTGTACTTGTTTATATTCAATGTATTTAACTGTTCAATGTTATAAAGCAGAGATGGGAACAAGGCCGTGTCTCAGACCACGCACTTGAGTACTTCAAACACTCTTTTTGAGAGTGTAGTGCATTTGTGCTGTCATTTAAGCGAAAACTCAGTGCACTGAAAGTACCAGGATGCTGCCCTAATAATGGAGAGGGACCCAACTGCAGTCGCGATGTGTTGCCATATATCCAATCCACGCCGGAAGTCCCCATCGGAAGTTTGTTCTTCATGTAACTTATTCAAATCTAACTCTAACCCTGACCCCCTGACTACACCATACACATCTGTTTGCAAGCCGCAGATAGATTCTCTTAGCAGTGTTTAACTAACTTCCGCTTGAGACTTCCTGTATGGATTGGATATATGGCAGTGCCCTTGTCGGTCATTGTAACTGCAGTTAGGTGCTCTTGTAATAATGGCCAAAAACGAAGTACAAAACGAAGCACACTACTCGCACTAAACAGACGCCATCTTGCTGACGTAGTGGAAGAGGCAGGACTTTCGAACTGCATTCAGAGCTGAATAATGGCAGTGAACGAAGCAGTGGCGACCCCTGCTGCATCGGAAGCGGGATTGTACTGATTTAAGTAATGTTTATGAAATGATTTAGACATAATTACTAATGTAGATTGTGGCATGCTACCAAGCTGCTCACTCCCTGATGACAGTTATGGTCTGGTCATTTGTTTGAGGCCACAGTTATACCGGCTCTGTAGAGTTAGCTCACGTTAGCAGTCAATGCTAGTCCGTCACTTCCTGTAAGTGCAATGCTCTGTTTGGGTCAGCATAGCAACAATAGTGTGCACTACAGACAAAGTACAGTGCACACTACACACTGAATTCCAGTGCGCTCGGGGAAGTGTGCGGTTTGAGACACGGCTCAAGTCTTTTCGATGCAATCTGCATGAGGAATTAAATGCTTCTTGGATTCACCTTGTTCAGTTGCTAGGCAGAACAAATACCTGCCTGGCATGGAGAAGACTTGTTGACTCCACAATTCCCATCTTTGTGATAAAAGGTAATGGCGCACTTTTGAAAAACCGAGCCGTATCATGAAAAACTGTTTACCCCCCCCCCCCCAACATTCAAGTAATGCTTTTATATAAACATATGCATGTTTTCTGTTTTATCATTTACTTCGTGAATATGTACTTTTTAGAAAGCTCCGCCATTTGTGATATTCTCTACACGCTGGAGCTCAAATCAAACGCACCCTAGTCTGTAAGGCGGCGCATTTATACTCACCTGAAGTTGATTGAAGCTCGCTGTTTCTCATAGATTATCTCAAAGAAGTCATTTCCAGCTTGAAACAGTCAGATATCCCAAATTAAAGTATTTAAAGAAGACATTTTTATATCACAGTCCTTCCACGAGCTTGTTAGTGGCTTACTAATATATCCCGTCACACAGGCTGTGTAATTAGTTCGTCCTCCTCCCTGGTGGCGTCTTCCGAGGTTTATGGGAAGAGCTGCTACTGTATAACTCAAAAAGATAAGTAACTCGTTTGCTGCTTTTGAAGGGAAACTTACAAAGTCTTATAATACATTTTACACAATTGTGTTTTTGTGGATTATATCATGATGGTGAATGTAACACAACGAACTCATTAACATAAGATAAGATGATAAGAAACCTTTTTTGGCGTAAAACCTAAGTTGAAATAAATTTATTCTTGCACTTAACTAAAAATCTTTATATGCTGCAAATATTTTGGAGTATAAAAGTGCCAGCTGGTGGTGAGCTGTTTTAAATCTGTCTCAGCTGATGCACTGAAACAGAAACATTATATTAAAACAGCTTTGCAGAGGCCAAGCATAAGATTTACACACATCTGCTGCTTACAAGGTGTTCAATTTGGACCCGTTTCACTGTTTTTTCTTTGCTTTTCGCTCTTTAGAAAAAAAGAATCTTGTAGAATTTCACTGGCTCCCTTTATATGTGACAAGGTTAAAAGTTAATGATGTTTCTTTTTGAAGTTATGTCCCTTTAGATGTTAACAAAAAAAATTCATGCATTTGATTTAAAAAAAAAATCTAATGATGAAAGGATCAATGTGCACACTTCATGCAACAGTCCCAACTCGAATACATCCTGCTCACATTTGATAAAGTAACATGACTGGAAACTGCTAACTGGCATTTAGACTTTGCTGCTCTTTGATTAAATGTATAGGGGATTATCACGCTTCCGTGTTCCGAACTTCCGGTTTGAAACACTTAGAGGGCCCACTTCTGGCCCAGTTCAATGTCCCTGCTTTACTTCGTAGATAACGTGAATAAACGCCAACCCTACTGAAATTTTCACGGATTCCAGACTGAAGTGATACTAAGGAAGAAGTGGATCAAAGCGATCGATTCGCCGCGGTGAAGGACCGAACTTTATAATAAAACACACGTTTGTTTGTCGCCGGTGGGGCACAACACCGGCACTTCACAGCATGCTAGCATTAGCCAGCTAGCGTTTACTGACGTGCTTAACATTGTGCGTCTTAAAACACACAAACATCTGAAAATCGGTTCTTTACTCCCCCGTTTCCAGTGGAACAACTGGGGACTGCCAAGAAAGGAGACGCTTTCAGATGCTTGTGTGTTTTCAGCCGCACAAAGTTAGGCACGTTATCGAGCTGGCTAATGCTAGCCTGCTAACAGTAGTCCGCCAGCTACTACTCTGTTAAACTTTGTTAATCGGATAAACGCCAATGCTAAGTTTTCATTCCAGACTGAAGTGATGCTAAGGAAGAAGTGGATTAAAACGACTAATTCGCCGCGGTGAAGGACCGAACTTTATAATAAAATGACACACGTTTGTTTGTGGCCGGCAAACTGCGCAGTCGTGTTAGCAGGTTAGCATTAGCCAGCTCGATAACGTGCCTAACTTTGTGCGGCTGAAAACACACAAGCATCTGAAAGCGTCTCCTTTCTTGGCAGTCCCCAGTTGTTCCATTGGAAACTGGGAGATACAGACCCGATTTTCAGATGTTTGTGTGTTTTAAGACGCACAATGTTAAGCACGTCTGTAAACGCTAGCTGGCTAATGCTAGCATGCTGTGAAGTGCCGGTGTTGTGCCCCACCGGCGACAAACGTGTGTTTTATTATAAAGTTCGGCCCTTCACCGCGGCGAATCGATCGCTTTGATCCACTTCTTCCTTAGTATCATTTCAGTCTAGAATGAAAACTTGAGTATGTTTGGAGTTTATTCGATTTAAACAGTATAACAGAGCAGGAACGGCTGTCGTTAACATGGCCCGGAAGAGGAAGTGCCCAAAATCCGGGAACTTCCGGTAAGCGTGATAATCCCCTATTATGGCACAAACAGCTTCTTTATATTTAACCCACACTGCTGTGCAGATCCGTCCTCTGTTATCTTGGACATGCACAAAGAACTGTGGATGCTTTAAGACCACCAAGGAAGAGAAGAATCCTCCTTAAGTCCTTCAAAAGATCATCTTGATCTTGACATTGGGACAGTCTTTTAACAAAAATGTTGGTGTTGCATCTAAACCCACCACCTTTACAAATCTTTCTTTGACTTTGATAGGCAGTTTGTGATTTTATTAACTATGGATGCATACATAGTGAAATTCTGAGGTTCATAGTGCTACTAATTGTCCCTGACATATTTTCCCTTTTTATCCTGAAGGAAAATTAAATGAAAAAAATGAAATTAGAAATGAATTAGAGAAATAACAGAAACGGCTTAAGACTCATTAATTAAAGTCAAGTGTGTTGGAGCAGGGAGATGTTGAACCTGCAGTAACTAAAACTAACTAAAATTATTGCAAAAACATCCTTAGATTTAGATTTTGTAAATTTATTTCATACATAAGCTTCTTGGGTTGATATGAAATCTATTTCTATTTAATCTATTTGCTTTTATTTTGAGTGATTTTTCTGATGATTTTGAATGTCATGCCAGACAAATATACCTATAATTTACAAAAAAAAAAATCCCCCAAAACTAAAACTAAGACTGAAACTAATAAAAACTAAACTTAAAGTGTTTTCCAAAAACCTAGTAAAAACTAGCAAACCTGCTAAAAAGCTAACTAAATTGACAAACAGAAAGTAAAAAAAAAATAAATAAATAAAACTAATGAAAAATCCCAAACTTTTATGACCTTGTGCCCGAGTCCAGTCCTCAAGAGCTACTATCCTACACATTTTGGCTGCACCCTTTTCCAACACACCTGAATCAAATGAATGGCTCGTTAGCAGGTCTCTGCAGAGCTGAATGACATCCACATGAGGTAATTAATTTTATTCAGGTGTGTTGGGGAGGGTATGTTCTAAAAACTGCAAGATAGTATCTCTCAAGGACCGGACTTGGGCACCCCTGCTCTAGATTCTTCATATTTTCTCTGTCTGGATGTAAAATATGTTGAGGTTGAAATAATTATACAATAAATTCTTATGGATTGACTGCCTTGATTGCAGATTACTTGATGATTTACTATAATCAACAATATCAGCATATTACTTTCCTGCTTGTCAGAGAAGCTTCCAGTTCTCACTTTTGAAGTTGGCATTAGTTTATGGTAATTAAAAATGTTTACTCATCATTAGTTATAGCTGAATATTGCTCCTGTTGGTAGTATTATATTTTTTATCATTTAAAAAAATGTCCTATTTAAAAGTAGATAAGCATATAATTTATGCACGGTAAAATTCCATCTGTTGTCTTCATGGAACATTCAGTAAAGTATAAATCCATGAAATTGTCAATCATATAGGGGTGCCAAGTACAGTCTTCGAGAGCCACTATCCTGCAGTTTTTAGATGCATCCCTTCTCCAACGCACCTCAGTTACCTGATGCATGCTGTTCAGCTCTGCAGAGGCCCAGCAACGAGCCATTTATTTGATTCAGGTGTGTTGGGATGTATCTAAAAGCTTCAGGATAGTGGCTCTCACGGACTGAACTCGGCCACTCCTTAACTAATGGAAATGCTGGTTGTGGCTGTAATCTTATTTTATTTTTATTGTATCTTAATAGCACTCATGCACAATAACAGTTTAGTAAGCAAAGTGCCCAAATGAAAAATGTCCCTTTGTAAAAACTTTCCCATACGTTTTATTTTATGAATGGTCTGAGTTTCCTAAAGACATTTGATTGCAAAATAATTCTCGCTTGATTTGAGGTTTAGTTTAATCTTGTTAATGATGGCCTCATTGCTGTAGCAACATTTTGCAAATTTGCAGACATGTATTTTCTGTACTTAGTCTCATTGATGTGGGATGATTAAACCACTAACCTACACGGTAGCAGCAGTTGACGCATGATGTCATCAGGGTCAGGGTAAAGCTGCATTATGCAACTTTAGACAATGTGGAGCACTCTGCTTATTTTCTGGTCTGTGTGTGAAAGACTGCAGCTGGTGACATTAATGGCAAACATTCATTTGCAATGAGGTGAGCGGTCTGTGGGGAGGAGTCGTGTCCAGTTGCCTTTAAGGGGGAGAATAGGGGATTATCACGCTTACCGGAAGTTGCCGGCTTTTGACACTTCCTCTTCCGGGCCATGTTAACGACAGCCGTTCCTGCTCTGTTATACTGTTTAAATCGGATAAATTCCAAACATATTTAAGTTTTCATTCTAGACTGAAGTGATACTGGATCAAAAGCTGGATCAAAGCGATCGATTTGCCGCGGTGAAGGGACGAACTTTATAATAAAACACGTTTGTTTGTCGCCGGTGTGGCACAACACCGGCACTTCACAGCATGCTAGCATTAGCCAGCTAACGTTTACTGACGTGCTTAACATTGTGCGTCTTAAAACACACAAACATCTGAAAATCGGGTCTGTACCTCCCCGTTTCCAGTGGAACAACTGGGGACTGCCAAGAAAGGAGACGCTTTCAGTATGATTGTGTGTTTTCAGCCGCACAAAGTTGCTGGCTAATGCTAACCTGCTAACACGACTGCGCAGTCTGCCGGCCACAAACAAACGTGTGTCGTTTTATTATAAAGTTCGGTCCTTCACCGCGGCGAATTGGTCGTTTTAAACCACTTCTTCCTCAGCATCACTTCAGTCTGGAATGAAAACTTGGCATTGGCGTTTATCCGATTTACAAAGTTTAACAGAGTAGTAGCTGGCGGACTATTGTTAGCAGGTTAGCATTAGCCAGCTTGATGACTTGCCTAACTTTGTGCGGCTGAAAACACACAATCATCTGAAAGCGTCTCCTTTCTTGGCAGTCCCCAGTTGTTCCACTGGAAACGGGGGGGGGTACAGACCCGATTTTCAGATGTTTGTGTGTTTTAAGACGCACAATGTTAAGCACGTCAGTAAACGTTAGCTGGCTAATGCTAGCATGCTGTGAAGTGCCGGTGTTGTGCCCCACCGGCGACAAACAAACGTGTGTTTTATTATAAAGTTCGGCCCTTCACCGCGGCATATCGATCGCTTTGATCCAGCTTTTGATCCAGTATCACTTCAGTCTAGAATGAAAACTTAAATATGTTTGGAGTTTATCCGATTTAAACAGTATAACAGAGCAGAAACGGCTGTCGTTAACATGGCCCGGAACAGGAAGTGTCAAATGTTTCAACTTCCGGAAACCGGAACGCGGAAATGTGATAATCCCCTATACAGTACGGGCTGAAAGTTTAGACAAACTCCCAGTATACAAAGAAATATCAGCTGTCTGTAAAATAAGCTGAAATTGACAAAGCAATAAAATACATTTTTGATAAATTCATGATATTGATTTTTGTATTGTGGTTCAACATAAATATAAAAAATAAACAAAAAATAAAACAAGCAAACAAGCATGATGGGGTCCTAAATTTAAATTTTATTGAGCAACTTGCTGAGCCAATGGCTGTGTCCGAATGTCCTCCCTACTCCCTAACCCCTCATTCACTACATAGGGCTGCACTATATAGCACACTATCTGCCCTCATTCTGCCTGTTATTCGGACAAAAAAAGCTGACTACTTGTTCCTCACCGCAAATCACGTGATTACCAGCTGTCACCATGGCAACCATGGTGGCATCCACGACTTGCGAAAAGTTTTAATTCCAAATCAAATCTGTAATTTTAAATGAAGGTATTTTATCTACTTATATTGTGTTTAATCCCTTTTCTGTTGTTTTTTCTCTCCTTTTTTCGGTGCTCGATGTGTTCAACACCTCGCGCCATTTAGCTCTCCTGACCGCAATGCATTGTGGTCTATACTGTCCCGTCTAGGGACCATCGAAGCTCACTAGTTTTCAAGATGCATTGTGGGTAATTTGAGTGCACTACTTTTTTCTTTCTGGACATTCGGACACCCCTACAAAATGGCGTGATCCCTATAAAGGACCCTATGTAGGGAGTAGGGTGGACATTCGGACACAGCCAATTACTGCACTCAAGTGTTTTCTGTAACATCCAATCAGACGTCTGCACCTGTTCACAGGTATTTTGACCCATTGTTCGTGGGCAAGTTGTTCTAATTTGTCTAGGACAATTTTGTTTGTTTTGCTTTTTTTACATTATTTTTTAAACCACAATTCAAAATCAATGTTTTGTTTTACAAAATTATATTTCAGTAAAATTTTATTTATTACTTTTTTTCAGTTTCTTGTTTTTTGAATTTCTATTGTGAACGTAGTGTTTTCCTTAATGGGAGTGTGAAGCATTCGGTCCATACGTGTGTCTGATGTTCTGAGTTTCCAGAGACCAAAAACAATCCTGCAACTTCTTTTTTTTTTTTTTCTTTGTCATGAAAGTTGAGATTCCAGACTTGAACATAGTAGCTGCTATCAGATGATGATTTTTTTTTTATAGATCTGATGATTAATAACACTGACTGTGATGCTTTCATAACCTGCAGGACCAGCTTCACACAGTCACCATCAGTATTTAACAAAAAAAAGCCTTAGGGCTTGTTTTTTTCATCCCCTGTAAAGCTGTGTCCTTCTTTGAATCCATATTTTTTGATGAAGCTGCCTTGTAGAAAATGTTAGCAGCCCAACATGGACTCAGCTTGGATATAGAAGATGGAGAACCAGGAGGACATGAAGCGTCACTGATTCTTATTTAATGTGACCTGACACTTGAAAGCATTCCTGTCACTAGACGGCTCCCAGCCTGGCAGGCAGGAACTCTTACAGAGCTGCTTTCTTTTGAATAGTTTGTTAATCTAAACATTTACTTGTCCCGCGATGGTTTGACGCATGCTGCCCTGTCTCTGAGTGGAGGACGTATTTTTATAATGGCTATTGTCAAGGCCTGCCTGGTCTCCAGGGTAAGTTGGCTGTTAGTCAAAGAGGATAAGAAGCAGCACCTGCAGCTCTTCTGTTTATTTAGTATCATAACTTGAAGAATAATTCCAAGAAATTGACTTTAGAGAACACTTTGTAGCTGCCAGGAAGCTCTGCAGTCGACTGAAAGCTAACTGGAAAATGGCTTGCCGTCAAATTAAAGCCTGCCGGGCATGAATGTGTGGAGAAATCCAGTCATTGTAACAGCAGAGTCAAGTAAAGCGAGCAAATGCAAAACCGAGTCGAATGAAACGTCAGCTTGAGGGAAGCAGATCAAGCTGCAAGCAGGTCCAGGTGTGATTACCAACATGGATTTTACAGGAAGAATAGTTTTCCATTTCCAGGTCCTGGATGCTGTTTTACTGCTCGACTTTCAGCCAAATGAACTGCAGCTTAGTTTAAGTGTGAAAATGAAAGAGAATGAAAAAGCTTTTGGTCTTAAAGGCCAAGGAGGAAATTATTTATTAATGAGTAAAGCTTAAGTGAACAAGTCTGGGTCTAACAAATGGCTTGTCTGGGTTTTCTTATGAAACTGATTGATCAGGGAGTGTGTGTGACAGAAATCATTTCAGCGTTTTTATTTGCTGTGTCACATCATTTATAACACAATAAGATGAAGGTGTCAGCATACACACATCCTGTTATCAGTAATTATGTCATCAGCTGTGTGAGCAGTGCTCTTTTCTGTCTGTCAGTGTAATTTAATTATGCTGAGTTTAAGTGAGACAAGTTTGTAATGAAGACAACAATCACATCTGCAGTAAATGCACGTCATGGAAAATTTTGTTGCTCATGTCCTGAAATAAAACACATTGTAATCAAGCATAAAATCACCCCCCTTTTTAGAAATTATGAATGAACCAAATAAACCCCCTTAAAAAAAAAATTTTTTCAATAAATTTAAAAAAACCAAATCCTTAAGGGGGCCTCTAATTTCCAACCCTCCTTACTTTTTTCTCTTTGGGGTGGAGGGAATGAAGGGGGTGTTTTTAGGAGTGAGGGGGACTGTTTATATTCAAATAATCTTCTTCTTTCTAAATCAAATCAAAGTGCTTAAGCAAGTCTCAGCCACCCTGTAAAACTGCTTAGTTTCATAGCATGTCTTCACGAAACTGGGCAGGGTCACTGGAGGGTCTGATTCTTTTCATATATGAGATCTTTTAATAATCAACACAATTTTTTTCAAAGTACAATATATCAAGTGTTTAAATTTAAAGACAGCAGCTTGTTTTTTAAAGTTTTTGTAATTTTGCAGCATAAATTAGTAATAAGTGAAATAAGACAGACAAAATACCTTTTGCCAATTCTGGCCTCCCTCCACCGGCTGCCCGTGCACATGCAGTAGGGTCCATTTTAAGATTCTTTTATTTGTTTTTAAGTCTTTAAAATGGCCTCGCCCCGTCCTACCTCTCTGAGCTCCACCCATACGCCCCTGCACGGTGCCTCCGGTCGGCTGATCAGCTGCTCCTTGAGGAACCGAGGTCCAGGTGTAAGCTACGAGGGGACCGGGCCTTCTCTGTTGCTGCCCCCAGGATGTGGAACAGTTTACCGTTCCACATCAGGCAGGCCTCCTCACTGGCCCTTTTTAAAACAAATCTCAAAACCCACTTTTGTGGCTTGGCTTTTAACTCAACATGACAATTTTCCCTCTTTTAGTTGTTTTAGTTTGTTCTTTAATGGCTTTAAAAGTAATTAAAACCCACTTTTACCACTGGCCCTTTACCCAGCATGAGACCTTGCTTTGTTTTTGTTGTTTTTATTGTTAGTTGATTTGTTATTTGACATTTGCTCTTTTTTTGGGGGGGGGGGGGGGGGGGGGGGGGGTCTGCCATGTTAACCACTTTGTGTTAGCTGTGGCTGTTTTAAAGTTCTATATAAATAAAGTTGTATTGTATTAATAAGAAATGTCTCAATAACAGAGTCCCTCCTCAACTGCAACCTTAAATGTCAAATTTTGAAGTATTACAGTGAATTAGTTTGGGAATATACTTTTTTTTAAATATAAATTGAAAGAATCATTGTGAGTTTTCTATCCAGTAAGTCAGGGGTGCCCAAGTCCAGTCCTTGAGTTCTACTATCTTAAACATTTTGGTTGCATTTCTTCTCCAACACACCTGCATCAAATGAATGGCTCGTTACCAGCCTCTGCAGAGCGGAATGACGTGCATGAGGTAATTAGCCATTTGATTCAGGTGTGTTGGAGAGGGTATGTTCTAAGAAATGCAGGATAGTTGCTCTCGAGGACCGGACTTGGGCACCCCTGCAGTAAGTTGTATAGAAATCCATCTATATTTGCAATTATTTTCACGAGTCTGACACGTTTTTGTTCAGTTTTGTTTTGAACCCGTTCTGACCTGCTGGCTGCTTTGTTTTTTTCAATTACTATGCACCATCAGCATCGTTCTATCTTTCAAAACATTGAGAAACTTAAAAGCCCTGACATCAGTTTCTGTTCGAAGGAGCTTGGGAAGTTAGTTTTGACTTAAGAAGGTGAGAAATAAAATATTTTTGAGGATTAGTTTAAAGGTAGAGTCCGACGTGTCCCCCCTGAAAAAAAAAACGTTAGGCTTGTACAAGCAGAAATCCGTCTCAAACCGCGCCTTTGGGCCTCTACTCGCGTGCTGCGGTGCGTTTGAATGCAACTCTCTCTCCCCCTGCCTGTAATTCGCTCTTTAGCTTTGTTTTGTTGTGTTCGGGACGTTTCTGGGTGGAGATTTCTGTTTATATCACCAGCCAATGAAAGAACTAAGGACTTGACGCCGTGTGGGAATAAGCTCATGATTGGAGCAGACGCCAGTCACTCGAACTCTCGAAGGAAAAAGAAAGAAAGAAGGAAAGAAAAAACGGTGGATGCACCGAAGAAAAGGTAAGAGCTTTAGATAATTAAAGTTGGAAAAGCAGGGTTAATAATAGTTTGGCTTTTGAGCTCTGAGCTCTGAAGGAGGCTTGAAGCTGAATCGTTTGAAGAACGAGGTGGCCATTAGCCTGAGAGGGAGGGGCGCTAAATTTTAATACTGCTGTTTGCAAACAGAAATGGGGGGGGCCTTCGGACTCTACCTTTCATTGCAAATAGCAGTTTTGTTATCCATTTCCAGCACTTTGCAAGATAGGGGGTGGGAAAAAAATATTGATACACTGAAATATTGCAATATTTTCATATAACGATTTCAAAGCGATATTTAAAAACATGGCACTGATCTATTTTACTCTCAAAATCTCGTGAGATTTCATCATTGTTACAAAATCTCTAAATTTTTTGTGAATTCTCATGAGATTTTGTAACAGAACGATGAAATATCGCAAGATTTTGGTAGGGAAATAGATCGATACCGCGTTTTTAAAAGTCAATGTGATATCAGCATATAAAAATATTGCGATATTTCAGTGCATCAATATTTTTTCCCACCCCTAGTCTTTAGAAGTTTTAAAGTCTGTAAAAAAGAAGTTTTTGAAGTGTTTTTTTTTTTTTTTTAATTTTTATAAAGACTTTAGAAACGGTGGCCTTTGCTACCACTAGTGGTGGTAGCAGTGGTAGCGCCCTGGTGTCAGGTGTGTGGGGCAGGGACGTCTGGGTGGGGGTTGGCCTGTCCTGGGGGGGGGGGGGGGGGGGGCCCGGGGGGGGCCCGGGGTCATCTGGGGGGGTGGCTGCTCCTGGGCACTTTGGCCCTGGGCCCAGCGCTGTCCCTGACCCGGGGTCGGCCGGCGCTCGGTGGGGTCTGCGGCTGCCGGTCTTGGTCCGCTGGGGCCTGGACCCCGAGACTGCGGGGGGCTCCGGCTGGGGCCTACTCTTGCCTACCTCTGGGGGATGCATGCATGTTCTTTTGGGGAGGTGGCTGGGATCTGGACCTCTGGGTGGCTGCTGGGGGCCTGGGTCCTGAGCTTTGCGGGCTTCCTCCTCTTTGCAGAGACGAGGCTGCATCTGCATGACTGTATCACCACGGAGACCCTTTATTATGCATGTTGACACTGTGACGCTGCTTTCCGTTGCGATGACTAGGTTTTACCTCTTCTCTACTTCCCATTGCGCTGACTAGGTTGTACTTCTTCTCTGCGTAGTTCTGCGTGTGTTTGTATGATCTGAGGATACTTAAGCCACCTGCAGGTCCTCCTGTGGGGGATTGCTTGTTTTGTTTTCTAACAGAGACCTTGGAATGTTTAGAGATTTCTGTACAGGTGCACCAGTGAACTGTGTAAGTGTATTCATGTTTTCTCTCCTCTCTTTTTCTCTCTCTTCCTCTTCTTCAGTCCTTTCTTTCTGTTCCACTCACTTTCATTTCTCCCTTGTCAGGCCCAGCAGTATGATATGGAATGCTGTTATAGACAAATGTTTAATTAAAGAAATAAAATGAATAAACAGGATATCAAGGGGAGCCTTGTGTTCATAAAGCTCCACTTGGTAAAGCAAAACTGTTCAACACAATAAAGCAATCAGATTTCCATTCTGCTTGCTATGATGCTAGACAGGACAAGTAGAAAAAAAAAAAAAAGAAACAGTGGCCTGATCGGTTAAATATCGGTGGGGTGGCCGATGTCCGATACTCAGATTCTGCCCAACACATTTTCAACATTAACTAGGGAAGCACGATATAATCGGCCCCCTATCAGTATTGGCCTATATCGGCCTTAAAAGAATAGTTCACCCACAGAATGATTTAACTTTATTTTCCACTTACCTTCATGGTGAGCAAGACTAACACTTTTTTAATATCTCAAATGCAGTCTGCGATCAGGAAGGCTTCTCTTTTCCCCCAACATTCATATAATGGAGTTCACCGGGGTCCGAGCCAAAAAGATCCATAAAAGTCCACAAAAACTTGTCAATATTCCTCCATACTGCTCGTCCAAGTGTAATCCAAGTGTCCTGAGCGGTAGCGTCCAGAATTTACTCAGAAGACGACGTCATTTACTATATTTTTATTTTGGGTGTGTGTTATTCAAGGTGGGTTCCGGAGAGCCTGGGAAACAGGACCACGGAAGAAGGAAGAGAGGGAGACGAAGAAGCAAATTTGAAGATGCTGAAGGGCAAAGCACGGGAGAACGGGGGGGGGTGGGGGACCTGGTAGCGGAGACGAGCGCGGGGTGAGGGAGGGCAGCAGTTCGAGTAGGACGGAGGGACGGCCCGAAGAAGAGCGAGGACGGGGATTTTGGAGGAGGGCGGAAACAGAGCCGGGAAGGAGAATCACGCATGTTCAATACAAGGAACCAGAGAAACGCAGGGCTTCAAGATACCACAGAGGGCAACACCAGGCACTGAAGAGCTGGCGCAGTCTCCTCTTATCCTCCTTTCTTGATGAAGTAATGAACAGGCACCACACCTCTGGAGATTTCCATCCTTTCAGCAGCTCCTGGCGCCTCTGTCCCGCCCCGAACAACCAGACCCACCTCCAATAACCAGTCCGGGGGAGCGCCAAATACCACCCATTACCATAATTTTAGAGCCTAAACAGGAGTATTCTTTACTTCTGTGAAGCGCGCAGATGTGCGGTCATGAAACTATGGAAGCCTCGAGTCGGGCCTCCGCGGAGAAGAAGAATTCAGTGTTTACATTGTGGTAAAAGCACCGGGACAAACACAAGAGGGTGATTATTAAGAAAGAAAAAGAGAACGCGCAATCTCTTCTGCCGTGGCTTCCGTAGTATCGTGAACGCGCATCGGCGCGCTTGCTAGACATGCGATGTACTCTTGTTTAGGCTCTAAAAATATAGTAAATGACTCGATTCAAGTAAATTCTGACCTACCCACTCACCTAACACACAAAAAACCATTTTGTGGACTTTTATGATCTTTTTGGCTCGGACCCCGTAACTCCATTATATAATGTTAAAGGAACCTTCCTATCGCTCTCATTTAAGTAGCCACCATAAGTAGGAAGTCATCCAACCTACCAGCCACAGCCGACGGCTTCCCTAGTAATAAAATTTTGGCAGAATCTAATTCCAAAGACTGAACTCCAGCTATAGGTCTTTATAAAATATAACCTGTCATGTGTTTTGATGCAATTTCCAATAATCATAGTTTTATTGCAAATAATTCCATTTAATCCCCTCTGCATGTATAAAAAGGATTCTTCCCAATATGTCTTTATGCATCACATTAATTTCCAAGTACAATAGGCAGAATTTCTTATTCACTTACAGTTTTACATGGGCTTTTGTTACAGAATGATGTGTTCAGGCTTTCTTTCATTTTTTTCCCTCCAAGTATTATTTTTTTATGCTTTTACCTGTGGTCTTCACATTCTTGAATTAGTCATTTAAATCAAAGACTAATAAGGTTGTTAGTCACCAGTAAGAGCAACAGTCTTGAAAGTCACAGACCCGTTTGTATGTAGAAGTGTCTTTACAAGAAACATTATGCCTTCTTAAGCTTTGAATATTCTGGTAATAATAATTTCCCCAAAATATCCTGTGATGTTGCTTTTAGATAATTACATAAAAGGCTGATTGTATTTTTCAGAGCATTTCACAGCCTCAGATGTACTGCAGGGTTATTTATAACACTCAAGCAGATTTCAGGCTGATTGCACAAGCTATTGCACATTAGGTCATGTTTATTCCCAGGAATGTTAACACTCAAATTAAGTGTTTTTTCTGATGTCCATCACTTTGAGCCACTGCTGCAGACATGAAACAGAGATTTTTTCTGTCCAATCTCTACTATACAGATGTTTATGACAAAAATCTGCAGCCTTGCCCTTTTAACCTCTTGATTTCTGCTCTGAATATTAGAGTGGGTCACAAACAGAAGACGACTTGAGCTGGATGAGCCGCTAATGTCTGCGAGAGATTGACGTTTTCTTTGTGCAGGCTCGTATCATGCCCCACATATGCCAACTAAATGCCTGTTAGCACTGAAAACGGGTCAGTCCCTGAGGTCTCATCAATACATAATTAAAACAGGATGCAGAGAAACTTCCTTTGCACAATATATCACTTATGTGACAGGAAGTGTTGTGTTAGAAATGGTATATGCATGTTTCTTCTCTCATCAGGCTGCTGGAAGTGAGAGGATTGCACTGAAGGATGAAATGCATTTATTTTAACACTATTGTCACCGTCATGGATGTCATTAAGGCTCATTTAAGTTCTCTTTACATAAGAACAAAAAGACAAATGATTTAATGGGATTTAAATTAACTTTATCCCACAACTATGACCTTAACACCATTTCCACACTTCCTGCAGTTGCTCTCACGACCACTAAAGGTCACAGCTTTGAATGCAGTACAAAGTTTATTATTAGTTTATTCATCCTAAATCAAAGGAGTCTCAGAACCAAAAGAAAAAGTATACTTTCTCATTTTGCTGAAATGATTTAAAGATAGTTGAAATGGTCTCTAACTTCTTTTGGTGACTGCACATACTATCAGTTTACTTTTTGTTGCAAATGTAAGTGTATCCAGTCAGTGAGCAGTGTTTTCTCCCTGCTCACGCATGCATGTTAACCTGTCTTGGTTATGAATTCTGCTAACCGAGTGAAATGACCCAGATGTATCAAAGTGGCCGTCATGATGAGAACTGGTTCAGTTCTTTAAATGCTGAGGAAAAGCGCTCCAGAGCTTCCTTCACCAAGAAACTCACACTGAACCATCCTTTGTGAAATTAAATAGTTCTGCCCCACAATTCCTTATGACAGATAATATATCATTTTTAATAACTCAGCTGTAGTTTCAGCCTCTGTAAAACGGCATCAAATAGTCTAAAATAACTAATTGCATCATTTCTATGGCATAATTTCTAACTGAATAGGTTCATATCTGCGCTCTGTGTAAATGTGGACATATTCTCTCTCAGCACAGCTGTCTCTGCATATTCCTGCAAGCTTTTCTTCACTGCATGATGCTTACAACAAGGTTAAAGGGGCACAAAGACTATAGGGGTTTTATTTTCACCCAGACCTCTGTTCATAGGGTTCACTGATGTGTCCGAAATGATATAATTTATTTACCTGAATCGATATAATTTACCTGATGTCAGTGTGAGGTCGTAGTTGTGAAATTCACTGCACCTTTCTTAAGATTCCTACAATAATGTTGTATATTGTTGGAACTAAAATGGCAGGCAGTAAGTTAAACGAGTATCATTCAGCGTTACAGACCAGAATGCGTTTCACTGGCATTGTTGGATCAAGTAGCTTTGTTCAACAAATTCCTACCAGAATATGAGATTTCCCAGGGCCTCCCGGGGCCTGTTTTGTTTTTGGAAAGGCTCTTGGAGAAAAGAGGGAATTTTTATCGCTTATATCCAGTTACAGAACGAAGTTACAGCACAGAGATTCCGGTTCCCTGATGGACGTGGACTTCTCGCCAGTTTGTAAAGAAAGCAGCAGAAATTATTGCAATCTTAAGATTTAATGCTTCATAAGAGTTTGTTATAACTGCTGGCTGCGTCTGAGATTTTAAACAGTCCACTCGGTAGGGATCATAATTTTGTACAAACAAGCCTGTAAAACATTAGTTACAAGTAGCCTGACTGGACGTGATCCACTATTCTCTGATGTTTTTACTCTAGTCTATTTCTAAACATCGTAACAATAATTTATTTTCTCAAGTATTGATTATAACGTGTGTACCAGCCTTTAATAAAGAAAATAAGTCTTGTAGACATTAGTTTCCACCAACAGTAACCACCAAAAACTTAGTAAGTGAAACTTATAACATCACTGAGTAGTTTTGAGACTTCACAGCCAAAACTGCTTTAATGTGCAGCATTCATGTTTCACATGTGGGGTACGTTAATGTCCACTGACTGTAAGAGGAGGCAGCTATACAGTTGTCCTCAAAATTATTCACTCACCCATTAAATGAAAGGCTAAATTTACCATAGTAATTCAAATAATAAGAAACTAAAACAACAATAAAATAAAAATTTACAAAAATATTATTTTGAGTAATACAATTTGAATTGTGGTTAAACAAATTTTTTTTTAAATTATTATTTTCAACCTTAATTCAAAAGCAGTATGTAGTTTCACTAAATTATAATTTTGTGAATTTTTATTTATTATTAGTTTCTTTAGTTTCTTTTTAATTACTATTGTGAATTTAGCCTTTTCTTTAATTGAAGGGTATGAATAATTTTTAGGATGACTGTAAATATCTGCTGTGAAGCTCTTTATATGAGCAACTGATCATTTTGGGGGGTAAATGTGTGTGTATTCCTCCTCCTCTCCAACAAGTAAACTATTTATGTGTGAAACACTCGTGTGTGTGTGTGTGTGTGTGTGTGTGTGTGTGATGGATGCCTGAGCTGTGGAGCCATCGTTGGCCCTTTTGGTATCTACTGATGTTATGGAGAGATCACTGGAAACTTCGGTGGGCCTTATGCTGAAACTCTTATGACTAATGCATGGAAATGGAGTTAACAATTGGCCAAGCGTCTCTTTCATGTGCATGAGGTCAACAGATTGTACTCCGAGGCAACATTAAAGACATCTTTAGATTCCATTAGAAAAGGAAATCTGCCGACTCATCATCTCACTGCCTCCAGAAAAGATCTGAATCCTTATTTTGATGGAAGTGAGGATGGTGATGGTGCTTTTCTTTTCTCCGGTTCAACAAAAATCAGTAAACCAATGATTTAATTGTCTTTATAGCTTCGTGGTAACAGATTGAAGCAGAATGTTGTCAGGTTTGCAGCTCACATTTAACAACGTGACATAGATAAGATTTTCTGGAATGTAGGATGCCTTGCAGCCCTCTATTCACAAACATGAGTTATGTGTCTTTAAGTTAAATGTAAAAGGTCAGTCAGGGTTGTAAAAACATTTTTCTTAAGGCATGATCCCTCCTGCCTGTCTGAAATAAATCCTCTTTAAAGAAAAAAAAAAAAAAAGCTCGCTCACTGACTTGGCTGTTGTCCAACTTGTCTTCATTCTCCATCAGCGCAAAGAATTACAGACCAATTAATTTAACCGACCACATTTATTATAAAATTGCTTGATTACAGCTATTGAGCTGACTGCAGTCATAATTATCTCTATTCACCTTATAAAAACAGCTGGATGAGGGCTAATAAACTGTTTCTATTCGCCATTTCCCAACATTTCAGATGTGACTGCCATCCCAAGTGACATCATGTCGTCTTTGATTAACCCACATGCAACAGCAGAGCCCATTAACTTGGACAAAGCTCTTTGTTGGACTTGGAAGCAAAGACGTTGAGGTCAAAGCCGCTGAAGTCTTTGTCCCACCTTCTATACAACCATGCTGAATTTTATGACCGAACTGCTGAAGGCAAAAATTAGTTCTTACATGGAGCCTGGAAACTTCTGCTTTCTTGACTGTTTCATACAGACAAGTAGAACTCTGTGATATAGGAATGTACGTAACAGCGCATGCAGTATGAAGAGTGATTTCTGCTTTTCAGCAAACTTATATCACATTTAACTGCTATAAAACAGATGAAGGAGCTGCACCCTGCAGCACAAACATTACGGTGATGTGGTTGTGACTGCTGTGCATTAAAAAGGTTGAAGGAAGCACTGATGTTCTCTGATGCAGACTGATGCACTAATTTGAAAGATTTGGACAGACAACCTACCTGTACACGACTTTCTGTAATCTTCTGCAATCTTCAGAACAAACCCATTTGGGCTCTTCAACCATTACTCTCCCTCACTAAGAAAAAAAAGCAAATCTGTGGTCACTATTCCAGATGAACATCTCTGGAATTACAGTATTCAATCGTTGGGAAGTTCGGTTTCATCTGCTGTTAAAGATCTTGGAGCTGCAGCTTCCGTCTCAAATGTTACAGAAACGTGCAAACATTAAGTCAAACTTGGGCACCAGTAAAGAACTGGGTAAACACCTCCTGGTGATAAAGGATGTACATCTGACGAACAGTTCAGTACTGAGGTGTGGGAGATCTCCAGCAAGCTGCTCCTCCATGCAGCTTTATGCATTCATGACAAAGAATCCTTAAACATCCCAGATCCAAACCATGATCCAGATCAACACCAAAATTAAATCAGTTCTCTTTGTAGCATTTTAATATTCCCTAAAAACATATTCCAAATCTGTTCTGTACTTGTTGAGTTATTTTGCTAAAAGTTGGGCAGACAGATGCTCGTCATTACATTTCCTCCTTAGCTGAGGTAAAAAAGAAAGTTTAGAGTGGTCTGAAAATATGTGGATGCATTTAGGAACACACAAGTTTACCTTTTTGTTTAAAGCAGAACTCGGTAACTTTTTCACCTCCATAAATGCTTTTTCAGAATCCCTGTGGGGATGAATAAAGTGTTTACGGAGCGATTTGATGTTTCCTTACCTTCCTTCCTTCCTTGATTCAACATGATCTTCTAAAACAGGGGTCGGCAACCCGCGGCTCCGGAGCCGCATGCGGCTCTTTAGTCCCTCTGTTGCGGCTCCCTGCATTGGAAAATGAATTAATGACTATTCTACTAAAGTGTATTGTATTTTGGTTGGTTCACTTTAATAATGTGACTCTAAAAGACCAAGACAAATGTCCCCTTGAGAGACAATAAAGTTTCTTATCTTATTCTAAATTTGAGGATTATGATGATCCCTCTGAGGGATTCATGTACAGTTGCGCACTTTTCCCGAGTTCTCCGAGCACTGCAAATGCAGCACGTGAAATAAAATCCAACTCAACTATTAAAATAAAGACATAATTTATATTTTACCATTTTGCAAAGCAGCCCATTGAGTGTCAGGTGCAACAAGCAGGTAACTGCAGTGAAACGCTGAGTAACTGTCCACCTTTACGCAGCCAATCAGTGTTAATAACTGCACTTCATGCTCACGTACCGCTATTTTGCAGGATAGCATGATACAGCCCTATTGAATCAGCAATCACGGAATTAAACATTAAAAACGGAATTAATGACAAACAAAGAATATCACTGAGTGTGGACATGCCGCGGGCGCTGAACTTTCCTCCTGGCGCACTATCCCACGAACGCCTCACAGCGGAGCGTCTCTGTTGCGCTGTTGCTGCAGTTCTGGCATTTAAAGTGAATAATAAACGAGCTAAAGCTTATTTGTCCACTCCGACCCTGTCATGCTGCGCTTTGATCACTTCTCCAGCAGGTAGGCCGACGATAGAGAAGAAAAGTGTCTGATGCACTGAGCATGTTCAGCGCTGCGTGGGCAGATTCATTTGTTTTCACTGCTGACCAGATTATTTTGCGTAGCCATGTTCATATTTTGTGAAACAGTAATTTCATTTTTCGGGTAGCTTACTGCACGCGCCAGTAAAAGGATGACGGCACAGACAGGACAGCGTGTTTGGTTTGCTGCTGGTAGATTATTAAAGCTGCGTCTTTTTCCATAAATACAACGAAAATATTTTTTTTTTTAAAAAAAGTGACCTTCAACCCGACGTCTTTTCTTTTTTTTTAGTTTAAAATGGTTTTTTGCTGGATGCAGAAATGTAATTTCTTTTTGTCGTTTTTATGTTAAATGCAACACATTAACTAAAGTTTTATTTAATTATCAATGTTAAAAGTCAGTTGATGCTTCAGTGTTTTCTTTATTGCAGGAAACGGGTCAAAAAGGCTGTTTGGCTGAAACAGGTTGCCGACCGGCTTATTTAAGACTTTTACATTTTTCGGCTCCAGACAGATTTGTTTTTCGGTTTTTTGGTCCAATATGGCTCTTTGAACATTTTGGGTTGCCGACCCCTGTTCTAAAACAAGCACAGCTGCAGTTATAATGCATCTGATGTGTGTGGGTGTGTGTGTGTGTGTGTGTGTGTGTGGCGGAAAAGTATCCAGAAAGGTATAAAAGTTTAGAAAACTGCAGGTCTGCTGAAACTCTCAGCCGTTTTAAATCAAGGTTAAAAAACTGATCAAAACAATTAATTATTTCCTTTGTTGCATTTTATCTAATTTTCAGATTTTTCTGAATTCATTTGATTTCTTTTTAAACTCCACTACAATGCTGTTAATGTGTTTTGTAAAACACCTTGAATTGCCTGCACATGAATGTGCTGCAAATGAACTTAGCTTGCCTATAAAAGGAGTTTGGGGGATTACAGATTTCAGTTCTGTGTTGAACCCGGGTCCATGACTGGACACCAGATTTGACACCATGACCAGTAAGTGTAAAAACGCTCAGCTGTAAAACCTGCATCCAAGTCCAAACCGCTTTACCCAGACGAGCATGTCGGGTCTAATCCCTCGCTGTCTGGAAGCTCTGACCTCCTTTGTTCAGTTGATGGCTTATTACCACTATTGATTTTGGCTTCTTTATATCACAGACTTCCTGCGGGGAGCCAGATGACCCACGCACATATCAGCTACTGTTGGCCACTGAGAACACCAACAAACATAATCAATTCAGCCTGCTCAGAACAAACTCATTTAATTTCTCCATAAAGATGGAAGCATGAGCATTTAAGGGAAGGCAGAGCTGGATTAAATTTCTTTTGGTGTGATGCTCATGGATCATTTGGCTTTTTTTGGTCATTGAGCTGAAGAAATCTTCTAGAGGACTTCATTCCATCTGCACCAGTTGGATCCGAGCTTTGTGTGGCTGGAAAATCATGTGAGTCACTTTTAAGTTCATAAGTCAAGTGTTTGTGTTTTTTTGTTGTTGTTGTTTTTTTTCTCATTTAAAAAATGAAAGAAAACTAGACTAATACCACAGTATTTAACTGGTGCAGTTTTGGTGCCTAAAATATATTGAATCCAGGGTATTTTGAATATTTTATCCCTTAACTTGCAGTATTTATGCACGTAGTGTTATTTTTGCAGAACATGGCCACTTTGTAAACATATCTGACACGTTTTTTGTGTGTGAACACAGCTGTCCTGCAACTTTAGCTGTTTTTGTGTAGTTGAAAATAGCAGCTGGCTTATTTGTCAGCACATCTGCTTCAGCCGGTCAAAATCCAACGTCAAGGCTTCTTCATCCAGCCCCCGTTGCTCTGACTGAGATGTTTGTGTTTTCCTCACCATGGTTTTAGTGACAGGAGCTGCATTCTCCTGGAGATGGATGTGAGTTTGAGGTAAACAGAAACTGATATTAAATACAATCCATAAAGCGTGTCAGAGGGTCACATCTAAAGCATCTCCAGGGAACCGGCGGCAGGAATATTTTCAAAGCAGCTTGTTATGACACTTAAACAGGATGATGACTCATACAGGGAACATGTGGAGCTGGGACCTTGTTTAAAAGTAGTATTACAAACTATTTTTTACCAGTTAAATGGTTTCTACAGATTTTTTTCCCCCAAAATATTTAGTCAATAGAGCAGCTGTTTTTGCATTATTTCTCAAAAAGTTGTCATGTGTGTACATCACCTGTAAGGTTTAGATAAATGTTTAATCTCTCACAGTCAGCATGTCTTGTGTTTAAACATAATTCAACTATGAAAAAGTTTAAAAATCATTTAAATGTTAAAAGCAGGCAAAACAACCACAGCAAAACAAAAAACCCATGATGTATTTATGCAATGGCAATTACTGATGCTTTTAATGATGAATATACATATACTTTTTTGACCTATTTGGTTATTTACTGATTACATAACTGATTTTCTTATTTATTCATGTGTTTTAAAGGGCAGAGGGACCAGCTAGATAAGACTGCTGCAGCTCAGAATATATCAGGGTTGTAGAGCAGAAAATGTTTGGTTTTGTTCTCCAAGGCAGAAATGACAGATAAATGCCTCAAAAACTCTTCTATTAATTAAATGCAGACTTCTGAAATGTGAAATTTAACCCTGTGTTGTCTGTTTTCATCATAGTTTTGCTTGTGAAAATGAATAAATAAAGAAATAGATAAATGAATGCATGAATAAATAAATAGATAAAAAAAATAAATAAATGTTTCTTTCCAAGGTGCGATCTCATTGGGGATATGGAGGAATCTGCTTTGATGTAGCAAAAGAACTTCAATAGGATACAGCAGGCCAAATGAAAATATAATCTGTCAAATTGTGGATTTATTTATCTATTTTTTAAATTTTATCGGGCTCAGCAGAGCGTCTCTGTCTGCACTGAGGTTGACCACCAAAGCTGAGGTCTTTATTTTATTTGTATATTTTATGTTAACGGTTTTCCGGGCATATCCCACTGGGAGGAGGCCCCGGGGAAGACCCAGGACATGCTGGACGGATTATGTCTCATCCTGGGAATGCCTCTGGACTCCCCTGGGGGAGATTTATACAGACATGTATATCGTATTTATAGAAATGTAACTGTGCCATCTTACATAACACAACAATATTTGCATTTACTTGCAGAATTTCTCGTTTTGCTGCAGTTGGGAAAACATTTTGTGAGCAAAGCTCAGTAATACTCTCATAAATGTAAAACTAGCATTAGCAAGCTGGGTACTCTGTTTGATACAGTTTTGAAGCCTCCAGCTCGAGGGTTTTAGTGTGACTCATCAGACTATGACAATGTTTTTATAACTCAGACAAGTCTGAGGTGCAAATTTCTTCCACAAGGATTTTAAACCGCTGGACATGTGACTTCATACTTGGATGGGCTTCACTTGTGTGCAGCAGGAAGACGGGGTGCTCTCCTTTAGCCACAGTCTCTGCTGTGTCCGCTCTGTGTGTGTGTGTGTGTGTGTGTGTGTGTGTGGTGTACTGTTTCCTTCATTGCAGCAAAGCTTGATTTGGCCCTGGCAGATTTATAAACTAGAACATCAAAGTTTTGATTCACACCATCTTTCTCGGTGCAGGATTGTCCTGAACTTTAACAAAACGACTGCTGTAGAAACGATTCCTCCAAACCTGCAACGATCACAGCTGCATGTCACATATTATGCTCATTTTAGGTGTGTTTGCCATGTTCCTCATGGAAGTTTTCAGGAAGTGAAAATTTGGAAAAAGTTCAAATTTGACCTGATATTGGAACAAATTGATGGAAGAAGAAAAAATACCCTAAACTCTATTCTTCCTCCAGATCAGTGGTTTTCAGACTTTTTTGAGCCACAACCCCTAAAATAAGATATTGGTTAAATGTGTTGTGTGATATAGCTACTGTAATCGTTCATCCTGCAGCTATCCTCTTAATGTAAGGCTTGAAAACTGTGAGAATCTTCATAAATAAGGAGGATGAAGTGGGTTTTTGGTGGATTAGGTTAACAGCTGTGGAAAAAGCTCCCAAATGAGGAAAGCTTTTCTCACTGTAACAGAGCCAAATTCTGATTTTTAGTAAGGATGCCCAATATTGGCATTAAAATGTGATATCGGAAAACATCGGTATCGTTTTTTTGGACCAATATTTTTTTAAAAAATGAAATCTTGCAAGATTTTACTAACAAAATTTTCTATGGTTAATTTAGTTACAGAACAACGAAATCTCATGAGATCTCATTCCATCAGCGTTGGTCCAGCATGTAGAAAAAGCCCCTGTTATCCTGGAAGAACTTCATATCCCAGCATTCCTTTCAGCGTCATGTGACTACGGTGCAGCTGCTGCTGCTACAGACTGACTTGCTTTGAAACTGCTTTTAATATGTCTGGTTTTAAGTTGTTGGTTAAGTTACCAAGTTGTCAGAAACATTAGAATTAGCCACATGTTGGCTGATATCGTGCTAGTATCTGATATCTGGCAGCCAGATTTCCAAAATAAACTCCTCTGGCTGAGATAAGGCTATTTTGGGATCTTTGCTCCCGGAGCAGAATACAGTTGTATTTCTCAAAATAAGAAAGATACAACCTCGCGTCTCCTTTTTTGGCAGTCCCCAGTTGTTCCACTGGAAACGGGGGGTTACAGACCCGATTTTCAGATGTTTGTGTGTTTTAAGACGCACAATGTTAAGCACGTCAGTAAACGCTAGCTGGCTATTGCTAGCATGCTGTGAAGTGCCGGTGTTGTGCCCCACCGGCGACAAACAAACGTGTGTTTTATTATAAAGTTTGGCCCTTCACCGCGGCAAATCAATCGCTTTGATCCAGCTTTTGATCCAGCTTTTGATCCAGTATTACTTCAGTCTGGAATGAAAACTTGAGTATGTTTGGAGTTTATACGATTTAAACAGTATAACAGAGCAGGAGCGGCTGATGTTAAAATGGCCCGGAAGAGGAAGTGCCCAAATACCGGGAAGTTCCGGTAAGCGTGATAATCCCCTATGCATGCAACATTATAAGTGACATATCAGAGTTCAAAAGAGGAAAAATTGTTGGTGCACGTCTTGCTGGCGCATCTGTGACCAAGACGGCAAGTCTTTGTGATGCATTAAGAGCCACAGTATCCATGGTAATGTCAGCATACCACCAAGAAGGACGAACCACATCCAACAGGATTAACTGTGGACGCAAGAGGAAGCTGTCTGAACGTGATGTTCGGGTGCTAACCCGGATTGTATCCAGAAAACGTAAAACCACAGCTGCCCAAATCACGGCATTCGCTTGGCCCAGGACTTGTGCTAGATGGGCCAAGGACTACTGAACCATTCTGGAGGACCATGTGCATCCAAAGGTTCAAACATTGTATCCTGAAGGCGATGCAGTGTATCAGGATGACAATGCACAAATACACACAGCAAGACTGGTGAAAGATTGGTTGGATGAACATGAAAGTGAAGTTGAACATCTCCCATGGCCTGCAAAGTCACCAGATCTAAATATTATTGAGCCACTTTGGGGAGTTTTGGAGGAGCGAGTCAGGAAACGTTTTCACTCCTGTGACCAGTATCACCTTTTACTTTTTTTTTTTTATTTTATTTTTTTTATAATAAAAATTTTTTTTTTTATTAATTTTTTTTAATTTTTTTTAATTAATTGGTAAATAATTTTTTTAAATATAGGCTGTTTTTTTTTTATGATTAAACCCCCTTGAAATGATCCTCGAAAATATGATATATTTTGGGGCTTGGTAATGGTAGTGACCTGGGCACTATCTTGCCATTATAATTGCCAATGAAAAGGGAGCCCTGCAGAAAAAGTTTGGGAACCACTGGCGTTTGGGGTAGTGAATCCAATTTCATTGAATATTGCAAAAACTGTTGAAAGAAAGATCTTCTATAACGCCTTTAGCAGGTGCGCTGCTCATGTGGCTGAACCCCAGTCGGCCCGGTTGGACGGGTTGTACTGAAAACAAAATTTC
Organism: Atherinomorus stipes; assembly: GCA_023101725.1. Classification (NCBI taxonomy): domain Eukaryota; kingdom Metazoa; phylum Chordata; class Actinopteri; order Atheriniformes; family Atherinidae; genus Atherinomorus; species Atherinomorus stipes. Next base: position 80,998 of record JALJCO010010714.1, on the reverse strand, counting down.
ATTGCACTGGGACGCTGGTACAATGACAAAGTCTACTGATTCTGATTAATCTCTTTGCATTGACACATTCATTTTGATAACCCTATTCAAATATTGGTATGGATGATACTAGTCTTTTATTTATTTGGTTTACCACAAATCCCTATTTCTCACTTGTCTGCTGTCTCACTCACTGTAACGGGGCTATAGTCTGCTGATTTATCTGGTCACCGGGGCTCCATAGTTTCAGTGTAGTTTAGTCTTTAACTTTTAACAACGAACAACTAGAAACCAGTACCAGCTCAGGTGGCAGAACTCACAACGAACACCCTGACGGATCCCATCTTTTTCATCTCAATGGCTGCAAAGTGATTTAATCTGTTTTCTGATTACATTCCACTTACTTTCCAGTCATTAATCCTACTAATGGACACTTGGTATGGTAAAGTTTACTTTAACACAGACTGTTTATCCAGTAGCTTAAGCTGAACCAGTTTTTCAAGTAGCCATCTTCAGCTCTCCTCTTCCTCGCCGTGTAAACAGCAGCTGTTCCTTTACAAGTTTCTTGGATGTTTTGTTTTAGCTGACTCGTAGTTATCTCTCTGAAACTGGTTATGTCTCAACTTACAAATGGTGATGATGATTAGATAAATCAAATGTCTCCTCTGCTGCAGAAAAGACATTATGAAGCTGCTTGAAACAACAACACTGAAGTCTTTTTAAGTGTCCCATTTAGTAGTATTTTAAATAATAACAGTCATGTTTAGAAATCCCAGCTGACTTTGTTTCAGGGAGACATTTCATTGTTCATTTCTCATGACGTCAACCACATTCCTCTTACAGTAGCATGGTAAACATGTGAAAATATGATGTGGAGCTGGTATAACTCTGAACAGCTGCACGAGGCTGTGCTGCTGACTCACTCGTACGATGGCATGAACTTTTTTGGTGAAGGTTTCCAATCACATCACAAGAAAAAAATGCTTATAAATTTTAATGTGTCTGGTGTGCTGACGTTTAGGAAGAGAGAGTGTAAAAGATCCTGTGTAGAAACCTAATCGAGCATCTTTTTGGTGTAAGAAATCCTGAATCATCACATTTGATGATGCCTGCCTGGTAATGGAAACCAAAAGCGGAGAAAATGTAGATCCTCATCTGATCTTTGTTGGATGTTACAGTGAAAGAAGTGTCCTGTAAACCTACAGAACAGGCTATCTGAGTGGGGAGTTGTGTGAAAGATGCTTCATTAAAGCTGTGCTGATTGACACATTAGATGGTGATGATGTGATATGAGGTTTACAGTGCACTTACTGTATACATGAAATTAGCATGAACTTCCACATTAATTAGGAAATTATGTAAAATTGTCATCAGACCACACCCCTTCTCATTACAGAGATGCACATCACCTGATATACGCTTAATTGGTAGTAGGCTTTGGGCCTATACTGGAGTAAGACAACATGCATAAGGAGGATGATGTGGTCAAAATTCTCATTTGTCTCATAATTCTGCACTCCCTGTAAACCCACATGCAAAAACACAGGTGGGGCCACCGTGGAAACCGTGGACAAACCCACTTGGGTCCCTCATATGCAGCCAAAATTGAACCCATATGGGCCTCATGGAAATGCTGGCTGGGAAAGCGACATGATGCGCAACCAATAGTCGGCTGCAACCTCACGGCCACATCCCAAATCCAAGTTACATAGTGCCCGTTCTGAGCATCGGGATGCCTCTGGGCAGTGGCGGTTTGAAAATGCGCATAATGAATGTTGGTGTGCCACTAAAACGAGTCAGAAACACATATTTTTGAGGTTTAAAAGTTATGTAGTGGGTCTTTAACATGTTATTGGTGTGAATATCTTGCCCCAAATTAAAGGGATGGGCAATTTGAGGTTACTGCAGTTTGATCAGTGAGTGTTTGCGAGGACAAGCAGCAACTCAGTGGCTGACATTGATGTGAATGTAAAGGATTAAATTTTCTCCAGGGCATGAAGCGAGTCCAGTAACTCTACACCAAAATGTCCAGTGTGTATGTGAGCAGTCGTGACACTGCTGCAGATTAATTCACTTGTACAACAGAAGCTGCAGCAAATTAGCGGCATGAAAAGTTTCACACTGCACAGGCTTGATTTTAAGTCTAATAACAGATGAATCAAGTTGGTGCTGTAAAATATTTCATGCAACTCATCCCTGACCTCATCTTATTAGATACGTAAGGGACTGATTGATGCAACCTTCTCTGTCTTACTTTGGTCAAATAGGATGGTTTGTGTCTTCTCTGTTTGAAACCAGATTGGTTCTACACTTTGTAGACTATGTTTAGCAGAGCTGGAGATGACTGTTATTGATGACCAGCTGGCTCATCTGCACATCAGTCAGTAACGGACTGAATGTGGTGCAGGCTGTGCTGAAATATTTGTGTTTCAACAAAGAATTCAGTGTTGGAACGTTTAGCCACTGCTGATAAAATTGTGCAAGAATATTTGCTGTAGTTAATCTCATTGTTTGTAGGTGTTGCCCTAAATTTTTACCAATGATCCTCAAGTCAAATTTAATCTCACACTTTAAGTAAATATTCTAAACTTGCGATGGATATTTTTATTCCTGTTACATCTAAAAAACAATCCCTACAACCCTTGCTGTGGAAGATGTCACAGAAGTTGGAACAATCAACTTTACACTCCCACGCATTTTTCCACATGTCCCTCTCCAAGTCCGCAGAGATCCTGCAGCTGTGCGAATAAAGGCACTGAGTAGCTGCTAACAAAGGCCAGACTGAGTAACCTCTGTGAAGTCCGGCCATCTCCCACAGTGGGGAGATGTCAGCTGGATGGAATGAGGCAGACCTGGAAACCGGGGAGGCCCCGCTGGAAGCTCGGCTCCGCAGAGAGCCGCTCATATAACTGATCCCAGACAGTTTCTGACTGCAAGCTTAGATTATGACAAACAACTTGTGCACAATATGAGACTCCAAATGGAAATAACTGAAATAAGGATTTAAGGACCAGAGTCTTTTTATTCATGCTTAAAATGATACTTTATGTGGTTTTATGATTCAGTATTAATATATGTGGTTAGTTTGGAACAAGTTCTTAATTTTAGACGCAAACAACAGAAAAAAAGCTTAAAGGATCATATTTAAGTTTTCCATTGTCATCAATGTTTCCTGCATGTCAGAACCAACTTCTTTGGTTAAAGCTATTTCTAAGGAAACATGATCCCATTTCAACATGTCAGTGTTTTGGGGAAATTCAGAGTTTGTGTTTGAATATGTTTGGATTTGAAAAAAAAGGTTTTAGTGTATAGTTGAAACCTAGATGTTTATCCTCCTTTGCTATCCATCTATCGATCCATTATCCGTACGTGCTCATTCCAGTCCCAGCTGCTAGGTATTGTAGGGAGGAGTGATACCAAAATGTTTCCCGTCAATGCAATACAAGAAGTTTATGGTACTTTTTTAATCTATTGATACCAATACTTTTTGTCCCTTAAAAGAAAATTACATGATTGTACAGTTTGCATTGATATCTTGAAAGCAAGGGCAATATTAGATATACACTATATTTCCAAAAGTATTTGCTCACCTGTCTTAACTCACATATGGGCTTAAGTGACGTCCCGTTCCAAATCGATAGGGTTCAATATGACGTTGGTACACCTTTGCAGCTAGAATAGTTTCAACTCCTCTGAGAAGGCTGTCCACAAGGTTTAGGAGTGTGTTTATGGGAATTTTTGACCATTCTTCCAGAAGCATATTTGTGAGGTCACACACTGATGTTGGACGAGAAGGTCTGGCTCTCAGTCTCCGCTCTAATTCATCCCAGAGGTGTTCTATCGGGTTGAGGTCAGGACTCTGTACAGGCCAGTCCAGTTCCTCCTTTCAGACTCTGCATCCAGGTCTTTATGGACCTGCTTTGTGCACTGGTGCACAGTCATGTTAGAAGAAGATGGGGCCAGCTCCAAACTGTTCCCACAAAGTTGGGAACATGGGCCAAGTCCAGCTCCTGAAAAACAACCCCACACCATAATCCCCCCTCCACCAAACTTTACACTTGGGACAATGCAGTCAGACAAGTACGGTTCTCATGGCAACCGCCAAACCCAGACTCCTCCATCAGATTGCCAGATGGAGAAGCGTGATTCATCAGTCCAGAGTACACCTCCACTGCTCTAAAGTCCAGTGGCGGCTGCATTTCACCACTGCATCCAATGCTTTGCATTGCACTTGGTGATGTATGGATGGATGCAGCTGCTCCACCATGGAAACCCATTCCATGAAGCTCTCTGTCACTGTTCTTGAGCTGATCTGAAGGCCACATGAAGTTTGGAGGTCTGTAGTGATTGATTCTGCAGAAAGTTGATGACCTCTTCAGCATCCGCTGACCCCGCTCCGTTAGTTTACATGGCCGACCACTTCGTGGCTATATTGCTGTCGTTTCCAAACACTTCCATTTTCTTATAATACAGCTGATAGTTGACTGTGGAATATTTAGGAACGAGGAAATTTTATGACTGGATTAGTTGCACAGGTGGCATCCAATCACAGTTCCACACTGGGATTCACTGAGCTCCTGAGAGCGACCCATTCTTTCACAAGTGTTTGTAAAAACAGTCTGCATGCCTACAAGCTTCATTTTATACACCTGTCTGCCACCGGGTCTGCCACAGAAAAGCCCATGACATTGCTGCTGCGCTAACCAATCCCCCTTAATCTAAATTTAATTAGTGGAACATGCTCAAATGTAAAAGTAATCTAAATTTATCATAACATAATGTACAATAACCTGCATTAAAGCACTGGAAGATACCAAAACATCATCATCATCATCACTGACAGTAGCAGCATCATCGTGACATCTGATAGGCTATCACCATCATGTGACAAAGAAACTAGAATTTGGATGCTTTTGCACATAATTTCATTGCCTAATACTCTCAGAAGTGAAAAAAATGCATGTTTTGGATCGGTACAGTGAAATCTTAATACTAAAAGTATAGAATCTGATATTTTGTCTGCCTGGTATCAAAGTAGTGACTTTAGGGTATTGATAACTCTATGAGGAGGGAGGCTGGGTGCATCCTGGACGGGTTCAAAGGGGTCTTCATAATCAGAGAGTGCTCAAATCATTTTGACACTATTAAAATGTTACTGTGTGTATTTGTGCTGAACCTGGATGAATGATGTGTGCAGCATGCAGAGGTGGTTGTGCTTGTGGGACAAGTTTGGTTTTATCTGCCACACACAGACAATCCAAATTTGACCATTTCATCCTCTTCATTACCCACAAGAACTGATGTTGCTGGATGAAATAAATGTTTGTAGAAAAATAAATGTATTTGGTGTTAAATCTCCAGCAAACCTGTTTTTAATCATTACATATAGGGTACAGGGTTTCCCAAGGCTTAGCTCTACATTGCTCTTAAACAGTTTTCCTTATTTAAAGCAGCTGGTTGGAAGGTATTCTGGGATTTCCCAAAGGGATACAGAGTGAGCTTTAAAGCTAAGATGAAATGTAATGTAAATGATTTTACCCCCTGCAGCTCAGACCTCAGACATGACGCTTATTTATGCATCGGATGCTGCATTGTGCGGTAAAAATATTCTAAACAGAGCCGGCCTCAGCAGGACTGCAGCTGGCAACAAGCATGAGAGGATTACAGCCTAATGCGGTGATTTAAACACCATCAGAGACTCCTGGAACAAGTACTCAACACCATATCTGAGCTGACACATTCGCAGCTTCGGTCCGGCTGATTTTTTTTCAGGGGGGTCGCTGCTGTGTTTTGGGACAGTGTGTTTTTTGCTGGTTCTGAAATCCTTCAAATCTGTGTTGACAGGAAAAAAAGGGAAAGCTTCCACTGGCCTTTTGAGTTGGCAAGCTGCAGCGTTGTTGCAGACTAGTAGATGCTGAGGTCTAATCCAGATTTGTGTCTGTCAGAAAAGTTTAAAATCTCTTTACTTTTTTTTATTTCATTGTTTTGGAGCACGACTACTGAGGTTATTTATAAGTTAAATAATCATGGCAGTCAGAGGTGATGACATTTTAAAATACAGCGGAGGAAGATGATATCTCTGCCTGAATTTTCTCTCTGGCTCTCTCTGAAAAGTTTCTGTACTTCATAACCCCTGAAAATACTGATGTCTACATCAGTGTGATTACTGAGGCGAGCAGCTGAGACAAAAGACCATCCCAGAGCAGTCGGTGCTCGTCTTAGTCCTCTTTGTCTTGGTTTAATTGACGATGACGATTCAGTAAGACCTTTAGGAAGTAAAACTTATCAGAAATGAGGATGAAGTACCGCTGGGTAAATTGGACTGTCGTTTTAACACCAGACGAACATTCACATGCATTTTTATTGGCTTTTAATGAATCACATCACTGCTGCTTTCTCAGAATAGTGAAAGGATTGGGTTGCATTTTGCTCCCAAATATTTGTAGTTTTTTAGTTGGAAAACTTCATATGAAGCAGTTAAAACATCCTTTTAGAGCAATCACCACGATATCTCTGCATGCATTTGATTTGATTACAAAACAAGAACGAATCTCAATTTATTTAGATTAAATGAGCTGAATTTTCAATCTTCTGCATCTCATTTTGGTGTCGGCTAATGTTGGCTGTCAGAGTCGCTTGTTTAATGTGGCCCAGCAAGAGACTGAATGTCAGCATTGCATTGGTTGTGTTATATTGACTTTCCCCCGAAGAGGATTTGATTAATTTCCATTTAAACGTTGTCGTGCAAACTGAAGAAAATATTGTTAGGCTTCTTCAGCATTAGATCTATAATGTGAAAAGCTATGTTTGACACATTTCACGTGAATGAATTTGTGCGGAAAAATAATTAAGTGCTGAAATGGAAAGATGGTGTTTTAGTGCAAAACTTTAAAACTAGTAATTATCTTTTATGATGCATATTTAATCATTTCACCCATGAAAAAGAAAAAGAATTACAAATAAGTGGTAATAAAATCCATACATGGCTATTTTAAAAGGCTGAAATAACTTTGAGAAAGGTTTAAGTTTTTGGATTCTGTTGCTTTATACTGTACAATGTTTGTCCACATTTTAGCGTTTGGTGATTTTATTGCTCTGGAATTGTGTAATCCAGTATGTGCTTTTCCCTGATGCAAACGTGGAGTCACAATTTAAGCCACCAGGAGGCTTTATGTTGTGTTTTTACAATGACCAGTCTATTCTGTGTATGTATGTGTGCATAATGGGTAAAAATCCCAACAAATATCACAGTGTGGACAATCAGAATAGATGAGGCTTAGAGCCACAGACCAGACTTTTTTTCTCTCTCTCCAAAAGATTATTTAGTGAGCTGCAGGTGCAGCAGAGGAGGAGGTTGTGACCATATTTCATACTGATAAATCCTCAACAAAGGCAGCGATGCAGAATTACATCTCAGACTCATTCTGAATCAGAATGGTGCATCATTTTAAAGGGTTCAACGAATAAGAATGAAAGGACAGGACAGCAGAAATGATTGTCCAGGCTCGTCTCAGTCTTCAGAGTTCAGGGATAAAAGCTGTTTTTCACTCCGCTTTTGCTTTTATTGCTCCAGGTTTTTTAATGGAAAATGTCTACAAATGCAGTTTTAAGTTAGACGTTTTTACAGTGTTAAACATAACAGTGTGTGTTCGAGAGTTACAATCAAATCAGACTTCACGAAGCAAAATGGAGCAGAACCTAAGCAGACACAACAGTTGAGGTTATAAACAAAATGGATCTGTTTGCAGCTGTTGGACACTGATTGTATATTAGCAGCCGTACATGCATTACTTTTAGAGTTGTCAAGAATTATAAAAGTTCTGGGGTTGTAGATTCATAAAGATCTAAATCAGTTTCCTTCAAGGCTTCTCCGTAAACACAAACAAAGCTGTTGAACAAACTTTTGCTGCATGAAAATCCATTTACTGAAGTTCTGCAACTCATACAAAATGGTTTTTCCAAAGGGTGAAGAATCAAGTTGAGAGTGAATGACAGCAACTTTATGGGTATATTTGGGGCTTCTTAAGGATCACTTACTCAGAGATCAACATGGTATAACGTAAAGGAGAAAGATCACGTTGAATCTTTGGATTTTTTTTTATTTTGGATCATTTGCACTTAACAAAAACTGCTGGTACGACTAAAATAGGGATGTGCATCGATACCCTGGAGTCAATACTTCAATACCAGCCAGACAAAATATCAGATTCGACACTTTTTGAGTGATACCACTTCTGAGAGTTTTAGGCAATGAAATGATGTGAAAACAGCCAGATTCTAGCTTCTGTGTCACATGATGGTGGTAGCCTATCAGATGTCATGATGATGCTGCTACTGTTAGTGATGATGATAATGATGATGATGTTTTGTCATTTTTTAGTGATATAATGCAGGTTATTGCATGTTATATTTTGGTACAATTATATTATTACTATTACATTTTATATTTGAACATTTTCCACTGAATGAATTTAAATAATCTTAACCTGTACTTAAGTTATTTGATAATTTTGATAATTGGAAGAAGTTTTTAATCTTTTTTTTTTATTTACTCATCAATACAATTAATTTTTGTTTCAAAGTACTTCTTTGCAGTACTTCTGTGCTCAAGTTTTACTTATATCAGATATTGGCATTGCATACAAGCTATTAAGGCAAACTGTACAATCATGTGGTTTTCTTTAAAAGCACCAAAAGTATTGATATCGTATGGACAGGAAAATTTCAGTATCGCCCATCCCTAGACTAAAATTGTGTCTTTAGATGTTAAAGAAATGCATATATCACCACGTGTAACAAACCGCTTCTTTATGGAGAGCTACAGTTTGATTTGCAGCTTCATCACAGTCACATTAACTGTGATGATGAATGATTGATCTTGTTGGGTCCTGTGCCAAACGGAGCTGTTTGCTGAGGTCACATTCAGTTCTGATCATTCACCAGAGTAACTCCAGCCCTTAAACTGCTGCCTCAACATGCACATCCCCTAATCTGTAAAGAGCTCATGCTCATTAGTGCTGCCATGCTGAGACAACAGAGGGAAGAGGTCTCTGTGCAGTTTGTGGTTTTGGTGGAAGCTGCTCTGCTTCGATCAGACGCTCTCCGCTGATGTGTTGGTAAGCTGCAGCGATGGAGATGCCTTCAGAGCCTTATTAGTTCATGTTTGTGCGAGCTGGGACATCTCTGGTCTGGTTCGTGTCAGCAGATGGCCCATGGCTGACTCAGACTCTGAAGATGTAATGTCCCACATGATGATGCGTAACTCTTTCTTTGTCAGTGCCACAGCTTTTTAATGCTCCCTCTGTTTCTATTTTCACTTTCTGGGCACAACAGAGCCAATATTTTATTTCTCCCGTAACTTACTGTCATTATTTCGCATGCAGGAGCATCTTTTTTCTGTTCTTTTCCAGCAGTAGACCAGCTGTAACCATTAAACAAACTAATTGTAAGTGTTGAGATTTGCAAGACTTATAGTGGGTCGTGAAAACTAATGAGGTCATCTTAAAGTAAGCCTCTGTGTGTTACTGTTTAAAGCTTACAGAGTGCTTGTTGATGATAAATCCAGTGGCCGCTCTGGAAAAAACCTCAAATCGAATGTCTAGATAAGCGGATAAGATCCCTGAGATTATTAAACTATGACTTAATTGTTATGTTAAGACATAAATACATTTGGAAGCAGGCATTGATCTGAGTTAAAGGACCTCTGACAAGTATTTAAGCCTCTTGGGAGTTGTTTCTTTTACAACTCTGGATCAAAGTGGATTTAAGGTGGCTGGATGTCAGTGGCTGATTCAGGTCATATAAGACCAGAGTAGGTGTCCTTACAGACCCATAAAAAAAGGCTCACTCAACAGCACAGTGAAGATGAACAAGAAAAAAGCGAGTTTGTTCAATAAATGAGGAGCAGACTAATTCACCTGCATGTTGGTATTTGTTCATTTCCTGTTATATCATCTCCTCACATCAGCTGAAACATGCTGATTGTTTTCTGTCTTACACAATGTCAACAGACTGGTATGACTGCAGCCCACACTATCACTGTGGTCGCCCCCTAAAAACAGGAAAAAAATCCCTTTTACCATTTTTATTTTGCTGCAAACTATCATATTTTTCTTTCTTTCAAAATGTTTTTGAAATGTAAACATTAACCAGTAAAAACTAACACAAATCAATCATAAAAATGCTTCTAACTATACGTTTAATTGGATGGATCTCCAATTTATTCATACAAAGATTGTCACTTTCCTGCTATGCATGCATTTCTTCCAAGGGGCAAACTCTGCTGGAAAAGAGTGAAGCCCGGAAGTAAAGTTTAATAATTGTAATTCTTTCTTCATCCACTAGGGGCTGGCTTCAAAACACAGCAAATCATTATAGACACCCATGTTAAAAAGACCAACTTCACAGCAGAAATAAACATGTTTACAGCCTGGTTCAAAAAAATAATAATTTAGGTTTAAATGGTCAAGTTTTGCTTCATGTCAACTATGAGCGGGTAAAAATTTTTTTTTTATATAACTTATCCATTTAGATGTTATAACCTTTGCCAAGGAGGTAATGTTTTTGGTAGCGTTGGTCCGTCCATCCGTCTGTCAGCAACTTTACGGACAAAGTACTGGACGGAGCTGAAATTTTCACCAGCAGTAGCCCAAGGACGAACCCATTAAATTTTGGTGATGATCCAGATCACCTTCTGGATACAGGAATGTTTTGAAGGATTCTTTATCATTGTGAGATCGGCCATGTTGGAAAGGCTGTTGATGATGCGTGAGTGTCCCCTTGTGGCAGAAGTGTGCAGCTGTATATGATGTCATGAAGCAGAAATGAAACTTATGAGCAGCAGTGAGCACAAGGAGAGAAGAGAAGGTCCCGTCTGTGGCTTGCAGGACGAGGCAGAGTTGATATTGGGCGGGATCGGACATCCGACTCCGCCCACATTACTGTTTCGAGTTGTTTATTCTAACCCCCTATCCCAAAGCCCTAACCCTAACTTCACTATATGGTCACGCCCATCGGATGTCCAGCACCGCCTAATATCCGTCTCCTGCAAGCCGCAGGCGGGGTACTTGGGAAAGAAGACTGTTGGACAGACTTGTAACTTCTATGATCCAGAACACAAAAATAAGGGAGTCGAGCTGCTTGGTGGAGGTCTGCGCTCTCTGAGTGCTTTTCTAGTTTAATCTTGAAATTACACATAATTAGGAGTGCGCCAATTTTAGCCGTGGAGGCTAATAGTCAGCTCCCTGCTTGTTAAGCCTCAGCCCGTAACAGAGTTGCACAATGGCAGTTTTTAGCTCGTTAACAGCAAGTTTGAGCGTGTCTTACCTTTAAGCCGCCTATCACCGTTCATTCCTGTTCACTTCGGATTAGCTTGGTTAGCATTAGTTGGCTGTCAATCATTTGCCCCCGCAGCTCGGAGCAGCCCTGTCTTTGCCCATTTTAGTATTTTCTGGAAGTGACGACACATACGGCAAGATGGCAACAGTGGAAACGCCCAACTGGCACCTTCTGCTCTCCAAATGTAACCAGATACTGCGTCCATTTTTTTTACAGTCCTTGATTTCTGCAAACTATCAGAATAATCTGAAAAAAAAAAAAAAACGAAAAACTAAGTTCTCAGACCAGCAACGAAGTTGAACCATTGTCGGCCTCTGAGCAATACTCTCAACCCCCAACTGCTTTCTGGGTTGCCCAGTGTAACTTGTACTGTATGAATTCATTTTCAGATTAATCAAGTTTGGTTTAAAGTTAACTTTATTGTTTGTACCTATGATGGACTTAGTGGAAAAATGTATCTCAACTTACTGACAAACAAAAACACTTTTAACCTTTGCTTCATCAGTGAGTAATTGAAAGTAAATTAGTCATCAAGTTCAATTTTTGTCTTTTTATTTATTTATTTTGAACCTGCAATTTCTCAAGTTTCAAGTGAAGCCTAGTTAGGGAACATTTACCAAAAATTGCTGAGCTGTTAGATTTCATGCATCACATTTTTGTGTATAAATATGAATTGTGTTATATTTGAAATTGTCACAAGGAGAAACTATCTAAATGATTTGGTGTTTGATTTTACATGACATCAAATCAATAACAGCAATATTCACTAAGTAGATCCAGACTCAAAAATCTAAAATGTTTTTGGATGCATTTTCATGAAACTTCATGATCTTTGTAAAATTCTGAGTGGGATTGTATAAATGATTTTTCATGTGAGTTATCTGTTTTGTGGAGAAATATGTCGTATGTGTAGAAATGGAGAGTCTAAGCCTACAAATCACTGGCTATGTTTTCTATGACGTTGTCTAGGTTACCTGTTAAGTGGAGTCCATTAATCTGCTTGGCACCACTGGGGTTTAGGTTCAGATTTTTGTTTATTCTTTTGAAATTAAACCCAGAATATTTTTGCTGTGTACACAGTTTAATCATCAGCAGTTTTGTTCATATCCAGTCACTGTAATTGTACCATCTGTTATAATTACAATTGGTGACTTAACTAAGACAAATCTTCTTATTTTGTTCTTGTCAGACGGGTTAATCTTTTCCACTTAAGCATGATGAATGAACAGGACGCCTGTACAGAGCAGAGAACTGCAAATGATGCGCTTTAACAGGACGCCAAATCATGACACCAGTCTGAGACAAGAGAGTAACCGTAGTATAATTACTGCCGAGAAAAACTACTCAGTAATTGTGCAGATAATTATTTGGCCCTTTAACAAAATATTAATAAATGAATAAATAAAATGATTTGCATATATTCTGGGATAAATAAAGTATTTTTCATTTCATATATGTTCTGTATATGACTGTGATACAGTATGTCAGAATATTTGTAGTGCGAAATGTATTCACCAGGAGGCAGATTAAGTTTCAGTTTTTACCATTATGGTCATGCAGTAGGTCTTAAACTGGAACAGATGTGATGGTAGCCATGGAAGAGTTACCATATAATCCATGTCTAAACTTTAATTTCACAGTTTCTTATGGTTCATTTATGATGGATTTGAACTAACTTGACCAACAGGCCTCTGGTTATTGTCATATTTTAAGGTTCGACTGGAGAACTTGAATTTTCTTTATGGTCATAGCCTATCTGTGACCTGATGATGTAAGTCGCATGCCAGCATGACTGCACAGATTTAATAAATCAGCTGGGATTTATAAGCAGGAAAGCCTCTGCACAAACTACCACTTAAGGTTTAGACTCTTTCTTAAAGGCAGGGTAGGGGATCCTGGAAAAACAGTTACACACCCAGAAACCACGCCTCCAGAGCACAGGAACGTGTGCGCCGATGGAACAGCCGAGTGGCTAGCTTGCTAGCTTCCCGGTAAACAGTTGAGGAACCACGTTTGTAAAAGTGATAATTCCCTCACCTTCAACTTCTTCTGCTGTGGAAAACATCCACACTGCAAACACCAACACCTCCATGAATTGATCCACATCCGTTTTTCTTTTCTTTTCAGCGGATTTCAAGAGCAAACAGCAGCATAGATAGCAGCAAGCAGCCATGTTCATGTGCACTGTGAGACGCTCACAGCGAGTTGCAAGTGTGCGCACATGCACATGCACATGCACATGCAGGGTGGGTGGGTAAGGGACAAAAGGCAGTCGAGTTTGATGGACAAATAGTCATTCAGTCATTAACTCATTCACTGCCATTGACATCTATAGTCGTATACAGCGGGGGAAAAAAGTACTGAAATTTTCACCAGATGTTGCCAGATTATCACCAGACTGTGTTCATGTCAATAGCTCTACTAGAAACATATTTTTGGAGAAAAATTTTAAGTATTCAATACTTTTTTCCCCCGCTGTATACGGCTATAGACGTCAATGGCAGTGAATGAGTTAAGCACGGGCAATTGCAATTTCATTGGATGGGGTTTTTTCTGGTCCTGTACGTTCCACAGGTGATTAATTTTTTTAATGTTTGTGTCAGAACGTTTAATTAATTGGCTGCAATTGGGGTGTGAAGAACATTTTAAGCAATATACTGTAGTAAAAAATGCTCCTGCAAAACATCATCCACCTGCCTTTAAAGGGACTAGAGGCAGGAATTTTTTAAAAACCAAACATGCATGTCGATTTTTTTTTATACTAATGGGTGATGAAGCGTTAAATACCAAAAATAACGTTTCCACCCACGTTTCTCTCCGTTGCCTTGAAGGCTGTGTGCTGCAAAATGCGCTGCAATTCGGTGTCCGAATTTCCCGCGCTGCCCTGCGGACGTGACGTCAAATGACCTACATCCGCAGCTTTGATACAGGAAGACGACGGTCGCGGTAAATTTAAACACTGTAAGCGATAGTTATGGATTCTTCTGCCGTCAGCAAACGATCCAGATCAACTGAAAGACACTAAAAAGTGTAACTACGAAGAAAAAGTGTAGTAAACAACATTATAACTTCAGTTTGTGACGCTCCCGTGACGGCTTGGCTCGTGGCTGCAGTTACCTGAAGCGCCAGTCACAGCAGTCGCAAGTTTCGTTTCTTAATCTTGCCTCAAGTCCTTTTAACACAAAAGATTTAAATCCACAAAATATTCCCAAGCTTGTAAATGCAGCTTCTCAAAAATGGTCTTTCAAATGAGTTTCTCTAAGTAATCCGTTTCAGCAGAAGTAGAAACATTAGCATGATCATTGTCAAGCTGTTTGTTTTCTGCAAACCAGTCCAGAAAAATGGTAAGAATTCGTCTTTGGAGACATTAGATGAGGGGAAAGTTGGTAAGTCATAATGCTGTGTGTGAACTAAAGACTGTAAAAAAAACAAACAAAAGGACGTAGTATGTGGTCACGTCTGAATAGAGGAAAGTGAAGCCATTTGGGCGTGTCCCACCGTCGTCATCTTCCCGTGTCACGTGTCATCACTCCCGGAAAATACTAGAGCGCCGCCAGTGAACATACTCAAACCGAGCTAACTCAAAACTAACAGGAGCTAACGAAGATTAGCCTCCTAAGCGGCGGGGTAAAGGTAAGACATGTTTGGACTTGCTGTTAGCTGCTAAAAACCAATATTTCTACTCTGCTGCAGACTGAGACCTTACTGAGAGCAAACAAGGAGTGATTTGAGAGCCACCAGCCTTCATCTGGCATCTGGTCTGGCGCATGTCAATCAAAAGGACACGCCCTTTATTATGTGTAATTGCAAGATTAAATACCATCTAAACGGATCAGTTGTAAAGAAAATTTACCCTCACAGTTGACATGAAGGTAAACTTGACTTATTAAAGGGACTTGAGGCAAGATTAAGAAATGAGACTCGCGACTGCTGCTACTGGCGCTCAGGGTAACTGCAGCCACGAGCCAAGCCGTCACGGGAGCGTGCAAAAACTGAAGTTGTAACGTTGTTTACTACGCCGATAAAGTCTTTTTCTTTGTAGTGACACTTTTTAGTGCCTTTCAGTTGATCTGGATCATTTGCCGACAGCAGAAGAAGCCATAACTATCCCTTGCAGTGTTTGAATTTACCGCGACCGTCTCCTTCCTGGATTAAAACTGTCGGGGACGCGGATGCAGCATCATTTGACGTCACATCCGCAGGACAGCGCGGGAAATTCGGCCACCGAATTGCAGCACTTTATGCAGCGCACAACCTGTTCAAGGCAACGAAGAGAAACGTGGGTGGGCTCGTTCTTTTTGATTTTTAGCGCTTCATCACCCATTAATATTAAAGGGACACTGTGTAATCACGAGCAGCTCCCTCGTACTTTTCATGCTGCATTCGTGTGAAACCGGGCAAACCGATGACAGTCGCTGCATGTAAAGTTATCACCAGCTTCTATGTGAAGATGTGGTCCGTCAGTTACAGTGACATCAGTCCACATCTGATTTGTTGTCATGGCGATGTCATATTGTTTTCCCTGACCCATGTTTTACCGTCTTTCGCTCGGCTTCATTGATTAAAATTACGTCTGGTTTGTTACCAACGGCCGTCTGCCCGACTGCACGTGAACCCAGCATCAGTGAGACGCTGGTTGCTCTCCACTGCAGCGCGGTGACTTTTCAAAGGCATTACCTCGAACTGAGCTGAAAACTCCGTTGTGTCCGGTGAGTTTCTGTGTTTTCCTACTGTCACGCTTCTCCTGAACGCAAAAACATGGCGATACGACATGGCAGCCTTCACCGAGCCAACCTGCTCGATGTGTAAATGAATGATACGGATGGAAAATTTAGAACTTAGAGGAGCACTTCAGTTTGTTGATGGGAGTGATTACTGATTAATGAAAAAACACTTTTGAACCAAATCAGTTTTTGTGAATAAATAACAGGAGAACTTACACAATATCCCTTTAAAAAATTGGATTAAAAACCTTTAGACATAAAATGATGTTTTGAACTGGGCTGTGAACACGTTTATTTCTGCTGTGAAGTTGGCCTTTATAACATGGGAGTCTATGAGCATTTGCTCTGTTTTGGAGCCAGCCCCTAGTGGATGAAGAAAGCATTACAATTATTAAACAAAACTTTCGGGCTTCAAACTTTTCCAGTGGACTTGAGAGGGACCAAACTGCAGTCAACTGCAATCCACGGCAGAAGTCCCAAGCCAAAGTTTCTTCTTCATATAACTTACTAAAATCTAACCCTAACCCTTCCCCTAAACCTAACCACCGACAACACCACGAGCATCTGGGTTAAGTCGCAGATAGACACTCTTGGCCGTCTTTAACTAACTAACTGAGACTTCTGGTATGGGTTGGATGTATGGCGGTGCCCTTGTCAGCCATTGTAATTTGCAGGAAGGTACTCTTGGAGGAGTTTGCCTCTTGGTATGACCTCTTGACCTTTTTTTTAAAAGAGGACATTTGCTGTTTTTAACTTAAAGAAGGAAATTAAAGCAAAAGCTGCCATAAAATTTCATGCTTTTTATTTAATCATGTCCAGGACTGTAATCCCATTAAAAAAACACTTTCCTCCATCATAAACTATTATTCATGTTTACAATTGAGTAAAAGCAGCTGATTTTAAAGGCGCTATACCTGATTTTGCACATTTGTGAACCGTGAGCGAGGTGAACAGTGTAGTTAGAACTGTAAGCCCCGCCCCTAACTGTTTGCAGTGAGTAACGCTCCTACTCTCGTTTTTCTCTCCTCCCACTCAACATGCACGAAATAACGTGCACGTTTCATACTCGTGCACAAAGAAACTCTCCAGAGAAAACTTGCATCTTCCAGTGAATTAACTGTTTTGGTTGCAGTAAATGGCTGTGGATCAGCTAAATGACATTTTCTATCATAACCGGTAATTTACTGTAACTACAGTTATGTAAACAGATGCACAGTTATGATGTTATAGGCGACGCTACAACATGACAGCCTGATAAAGTTTCTAACCGGCCACTTCGAGAAGCAGTGATGTAAAGCTTTGTCGCGTTACGGTGTAAATATCACTGTATTATATACGTAGACCAGCAGAGGAAGCGCCAGCACCCGAGGACATATAACATGTTACTCAGAAGAAAGTCATTGAAAAAATATCTGTCCAGGCGGACTTCCAGTCCACATTCAGTCTGAGGCGTCCAGCTGCTCCGAAACTTATGTAGACAGAACCGCATTGGCATGAAGAGAGCATCACGCCATCCTTGGAAACGTAAACTAAAAAGGCCTGGATTCATGCATATATGCAATCAATGAGTGATTTATTTTTATGAAATTACCTCTTTTAACACACATTATACCATGTGCATTTCTCTGTAAGAGATTCAAATAAAATCAGGTACAGGGCCTTTAAGCTCACCAGCCTGCTACGTGTCAGATATCGATGACTTCCTAATTTAAGCGTGAGACATTTCAGTGTTTTTGCTCCAGCAGTCACAGACAGTCCTCACATGGTGTTGTTGAAGTCGTAGTCACCACTTCTTTTTTTTTTTTAGTGTGGTGGCAAAGGCTTGCAAACGTTGATTGATTTGTGTCTGAACCTTACAGGCTGCGTTGTAAAGTGTAAAACATGCGAAACACATGTGGAGTCTTAAATTAAAGCGCACCACCGTGTGACCCACTTACTTTGTTCCACACACGGTTTCTTCTTCTTCTTCTTCCCTCTGGCTCTTCCTCAGACCACTTCCTGGAGTCTCCTCACGCTCGAGAAGATCCAGTTTGATGAATGGTGACAGATTTTACAACTCCTGGCTAAAATGATGGAATCACCACCATTTGAGGAAGTTCATCTGTTTTTATGTGGGAAAAAATTAATGTCACAAATATGTTCAGAACTATTTAATTACAGCTGAGAACTCAGATTTTTCTAAAACATGCTCAAATAAAATCTATTAATAAATGACTTCATGAGAGTTGCTTTAATTGAGGAAAAAAAATCTCTCCAAGTTTTGTTTCACGACCTCTGGCTTCACTAATTATAAAACCAATATTCTTCATCAATCAAGTTCCAACTTTCTTGTGCAGCAGTTAAACAGATGCGCTTTACAGGATGGAACCTTGTTATGGAGCCTTTTTTTTTTCAATTTCCTCCATAAATATGAACTCCGAGACCCAGACTGTTTGCTGGTCATGTCATTAAGCTGTTTTTCCTCAAGAGAAGATTGGTTACTTTAACTCCTGGTTCATTTACATCCTGAAAAATGACTTCAGCATCAACAAATTTACTTTTAATCAACGGAACAAGAAGTGTGAAATATTTTAATCTGCACCTCTGTATTTACTGAGCAACAATCCCAGCTCTGGTCCCCTACAGGGTTCTCAGGTTTAGACTTTAAATTCTTAGTTACATAATCTGAAGCAGGACTGTTCAGCTCCGGCCCTTGAGGACTGTCTTGCAGGTTTTAGGTGCTTTCCTGCTCCACCTCATCCTTATTAAATGGATCCAACAGCTGAAGTTCTGCACAATGACCCGTTAATTTGAGTCATGCATGTTCGAAGGGGGGAAAACATGTCACACCTGCAGGATGGTGGCCCTGGAGGACCAGAATTTGAGATTCCTGCGTTCAGCTTTTCTCATTAATGCGGATTTTTATTTTCTTCAGTCATTTTTACATCATGCAAAAATTCAATGACTCATGTTTTATTATTGTATTACTGATGTATTTTTTTAGTATTTGGCCGTGTGTGTAGTGGTGTAGGGAACAGTACTATGTGTAAAATGTGTGTAGACAAAGCAGTGTTCATTTTAAGTGCATTACTTTGTGTTACGTTGCCGGTGTTGTTGTATTGTGAGGGTATTAAAGGGTCAGACAAATTTGGGACAATAAAGTGCAAGTTTAACTAGACCTGCACCAAAGAAAACATCACTTTCACCCAATCATCAGGTCTTCACAGCTGCTTCCCTTCAGCCCACTTTAAGCTTGTTTTATTCAGTTCTGGATGTAAATCCCATTCCCAACCGGTGGTTTCTCAAAAATTACCCACAAACATTCTAGAGATGCACCGATTCGATACCCAGATGGGATATCGGCTCTGATATTGACAAATTAGGATCGGATATCGTATGAATGTAGCCAATCCAGTCATTTTTGTTTTTATCAATATCATCATAAATGTATACTTTATTTGTTTATAAATAGAATTACATTTATTTCTGTGTTAATTTGTTCCCTTTTTAAATAAAAACAAGGCTAAATGTTTGTCAGGCTTGATGCCTTCACTCACATGGCAAGATATTGAACAGTATCGGATCGGTATCGGCCGATAAACTCAGTCCAGGTATCGGTTTCGGATTAGATCGGAAAAAACTGGACTGGTGCATCTCTAAAACATTCCCGCCTCCTGATTCCACTCCTTTAACATCTATGTCGACCTGTTTGTCCCTCTTTCCTCACTTTTTGCTCTTTCTCCAAAATCTAATACACAGCTGATTTGGAACAACCTAGGGCTGCCATGATTAGTTGATTAATCAACTAATCGTTGACTATCAAAACAGCTGGTGACTAATTTTTATAATTGACTAATTATTTATTGTTTATAAGCTTTGTTTTTCCTTTCAGAATTGCCACTGTTGCTTCCACCGCCCTGTCTGCCTTTCAGGCTGGTCAGTTTCTCTTGAAGGGAATTTTCTTGTATCTTATAACTGTCAAAAGTTTGGACACGTTTTTTCATTAGATTCAAAGAGAAAGTCATCAAGAAGACTGGTTCTGTAAACCTGCTACAATTTTTGTTTAATCAGATTCGTCGACTAATCGTCAAAATAATCGGTGACTATTTGATTATCAAAGTAATTGTTTGTGGCAGCTCTAGAACAACCAACAATATTTTGCTGTTGTGGTGGAAATTATTACTTAATAAAGCCTTATTAATGAGTCTCAAACCAAAGAAGTATTTCTGTAATTTCTTAAGCTAGGGGTTGGGGTCTGTTGATCAAGGAGGGCGACATTAGTGTCTGTTCATGTCTGTAAACTCACTCAAATCCTCTCATTTCTTTGTTTACAGCACAAAGAAATGAAGGTCTCAGCTCGCAGATATCAGTAATGACATCAGCAGCTGTCTGAGCATTTTGGCCTGTTTTTTATTTTTCTTTGCACATCTCATATCTCAGGAACAGGAATATTGTTAACTTCATGTGGAAGTGGAAACGCATCATGACCAGAGGGTGAAATCAGCCTCAGCTCTGAGTTCATTTTGGCTTTCTGAAGGAGTTTCTAATCTTTTCCAGTGTTTCCACTGACAGCCTCCTCGTTAACTTGTGTTTCCTGTCAGGTGCGGCAGCTCATTAAGGTTTGCACGTTTAACTACAGACTCATTTGCATTTTCAAATGTGTGCAGATGTTTGTTTTGGAAATGTAAAATTACACAGCTTGGAGAGGGAAGCCTGGGCTTCCCTGCTCAGGCAGCTGCCCCCGGGACCCAACTTGTTACACAGCGGTTTCTTTGTGATTGAATGATTGAATACTTTGCCTTTGCTGTACTTGATCTGGTGGGGGGAAACTGCAGATATAACAGGGGCTGCAGTGGTCTGTCCTCTGTCTTCATCAGGCTCTTCAAACAGGCACACAGAGTAATATGCAGCACAGACGGGTCTCTCTTGTATTTTGTGGTTTTAATAGACTCATACTGCAATGAAAAGTGACAAATCTACTTATGTCATCTCATTAGATTAATCAGTTTCCTTTTAGTCTTCTCATCTTGTGTGTGATGATTTTGTTTTGTTCCTTTTATCTGAATGGATCAATATCTAGAATTTAGGCCCTCTTTGTTTTCAGTATGTCTGAATTTAAACATACTCACACGAGTTGCTGTAGACTATTAAACTGTATTTCTAAACCAGACTCACAGACTCTGAAGATTTAACTGATGCTTGCCTCATCCTCTTCTAATCACATTAAGATTAAACTGTTGCGGCTGTCCGTATGGTGGCATGCTGCATCTTAGCGACTGAATAGCTTCACAGTTTTGCATCACAGTTTAGGATTGACTGCAGCTGATATGATGCTTGCGTTTGTTTCAAGGTCAAAAGACGGAACAAATGGAGACTGTAAAAGTTGCCATGTCTGTGTGAGCAAGGAGACTTTCTTTTTTTCTTTTTTTTTTAAAGAAACTGACTTTTGTTTATTACATTTACTGATTTAATGGATGATAAAGAAGAATTTTAATGAGGAAACATGCTGGTTGTAGACTACTTTAATTTGAACAGCTGTAAAGGTCTTGGAAGGGGATTTGGAGTCTTTTTAAGGAGGGTTTAGTGTCAGCAGGAGGTAAGTGGAGATGTACTCTGTCCTTACACATGACGTGATAATTTAGAAAAATCATGCTTTAATTATGCAGGAGAAAATAATAAATCATTACGGTGAAGTTAGTCTGGTTGGAGGCGAACGTCTGCCTGCTGTCTACGGTCTTACTTCACTTTCCTCTCATTGCCCGGCTTTTCCCTGTAATTTTTCTGCACAACCACAAGCACTGTGCTTTCTGTCATGACTCCCAGTAACAGTGGCATCTCATTTAAAGGCAGCAGCCCAGCTCTGCATCCATTAGTTACAGTAGAGGGAGGGCAGAGAGGGAGGGAGAATGACGGGCTATTTAAGGGCTGGAGTTTAAAGCAATGGGTGTCTGACCCAAACTCTCCTCACGCTTTAGAAGACATTTCCTCCCACACACACTCTCCCTCTGTCTCTGCATTTTGATTCACTGGAAAGGAGCTGAGCTTCAGCCGGGGCTGTGAACGCTGAGGGAAGATAAGGAGCTGGCTGAGGAAGGGCTGACAGAGCTGCCACCTTGCTGGAGACGCTGCGAGTCGGAGCGGTGACGGAGGAGAGCGAGGCATCCTTTACCTGAATTAGTGAGGAGTTGGAGGAGCTCCACGTCCTACCTGCAGGAAGACATTTGACCACTCCAAAAGAGGTAAGACGTGCATGAGTGATTTGATGCAAAGAAGTAAATTTCTTCACTTTTTAAAAATCTTTTTCTTCATTTATTCTTTTGAAAATGTGCATGAAAGGCTTGTTTACTAGTTTATTAGAAGTGCATTCTTGCTGTATAGTGCAACTTCTTCCTCATGCACACACAGCAGCCAGTTCAGTGGTAATGACTCACCGCTGAGGGACCCAACATGTGGAAGCGTTATCCCCAGCTTTGATCACCTCAGTAGAACGGCCAGCATGCTTCATGCCAAAAAGAAATGCTTTCAAATTTTTGTCAGGTTGTAGATCAATACTGGAAACGTAAAGATAAAAGCTGTCTCCATGTGTGCGTTCATGCACAGGGCCAAAGAAATACACAAAGCGTTTGCTTGTTTCAGGGTTTTGCAGCTTGATGATTCACCGCGTTACCTTAGGCGCTGCAATTCGGTTTTCATTGCGCATCAATTTTCCATCATAAAGTCTAAATGAAGGGAAAAGAGAAGAAAATACTTCATCCATTCGGTCCGTTAGCTGGGCTTAATTGGAGTCTAGCTGCAGTGGTTTCAGCTTGTTTTATCTTTTGTGTGGAGAGTTTGAGTCACCAGCTGCACTCAACATTCAGCAGAATATCTCACCTGAAGAAGATTTTAATCATCCTCTACCTCTCGTGTACAGTTTCCTTCCCTCGTCCACACATTTCACATGGATGGTGTCAGCTGCTGATGTTTTACAGCCTCCCTGCTGCAGTGAGTGCTGGGTGTCCTGGGAAGCGTGCGAACACACCCCCATCAGACAGACAGCTGGTTTGAGCTTCCCGGGGGGCTCGTCCTCCACAGTCTCCCCCTGCATGACCTGGTCACAAAGAGCCAGAGGTAGATCATAACTCAGCTTCACACACCTCGTTTTGTTCTGCCAGAGGTGTTGGATTATTTCTAGACTTCCAGCTGGAGGTGTCAGCTGAGTGACGGGGGTGCAGCCTGAAAGGCTATGAGGGCTTTGCACCGTGTGTTGCTTCTGTTGGGAGAAATTATGACTTGATTTATCAACGGAGCACTGGAATACATGTTCGTTTATTATGTAATCGCAGGTTTTTTTGTCAGCATGTGACAGTTTTAGCTCAGAGTCTGTCAGAAATGTCTAAAATCAGGTGTGTTGGTGATGCGTGGGACTGAGCACAGATGGTAGCTTGTAGGTGATGATTTACAAGTGAAGGAACGTCTTTTTATATTCTTCACAGTGATAATATGAATCAATTTGATGGTGTGATTAATTAATGTAAAGATTAGTTTATTGAAAATAAAAAGTAGCGAACTGCTGACATGTATAACGATTAAAACCAGCAAATAGTAACATTTACGAGTGCAGAGACTCAATATTTGCTATTGAAACTGACGTCTGCCCAAAGTTAGGGCTCACCTGGGGAGACAATTAAACTTTAAGGCACACTTGAGGCTGTCTGCCATGCAGCAGTGGGATCGTTTGTAATCTGTTGATGAGGTGCAATTTCTATCTACACTAACTGCCCCAATTAACTTCCCTGAGATCATTTCCAGCTGCGCCAGATGCTACGAGAACCAAGCTTCAGGATTTATGGAAACTAAAAATGTTTTCAGAGAAAACAAACAGATGCACTTGTTTAGCGTTGTCCCGACTTTCTGCCACAAATTTTCCCTGAGAGGCTGCGCTCGCTCGTCTTGCTTCATCAGCTCCTCTGCAGCTGATTGATCAGCTCACATCTCACGTGCAGTCGCGCGGAGGTGAAGCCCTCATAGTATCTGGACACACAAACCTCAGCGCCTTTGCTTTTCATATTTAATTTTTTTTTTTGCTTTGACTAGGCAAAACAGATGTCATGAGTCCAGGGCCAACATTCTCAGTTTCTCTTTTCCACGTGGGAAAGTTCCCTTCTCGCTGCCAGCATGCGGGGAAGAATACTTAAGCTCCAGCAAATGGATTATAACTTAGTGAACAGGTTATATTTGTTTCAGTTTCCTCTCCAAATTGTCTTCCCATGTCCTACAGACAAATTAGTTGTCCTTGGATAACCCCAGGTCTCTAAAAATGATGTATTTTAGACTTTTTACTGGAAGAACTTTTGTTTGCATTTGTGATGCAGAAACACCAAATTACCTTCGTATAAACAGGGAGTGTTTCTGAAAAGTGGCGGTGGCCTAAAAATAGTCAAAAGAAGCTCCTAAATGTTCCATTTTCTTCCTTTTGTAATCTTGCCTGGATTATTTTTTTTTTTTAAGCGTGTGTGAATTTGCTCATCTGTAAATTAAAAAGAAAAAAAGATCAACCCACCGTCACCTTTTTCGGCCCCTTGAAAGCAAATGTCGGTTTTAGTGAAGATCAGGCTGAAGTCAAACATCACTCGTTTGCAGTTATTGTCTCCGTCATCAGTTGTTTGTCTTGATGTCCTGTCACGGCGCACGATGCTGCTGCAGTAAAGCAAGTTATTTGTGTGTTGTGTCTGGAGGCAGTCGGACTGGGAGCTGCAGCAACTTGGCCAGCACTTCATATACTACGCTTGTTATTTGTATCTCACCTCATAAAAAATGTTTTAGTGTTTTATTCTCTCCGGAATCAAGCTGCATCCCTGTCTTTGTTGCTTGTATAATTTTATTTTGCTGTCATAAACACAAATGAAAACAGGCAGTATCTCCATACAGACGTTCGTTTGCGGCGCTGTCAGTCCATTTAATCTTTTTATAAATTGTTTGCCAGCCTTTATTTCCTCGCTGATATTCGTTATTCCTCATCAGCAGAGCCTGTTGCAGCGAATGCCATTAGAAAACAAAGGATGCTTGTCATTTCTAAGGTTTAGGTTAAAGACATATTATACATTATTTAGTGGTAAAAAGTTAAAATGCAGGAGCAATGTGTGAAAAACTGTTTATTCCGCTACTTGGAGGCAATAACTTGAACTCCTGGCTTTCTGTAAGACTCGCATCATCGTGGAGGAATTTTGGCCCTCTCTGCTTCACTATGTTGCTTCGGTTCATTGAGGTTTGCTGCATTTGTTCATGTGCAGGTCTTTAAGTTTCCATCACAGCATTTCAGTCACATTAAGCTGTGGACTCTTTTGTTTTTCATGCTGCTGTTCGGTATTACTGTCCTGTTGCATGAGCCAGTTTTGTTCAAGCTTCAGCCATCAGACAGATGATCTCACATTTAACTGTAGAATATTTTGGTATCTAGAGGAGTTCAGGGTCCAGTCAGGGACTGCATGGTGTCCACACTGTTAAATGTAATATTGGTTTGAATAGAATCTATATTGTAGATAGAACTTAAATTTAACTTAGTTGCTAGTAATACTAATTTTAAATAAGTTGTGAGAACTTTGGAGGGCAGAATAACTTCATTTACTTAAATTGAATCAGTTTAATTAAAATGAGTGCAGGGAAATTAATGATGGTGAGGGAGCAGGTTTCCCAGAGTGCAGTTCACTTCTTTAACAACAAATTAGAGATAATTCACAAATGAAGGATTTATAAATAATGTTGGTATTGTCATGTGACTGGTCTCAACTTGTTTGTTTATTCCTGTAATACCTACTATCTAGCAGCTGCTGCACCATGACAGATGTCTGTGGTCTGACAGTTTTAGCCCAAAACTTATTCAGAATAAGCTCCTGCAACAAATCAAGAACAATTTTGAGTTTTATTAGTTACTCTAAGTAAGATTCACTTTAAATCATCATGAAATAAAATGAAGTTTGTGTGAGGCAGCTCATCTGATTTAATTAAAATTAATTACGTCAAGTTTCCTCCACAACATCATTCACTTAGAGCTTAATATGATTTATCAATTTCACAAACATTCTACAAACTTCATTCTAGATGATTCTTCTTAATTATTCCTATTACTAAATATTTAATTTTACCAAGGCAGCAAATTTGTGTATTTTTTTTTTAAATGAAGCCAACTAGTTAAAATTTACAGTACAGGTAAACTGGATGAAAGATAGGCCCAGATCATCAACCTTCCACCACCGTGCTTTACAACTAGGATGAGGTGTTTGGTTGTTACCAAACATCTTTACTTTGGTCTGGACTGTCTAAAGGACAATGTCCCAGAACTCTTATGGTTTAATAAACCAAACTGTGCAGCCATTTTCTTTAGAAGAGACTTTTTCCTGCAACTTTTCTCAATAAGTCTTTTTCTAACTATTACTGTCATGAACGTTAACAATTACCACGCTTACTGAGACTTAAAAGGTTCTGACACGTAGCGCTCTGGTTTTCGCTCTGACTTTGAGCTGAACTTGTTGTCCAGTCCTGGAAAGTTTGGCCTGAATGTTTCCACTAGTGAATAATCTCTCTACTGTTAATGATGGACTCCGTTTAGTTAGAAACGTCCTTATCATCCTCTTCAGACTGATGACAACCAGCAGCTGCTTCTCTGAGACCAGTGCTGATGTCTGTCTTCCTCAGCATTAACACACACCTGAACACCTGCTTGTACAGCACACAGTGTAATATGTCCCGCTTTTGATCATCTGGGACAATAGCTGATTTTAAGACCTGATAAGAACCAGATTCTTTTTCTTCTTGTTATCGTGTCATCCATGTGAAATTTCTAACAGAGATGGTATTTTCTCCCTCACCGAACTGTTTCATTTCATTGTAAATGGTTCTTATATTTAAATGAAAATCCCCCAAATCAAAAAATGAACTGGCAGGTTGATCATTCATTTATAAAATGCAATAAAAGACAAGGGTGTCTTAAAATGACATTGCTGATTTCTAAGTCTGTTGTCGTTGATAAACGTCCACTGAAAATTTTCAGCAAAATGATCACAGAGCTCAACCAAAAATGGAAATATTTAAGAAAATAAGCAACGCTGCATCTCAGATTGTTCAATGATGTGGAGTAATGAAGTGCTTCAAAGAAGTTTGAATAAATTAATGTTCTTATTAATAAGAAAGAAAGATAAGTTAATGTTTCTAATATTATCTCCATCCTTCTGTTATAGTTAGTACTTTAAAAAAAAACTGGGAGTTACTGATTACGCTTGTGGGGTATGCTTTTTGTATTAAAAAGTAAAAAAAAAAAAAAAAAGTCTAACATATTAGAAATTCAGCCAAAAATTATTAACAGAAGCATCAAACTCGTAGTGAGAGTCCTGCTGAGGAGTTTAATAAAAGATTCATTCTTTACCCAAAACCTACATTATCTGTGCTGATTCGCCAACTTTTCTTAAAGAAGATCAAACACATCTTTTAAGATCTGGTTTTAAGATTTACAGCTCGTGTCCTAACCTGCCTTCATTCGACCCAACGCTCCAGATGTGTGAGAACTCGTGAAACTCAAGCTCGGTTTTATTTCTGTGCCTAAGCAGGTAGGATGACGAGGCTCGGGATGAAAGGGAGGTCAGGTCAAAGGTGGGGACAGTAAAAGAGGGAGAGGACTGATGAGAGGCATCTGCCCTCATACCTGTCGCTCAGTTTGAAGGCACCACAGTGACCATCAGAGAGAAGTCACCGTGCTTCCTGCCATCCAAATAAAAACAGGGCAACATTCGGTCATTGCTGGGTTCTTATACGCTCGCTCGATGCAAAGGCCTGACACCCCCAACTGCTCCTCTGCTTTCTGCTTTACTGGTTTTCCCCAAATATAAATCTGGAATTCCTCACAGGAATCTGTTCAGGAAAACCTGAACAGATTTTTACATTTTGGAAAGAATAGACTCATATTTGACAAGTGACTTTAATTTGTCTCCTAAAAGTCTGATTTCTCAGAAAGTATCCAGTCAGAGTAAATTTTACAATATAAAATCAAGGGTGGATTTCTTTTTTATAACACAAAGGAGGAAAGAATGTGGATTTATTTTGGACCGTTTCTCTGCCTGTTAGAAATATTGTGAGGATTTTAAACTGGCCTAAAACTGTGTAAATGCTGAACTATGAGGCAGATTTTCTTCATGTTATGCTTTTTATGCAGCTAATCTCTTTCGGGAGGATATGGGCATGGGAATGGATGTAGATTTTTATTAATGTGCAGGTGTGTTTTTTCATTTTTGTATCTGGAGTATAACATCCTCATAAATTCATGAAGGGCAACAGAAAACAGAGATGCAACAAACACTAAGCTAAACCTTTTGAACATCCACTTTATCTGATCAGTATAGCTGAGCATCGCCTCAGTAGTTTCCAGAAGCCTTCATGAGAGCAAACCCAGCTGCGCCACATGTATTTTTTATTCCTATAACAGGTAGGGTTCCCCTATGGAGGTCATTTTTCATGAGTTTGCATGTGCAGGAGGCGACCAATCAAAACTGTTTGACAACATCCTTGTGCACCTTTTTACAGACCTGTATTTGCCTGTGAGTCACAGCAGCAGATAAGCATGTGGACCGGTGCTGATGGCATTTACAGGATTAAAAGTTTAACCCAACAACTAAAGCCCAAAGTCATTTTGAAGTTACATAAATCCTGCAAACCATGGCTTTGATGTAACCTTGGACTCTGTGGGAAGACGCTTCCAGTAGTGACCAGTAAAAAATTTGAAATGCCTCAAGTGGTTTTCAGTCTCCTTACCTGGATCCAGTTAGAAAGTTGTCACAAACTAATATAAGGAAGTTTCTCACACCGAGGAAGAAACTTGTAGCTTCTTTTTCCTTCAATTTGGGTATTTTTAGTGTCCAGCTGATGAAGCCATGCGAGACATGTGTCGATGAGGAAGAATCCTGCAGTGAATTATCATTTTCACACTATTTTATCCCACTATATGCGTAGAAATCTGCAGAATCAAAACTGAAGGTGTTTTTGTCTGTCTACATGAGCACTATGAAAGACGCTGATGAGCCAGAACAGCTGCAGATTCTTTAGTTTTGAGTTTTTTTCTTAGCATTACAGTCACAGGAAGGCACGAAAGAAATCTGATAAAGTGAAAAATCCCTGGCATCCTTAGAAATTGTTATGCTGCAAGCTGGTGAATCAGTTCAGTGTTATTTTCACTGTGTGAAGCACCAAAAACATGGATTATTACTAGTCACTTCAAATAATTAGTTAAGAGCTTAAAGTCATACACTCTTATATTTTGTTAGACCCAAGCAGCAACCTCCGGTGGCCAACTACGAGACTACCCGGAAGAAGTCATTATTTGTATTTCTCTCTTCATCTGCGAGGGGCTGCAAAATATTGCAAATCCCCATAGACTCCCATGTTAACAAGGCCAACTTCATAGCAGAATATAGTATAGTATAGTTGTATTTCTCAAAATATGAGAGATAACACCTCAGAGTTCCTGGATGATGGAAGAGTTAGACGGTACTGGACATCGGTTTAAAAAAAAAAAGCCAATATCGAATATCCCCAGTGACTATGACCAAAAAGTTTCAGTTTCCAATGCAAAAATGAAAGAGAAATAGAAAATAAACTTTTAAATGAAACCCATTAGAGCCCAAAAATCTTAAAAACGTGAGACAATAAAAGAAGAATCAACTAAACTTCACCATTATGTGGCTAAAAAAGTCTTCTGGATCTTTATTTCTAACATGGCTCATGTGCTGCTCTTCCAGGCTGACACAAAGTAGGCTTTCATGGGTTTAAATGAGCCATCCAGGGTCCCATAGTGCTCCCCAGTGTGGAGCACTGGAGATATGTTGTTCCCATCAAGCTCAAGATGAGCCAGTATTTTTCATGAAATCATAAAATGTCTCACTTTAAACATTTAATACGTTTTATATAGAATAAATTTACATTTCAGGCAGCTTCCCAGCTTCTTCTTTTTTTTTTAAATCTCTGTACTGGTGTCTTGAAATTAAAGTGATGTCAGCCTTCATAAGAAAGCAGTCAGTCTCTTATCACACACAGACACTGGCTGGCTGTTTCACACATGGGCCATTTCATTTCCCAGACGACTCCCTGCCAGACCCTTGTAACACCACCACTGGCTGGAAACTGGCTGAAGGCAGCCGTTTTAAATGGCTGCATATGTTATTTTTTATAGCATTAAGTTTTAGATCAGCATGACATTGAATCTGTGGGATTTTTATGATGTCTTTCTGTCTTTTGCAGAGCTTTTGCTGTAACCAGGATTGGCCTTCAGATAGAGATCCAGAGATTTATTTCACCAGTCCCACGTCCGACATCGAGCATGGGCACACAAAGCCTTCTGGGCTGCCTTCTTCTGATTCTACTCAGCTTATCTAATGCTGGGGTTGTCAAGAAAATACTGCGGCATCGACGACAGACTCTGTCACCCCTCAAAGATCACAACCTCACGCTGCCAGGTGCAGGCCACCCTGTGGTTTTCAGTCACGTCTATAACATCAACGTTCCTGCCAGCTCGCTGTGCTCAGTAGACCTGGACGCACCAGAAAGCACGCAGCTCCTTCCCAAGGCCTCCTCCTCCTCCTCAGGCCCCCAGGTCACTGAACACACACTTGATGGGGAGAACCAGATCGTCTTCACGCATCGCATCAACATACCTCGGCAAGCCTGCGGCTGCAGCGACGACCTGCCAGGCCTGAAGGACCTCATGAGCCGGCTGGAGATGCTTGAAGGCGAAGTCTCAACTTTGAGGGATCAGTGCAGCAGCGACGGGGCCTGCTGCAGTGCACAGGTCACAGGTCGGTCTCTGATGCAGCCAGTACAGTTTGTTTGACTTCTTTCTAAAAAGTAATACTACGTGTCATCACGAGTGTGCTTCAGTATGAGTCACATCTGCTCCACTCATCAGGTTGGATTTCCTTTGAATTTAGTGTAGGAGTGTAAATTTCTCCGTAGAATGAGGGCCAACTCATCAATTAACTTTAAATGGGGCATTAATATCAGTGAGATTGTCATGTTTTGTTGCAGCTGAAATAAACATTATGTCATTTGAGAATAAGGGTGTTTTTTACTGCAGGAAAATAAGCCAGTTGTATTTTAAAAGCCAAAGTTTGACATAGTTTTGAAAGGAGATAATTTCCCAAACAATTTCTTCTACATTTCTTTCACTTTCTTTTACTTTAAAGGTGATTTGGGAACGAAGCCTTTCTGCAACGGTCATGGAAACTACAGTACTGAAACCTGCGTCTGCATTTGTGAGCCTGGCTGGACTGGACCCAACTGCACTGAGCCGGAGTGTCCGGGCAGCTGCCAGGATCGTGGACGCTGCGTGGACGGAAAATGTGAGTGTTTCAAAGGCTTTGCCGGAGAAGACTGCACGCTCGAGGTCTGCCCTGTGGACTGTGGAGCTCAAGGCCGCTGTGTGGGCGCCGTTTGCATCTGCTCGGATGGCTTCTTCGGTGAAGACTGCTCTCAGAGCCGGTGCCTGAACAACTGCCTGGGCCGTGGCCACTGCGACGATGGATACTGTGTATGTGACGAACCTTGGACCGGCATGGACTGCTCTGAACTCATCTGTCCCAAAGACTGCTACGACCGCGGACGTTGCGTGAACGGCACCTGCTACTGTGATGAGGGCTTCAGTGGGGAGGACTGTGGAGAGCAGATGTGTCCCAACAACTGCCATGGCAACGGTTTCTGTGTTGATGGTAAATGCGTCTGCACTGTTGGGTACAGTGGAGAAGACTGCTCTCAGCTCACCTGCCTGAAAGACTGCAATGGCAGAGGCCAGTGCTTCAATGGGGTGTGCATCTGTGAGTCAGGCTATCAAGGTGAGGACTGCAGCCAGCTGGTGTGTCCGAACAACTGCAACAACAGAGGCCAGTGCATAAATGGACAATGTTCCTGCGATGCTGGTTTCCAGGGCGATGACTGCTCTGAGCTTTCTTGTCCCAACAACTGCTTGCAGAGGGGACGCTGTGTTAATGGACAATGTGTGTGTGATGAAGGCTTCGCTGGTGAGGACTGCAGCATCCGCACCTGCCCCTCAAACTGCTACGGTCGTGGGGAGTGCGTCAACGGTCGCTGCGTGTGCCATGCAGGCTTCGCCGGTGAGGACTGCAGTGAACTGAGCTGCCCCAATAACTGCAGAAACCACGGTCGCTGCATCGATGGGCAGTGTGTTTGCGACGAAGGGTTCAGCGGCGAGGACTGCAGTCAGAAAGCTTGTCCTAATGACTGTCTGGCTCGGGGTGTCTGTGTCGATGGCAAGTGCGTCTGTCCAGATGGCTACACGGGAGACGACTGCTCTGTACTCGCCTGTCCGGATAACTGCAACAACAGGGGGCGCTGCATCAGCGGGAGGTGCATGTGTGAGGCTGGATATGAAGGAGAGAGCTGTGCAGAGCTGAGCTGCATCAACAACTGCCAGGACAAAGGCCGGTGTGTGAACGGGCAGTGTGTCTGTGATGAGGGATACATCGGAGAGGACTGCTCAGAGGGTAAGAAGCTGTCAGTGCAGACTGGAAAGGTTTGGCAGTTTACAGTTTCTGAAAGTTTCCATGTGTTAACTTGAAAAACTATAAAAGCAAATCCAGAATGATGTAATTTCCTTCCATTCTCAAAATTCACTCACCACTCGTCCTGAGAAAAACTATTTTGGTGAATATAAAAGAGGCTTTCGGCTTGTGTGCCCTCAGTTTGTGCTTTTTTTTTTGGCAGTTCTTCCCACCACAGCCAGATGTGGCTCTGGAGTTTGCATTAGCGCTACATGCTGGATATTCAGTGGCTTAGGCCATGAGAACCATGTGAGAAAAACACCCTCAGCATCTTTTTTCTCCCCCCCCCCCCCACAAAAAAATGTTTCCAGTGTCTCCTCCAAAGGACCTAACAGTTGGCGAAGTCACCACCGACACCGTGGACCTCTCTTGGAACAACGAGATGCTGGTCACGGAGTACCTCGTCACATATGTGCCGACCAGTCCTGGGGGTCTTCTCATGGAGTTCACTGTGCCTGGACACGAAACTGCAGCCACAGTCAAAGAGCTGGAGCCTGGCATCGAATACCAGATCAGCGTCTACGCCGTCCTGAGCAACAAGAGGAGCATCCCCGTCAGTGCAAGGGTGGCCACAGGTACATCATAAGCATGTTTGTGTCGGTTCAATCAGAGTAACTTCAGAAAAAAAGTAAAAACTGGTGATTATTTTTGTTCCTTCCCTGCAGACCTCCCACAGCCGGAGGGTTTAAGATTCAAATCAGTAAGGGAAACCTCTGTAGAGGTCATGTGGGACCAACTGGACATCTCCTTTGATGGCTGGGAGATCTATTTCCGCAACACGGTCAGTCTGCTCATCTCTTTTGAATGCTTTCCCTCAGTTTTATGAACCATCATGTAGAGGCTGCGAGCTGTGCCAGCTTATTGGAAGCTTTAGTAAAACATGGATTTATTTCAGTGCCAAGCATTAAATTTGCTGTGACATATGGAAAACCTGAGTGAGGGCAAGTCTGGATGTCACAGCGCTGCCACTAAATCCGCTGCAGGAATACGAAGCAGAAATGCTTTGAAAAGAAAGTACTGTGCCAGCTGATAAGCCGGGGCCTTTTTATATCTTCTAGCCTCTGTTGGGGTTTTACTCAGCTTTAAACATGCTGTCATTTTCTAACCTCGAGTTCATTTTGGTATTTGCACAGATGTTTGAGTTTATTACTTGCAATGTTTGACTAAACTGTCAAGTTTCTGCCAAATGATAACTATCACTAAGTTAGGCCTAGATGGAAAAGAGATCCTCTACCTACAAAATAATTGCAGTTGAATAAAACTGCAGGGCTGCAATCTTGCCTCTAGTACAGGAGGGACTGATTATAACAGAGGATTGATTAAATCTGAAGATCACAAAGGCAGTTTGGAGCTTAACTAAATTTCAGATGAAGGTTAAAATGAAGTCCTGAAAAACCATTAAACCCAGTGGGAGAAGCTGCCCACACATACAGAAAGCTCTGGCTACAAAGAAACCTGTAGAAGTTATTGTTCCCTAAAGGTTCTGCGACCAGAACAATGCTCAGTAACTGTGCCAGTCTTTTTATTGCAATTACCTCTGTCATGTAATTCAGATATGGTGATCCCCAAAATTTGGCTAATTGACTTTAACTTCTGCAGTGAGACTGTATCATGTGCAGTTATGTCTGGAATGTGAGGAAGAGTCGAATAGTGTACTCATGTCCAAAAGAAATAAGATCCACCATGGGGCTCAGACTGTGAAAGAGTGGTTCAGGGAACATTACACTTCATTGTCACACATGGATTGGCCACCACAGAGTCCAGAACTGAACCCCACTGAGAATCCTTGGGATGTGCTGGAGAAGGCTTTGTGCAGTGGGCGGACTCTCTCACCATCAATTTGCTTAAAAGCAAGTCATTTTCCTGTAAAAGTTAACTATTAATTCATTCTCTGCACCAATTTAGGGTCGCATGGTTGCTGGAGCCTATTCCAGCTATTATCAGGCAAGTGGCAGGGTACACCCTGGACAGGTCGCCAGTCTGTCGCAGGGCCAACACAGACAGTTAACTTTCCTCAATTCAAATCCTTTCATTTGACCCAATGAACATTTTTTAAAAACAAAGAGACATAAAAGTAGGTTAGAAAGTAATAATAATCAAAGAAAAAAGACACAAAAGAAAAGAAATATACCTATCATCACACACACAGTACAACAGAGCATCAGACGATGTGGTGTGAGCATGCTAGCATGCTAACATGCTAATGTTCCAGTCTTTCCATGAATTCCCTCTTCATAATTTTATATTGCTTCATGTTTCCCACGTCTCTGCAGAAAGAAGAAAATGGGAAAGTCGTGAGCACGCTTCCGTCCTCTCAAACCGAGTTCCTCCAGTCTGGGCTTGGACCTGGACAGGAGTATGAGGTCTCCATTAACATCATCAAAAACAACACCAGAGGACCCCAAACATCCAGGAAAGTCACTACCAGTGAGTGTCAAGCACGCAGGGATGCAGTCACGTCAGTTTGCTCTGCGTTTGCTTGATGGGAAGCTGCAGGCGGATTATTTTCATGGCTCCTGTTAACAGTTTGGTTTGGTACCAAAAAATATTACTTATGCACACATTTATGAAAACACATTAATGTCACAGTGAAATTCCACAGTGACTGGGAGGGTTACAGCAGGAAATCTCTGTCGACTCTGCATACTTCATCTAATAGATATTAGAAAAGGATAATAATTCAAACAAATTGATTCTCAGTCGAGCATGACCTGCTCATAGTTGTTGTTTTTATTGTAAAACTAAATTATTTTCATCGCTCTTGTGCACTGCATGCTGAAACGTTTTACTTTGTGGTTCTTGCGCAACCCCAGCTCGCCAGGCCAAACTTCCCCAGTTGTGTGTGGAAAAGTCGTTTAGTTTGCAGATCTCCCTGGGTATCCCTCAGCTTAATCCTGATGTCATTTATTTGTGTTGGCCGAAACTTGACTCCGCTCCCAGCGAGATAGAGGAAAGGTTCGTTTTCCTCTTTTACCCCCTGAAAGTTCTTTTAGGATGGGTCCAGAAAATGACAGAAAGATGTCTCCTCCACATGGAAACACAGGAGATCTGTCAGGTAGTAAACACAACGTCAGAGCATCATATTTCATCATGGAATTTCCTGCAAAGCTTCTCCTTTGTGTCTTCATAGAGCCAAGTCAAGTTTTGCATGAGTTGTGTGGTCTTTCCTTCATCGTTTCCTTTTCTCATGCGCTGTTGTGCTTAGATTAATTTTCAAGCAATGTTGGGAGGACTGGAAGAGAGGTAAGCGGGCAGGTTACTTACTAGGCTAAAGGCTGCTCTTCCAAAACACTTTTTCTAGCAAACATCCAGTCATTAGATACCAAGATAAACCTAATGTGGCTCCAAAGAAATGCACAACCTTGGTGCATTTTTCCTGATAAAGATGTCATGGCTCCACAACAACATGCCAGACTCGTCGACCAAACACATTTTTATGGACATGAAACATAAAGAAAGAGAAAATAAGGTAGAGCAAAAACTTCTGAAGGTCATACTGCGTGCTCTCAAGGCCTGTACGTACCCTGCAAAACCAAATTAGGTCATGAGAAACAACTTCTGCTTGTCTGGCAGAGGTTTCTATTTATTCTGGGGACACTGGTGTCCATGTTTTATACGCCTTACATGAAGGGTGCCCAAGTCCGGTCCTCGAGACCAACTATCCTGCAATTTTTAGAACATACCCTCCCCAACACACCTGAATCAAGTGGATAATTACCTCATGGCATATCATTCAACTCTGCAGAGGCTGGTAACGAGCCATTCATTTGAAACAGGTGTGTTGGAGAAGGGATGCAACCAAAATGTGCCGGATAGTAGCTCTTGAGGACTGGATTTGGGCACCCCTGCCTTACGCGATGGCTAGATTTTCGTACTTTCCCTCTAGCTCGACCAGCTGGTCTTCAAAATCATTCCTTCAACTTGTTGAACCTTTTGCATCAGTGGAAAGCAGAAGAAAAAACATGCAAACAATCACACAATAGCCGTTGGACTCCACATGAGATAAAAGGGCAGGTATAACTCCCAAACCGGGGACGAGTCCCACACCGCCCTGAGACGGAGCAAATTTCTCTGTCCTCACAGAAGATGTAGGACTTTACTGTCATCGCTACATGATACCTGGAGAATCAAGAACTATTCAATTCAAGCTTTATTTGTGTATCACACTTATTCACAACAAACTTACCGTAAAGACACACGACAAAACTTTTGCACTTTTTCACAGTGACCCCTGGGTCATTCTCTGTTTGCGGCAACATTTTGATTTCATAATTTTTGAAAACTCAAACACATTTTTTTTCTGTTTTGAATCTTTTGCTACAATACTGACTAGTGTAACAATAAGAAATGCATAATGGTCAAGCTTAATGATGGACAAAATAATAATTATATGTACTTTTCTTAAACATTGTCACTGAACATGTTCCACCCTGTTAGGGACATTTATGTACCAACTGCAATTACTTAAACTTATCAAAATTGATCAATAATGACTTTTCCTTAAAAGAGTATGTCCCTTTTGCTATCATTATGCTTTTTTCTTGAAACTGCAATAGATCATTTAGTTATGTGGGGTTAATATCTGTGTTATGTAAAAAAATATTTTATATGTACCCATTTTTACTGACTATATGGAAAATATTGGCGGTTTTAAAACCTTATTCCTATATGTGCATTTAATGCTCCCCACTTACCGACATGACACAAAAAGATTCACAAAACATAATGTTTTTTTATAATAATAAACAAAAAAATGCTTACTAACAGGGTGGAATGGGACATAACAGGGTGGAACAAACAATAACAGGTGGAAAATCTTTGTTTTCAGTTCTAAAATCAGATGATTTCCCTCATTATCCTCATTTTTTCCATATGGAAAGAGGCAACTCTATGTAATACAATACAACAACAATTTATTCAAATTAATTTTCCTCTTAGATTACATTAAAAGATCAAAAATGAAGGAACAAAGCACGCATTAAATGTGTATGTGGTTTTATGCTATGTGAGTATGTGACATAGATCTGATAGAGGACAAATCCTCTGCTCAAACAGAAAAATAATAATGAAACCTGCGTGAGCAATTACATTTCATTTAGCCACATTTCAGTAAAACTGAAGGATTTGGAATTCTAAATAATGACCTAGTACAAAATTAAACTAAACATGAGAAAAAGAAACAAGAAAGTATATGGGAAGTAAAAGTGTTAAGGTATACTTAGTATATCCTCACACAATAAAAATGATTAGATGTATTAATTCCATTTAAATGAATAACACATGTGCACACACACACACACTCACACATACATATTAGAGGTGCAACAATACATGTATTTAATCAAATTGAACCATGCGGGGGTGTATTGAACCGTGAGCACACTACTTATGTATCGAATATTGAACAATACAGAGGTTTAATTTATGTTCTCAATTTTTGTTCTGACAATGAGCTCTGTGTTGAAAACTCAATGGATCTGTGTTAGACAGCATTCATATCTGGCATTTATTACGTATGACCCTGATGGTTCGCCATAGTGGATGAAAGCACAATGGGTTAAAAAAATAAAAAAGCAAAAAAGATTTTTTAAAAATTTTTTTTAAATATTAAACCATGACACTAAATTATCAAACTTAGCCAAACCATGATTTTTTTAAAAATATTGTTGCACCCCTGATATATGTGTGTGTGTACTACAGTATATACACTGCCCGCCAAAAAGTCTCCACCTGATTTAACTAAGCAAATAGGTACGAGCCCCTATTATAATTACTGCATGGGCGATTATCTTTCAGGTGCAACAAGTTATTTAACCCCAACTGGTGCAATGAGTTGCTTCTCATTTCCTAAACAACCATGGAAAGACACATCCGTGGTCTTGGAAAAGATGTTAGTCTGTCTGAGAAGGGTCAAATCATTGGCATCAAGAGGTGAAAACATCTAAGGAGATGCAGAAACTACTAAAACTGGGTTCAGAACAGTCCAACGCATTCTGAAAAACTGGAAGGATAGTGGACCATCGTCTTCCAGGAAGAAATGTGGCCGGAAAGGCAGATGAAGTGATGCAGCATCTGCCTAGTGCTATTGTATGAGCCTGTGGGGGCAGGTGATGATCTGGGGTTGCTGCAGTTGCTCAGGTCCAGGTTCAGCAACAGTATGAGCTCAGATAATGAGGCAGCTGATACCTGAATATACTGAATGAGCAGGTTATTCCATCAATGGATGTTTCTTTCC
Source organism: Atherinomorus stipes (assembly GCA_023101725.1). Lineage (NCBI taxonomy): Eukaryota > Metazoa > Chordata > Actinopteri > Atheriniformes > Atherinidae > Atherinomorus > Atherinomorus stipes. The sequence continues at coordinate 42,170 of JALJCO010010714.1, read as the reverse complement.
TGATGGCACGGCCATATTCCAAGATGACCGTGCCAGAATTTATCGGAGCTCAGATTGTGAAAGATGGTTCAGGGATCATCAGACATCATTTTCACACATGGATTGGCCCCCACAGAGTCCAGACCTGAACCCCATTGAGAATCTTTGGGATGTGCTGTGGTCAGACTCTACAATCATCATCAAGATCTTGGTGAAAAATTGATGCAACAGGATGCAAATAAATCTGGTGACATTGCAGAAGCTTCTGGAAACACAGCGAATGCTGCCGCAATCAAAGCTAAAGGCTCCAACCAAATGTGAAAGGTTTCACCTTTTTTTGTTGGAGACTTTTTTTTTGGCCGGGCAGTGTATATACAGTGTATATATATATATATATATATATATATATATATATATATATATATAAAAGTATATTTAAAATACTAACATTTATACATAATACAATCATATTGCGACAGACTGGTGACCTGTCCAGGTGTACCCGCCTCTCGCCTGATAATGGCTGGGATAGGCTTCAGCAACCCCCGTGACCCTGAGCTGGATAAGCGGTACAGAAAATGACTGACTGACTGACAATCATAATATGATATTATTATAGGGATTAATTATAGTTATTAATCTCCACCCTAATTTCCACCCTGTTAGGTCTATGAACCTAACAGGGTGGAACTCAACAGGGTGGAATTTTTTAGGCTAATCCAGCTGTAGCTCTTACACTGATCTACATTTAGCTAACTAACCTTAGCCAGAATAACACCCCTTAAATGACTAAATTTAACATTTTAAGAAAAAAAATCTGCTTTGTAAGCATTTTCCATAATTCACCATAACAGGGGGAACTTTAAGAGTGCCTCATACAGGTGTGACATTCTTTAAGATGAAAAAAAGTGAGTAGTTGAAGCAGTTGAGGTTACCTCCTTTACCTCAGTTGAACTTCTACCAAAACCAAATCATGTCACCTCCTGTAAATGGCTTTTATGGAATCGTAGTCCTTTTTGAGAGGTGATTAAGAACATTCTAACAGGGTGGAAAATTACTACTGGGACAAGTAGATAATGAAGAAAATAAATAATAAAGAACATAGTTTTACCAGATTCAATTGCATAACAAAACAAACTTGAGTTCAGTTTACCATGCTGTTAAAGAAAAATAAGAGTTCCATGATTTTATAGCCGACAGTACTAGAGGAAGTTGATCACATTGCACTGTGGACATGAAAAATTGATCATGAGTGTTACCAAAGGTGTGTAAAATGCAAAATATTATCTAAATGCCTTTTATTTATCTTTAGATTATGGGGAACACTTCAGTGCATAATTAAAGAACTTGTTGAAATGTTTGGCACATTTTAGAAAAATTTAGGGTAAAAGAAACATGGGACATGAAATGTCCGCAAAAAAAGAACACCCCTATCCAAGGCTGAATTGTCATCCATCTTGCATACCCATACTGCAAGATCACTCCAGCCAGTAAAAGTCAGTCTTGACTCTTGCCTCATCTCCTGTTTTGTCCCGTCCTCTTTGCCTCCGATAATGTTTCCTTTTGTTTCTTTGTTGAATCCGCCACGGCGCATGTTCTAGTGCTAGCACATGAAGTGATGCAAAACTGAAACTCTGCTGCAACATCAGGCCCAAAGACTGTAAAAAAAATGGACGTAGTATCTGGTCACGTCTGAATAGGGGAAAGTGAAGCCTGTTGGGCTTTTCCAACTGTCGCCATCTTGCTGTGTCGTGTGTGTCATCACTCCCAGAAAATACTAAAATGGGCAAAGGCAAGGCTGCTCCGAGCTGCAAGGCAAATTTTTGACAGCCAAGCTAATGCTAACAAAGCTAATCTGAAGTGAATAGGAACGAATGAAGGTAGGTGGTTTAAAGGTACAGTAAGACACGTTCAGACTTGCTGTTAACCAGCTAAAAAGCTCTGCCACAGGCTGAGGCCTTCCTGGAAGCAAGCAGGGAGCTAACTATTAGCCTCCACGACTAAAATCGGCACCTGGTCTTCCGCCTGTCAATCAAAAGGATACGCCCCTAATTATGTGTAATTTCAAGATCAAATACCATCTAAACGGATGAGTTATGAACAAAATTCACTCCCCTCAGTTGACATGAAGGTACACTTGACCTTTTAAAGACACACAACGTAATTTGTAGACCTTAAAAATCTGCATTTCTGACTCGTTTTGATGGCACACCAACATTCATTATATGCATTTTCGAGCCGTCACTGCCCAGCCACGTCCCGAGGCTCAGAAACTGCACTATGTAACTTTTGTATCCAGGACGGGGCCGTGACATTGCGGCCGACTATTGATTGCGCACAACGTCACATACTAGCAAACGGATATGAACCAGGTATGAACACCGTTGGTGTTTTGAACGCGCATCATGTCGGATTCGGTAAAGAAACGCAAGGAAACATTACTGGAGGAAGAGAGGAAAAGAAAGGAAGGAAGGGACAGAACAAGAGTCCAGATAAGACTGTCTTTTACTGGCCGGAGTGAATCACAGTACAGGTACGATACAAGATGGATGCTAGTTTAGCTGCAGATAGGGGGCGTCACTGAGAAAACTGCTAAAAGTTCCGTTGTGGGTCTTTAATCACTTTATTGCATGTATGATTGATTTTACTCTTTTGTTATGTAAACATTCGTCTCTCAAATCCATTTACTTCCTGCTTTTGTTGGTCAATAATGACGGACTTTAAGCTTTTCAAGTGTTAAAGTGCCGTATTAATTCATTCTTTAAGTATAAAAGAACTTTTAAAACCTATTTTGCTGCACTTCAAAGATGATTTTGGCTGTACTGACAGTTTTGACACAGTTTGCTCAAAGCATTTTTTCAACCCTTTGACGTCCCACTCCAGAGATTGACGGCCCCCAGCAGCTGGAGGTGAAGGATGTGACGGACTCCTCGGCTCTGATCAGCTGGTATCTGCCTGTGGCTCCCGTGGACACAGTCACCATGGTTTACATGCCCAGCTCCGACCCCGGAGACCAAACCACGGTGGACGTTTTCCCTCCTGACAAGCAGTACAGCGTCGACAGTCTGAGACCGGACACCCATTACACGGTTTCGCTCATTTCCAGGAGCGGAGACGCCACCAGCGATCCCGTCACCACCACGTTTACGACAGGTAAGCTTTCAATGATAACCAGGAGGTTTCACTATATTTTCACTTTTAAGTTTAATATTTGTGCAAAGTTTGATGCATTTGCACAGATAAAACTCAGTGCTGCTGGAATAATAACTCTTATTTTTTAAAATCAATAAAAGGTAGCGATCTATCAAAGAGGTGCAATCATTATCCAAATTTACAAATTTGCCAGCCTATTAAGTTGCTATCAGGATGTAACGTCTGCCTGACTGACATCAGTAGATTTAATCTTTTGTTTTATCCGTTGCGTGCGCTAATCAAGGCGAAAAGAAGTGATAAAGTGTTGCGTACAGCGGAGGCAGTGGTGATGTAAGTTACAGTATGTGAAAAAGTGCAAATTCATATAGTCGTGCATCTTTGCACAAATTCCTCACAAACTGCACCACTTAAACTGGTGCAGTTTGGAATATGATGCAACCTGGTGATGCAAAATCCAAACATGCAGGTCATGAGATTTTTATTTCAAGCTTTTCTCATTCCTCAAAATGCACGAGCTGTGTGTCACATTGCAGTTCAGAGAAGGTGTCAGAACCACAGTTTCCTTGCAACATGCTTCATGTGTTTGCAACTCAGGAGCTCCAGTTGCAATTTTGCTGTTTTAGTTTCTTTAGAAATTTGTGCATGGTCTTAGAAATGTTCTATTAAGCCTCCTTGAATCTGAAATGTGAATTTACCCACGCTCGCAGCATTGCTTTGGAAATTTTGAAGTTACGTAAACAAAACACGTGAGAGGGCATTCGGGGTGTGGGCCCTGTGACCCTTATCACCCATATGTTGGTTTGTGAAAAAACAAGTGTGAACAGCAGTGCGTCATGGCCAAATTGAAAATGTGAACGCACGTAAATGACATTTGTAATTTCCTGAGACAGTTCAGTTACGCTTTAACCAACAAAGACTTTCACTCACAGAACCATGATTGTGAATCGTTTGCAAAGATGTGCTTCTTCATTTAGAGCCAGTTGATTTGGTGGCTTAGATACAACTTCCTGTTCGATGAGACCGAAAATACAAAATGTTCTCTGCCTCCAAGTTCAGAGACGATCTTATCTAAAGCCGGTCACATGCTGGTCGTCAGCAACTGCTGCAGAAACAAACATGGAAAGTTTAACAGTGAGATGTCTGGGCAATAAGCAGCAGGTCTGACAGCATACAGCAGACCGCGGCATTGTGGGGACACATTTAAACATATTTGTTTTCACACTGCTGACTGAAAAGACCTTCACCCCAATGTTGAATGTAAATGAATCAGCATCAAGTTACTGTCATTATGTCGTTAACGGTGAAAACTGTATGTACATCAGCACTGGATCCCCCCACCAGTCTGCACACTGTGTCACAGACGGATGACAGCATCACTCTGGAGTGGAGCAACAGTAAGGCTGATGTTGGCAGCTATCGAGTGAAATACACAGCCCCATCTCTGGGGCCACTCACAATGAAAAAATATTCCCACGGGGTCCAGGAGGCACCACACAAGCCACCATCACCAGTAAGGGTCAAAGAGAGCATCTATTAAAAACACTCGGCCGTCAGACTTTCATTTGTCTCCCCGTACTGTAACTTCGCCTTCATCCTTTTCAACCGCAGGCCTGAACCCGGGGACGGAGTACGGGATTGGAGTGACAGCTGTGAAGAATGAGAGGGAGAGCCTCCCTGCTACTACAAATGGAGCAACTGGTGAGAGATGCTGGCGAGCAGCTGTCCAAACAGTCGTCCTTCACACTGCTTCATAAATACACACAGCTAAGTTTTGTTGATGTAAACTGAGTGATGAAATAAAGCCGATGGAGGGGGCTTTAATTTATGACTATGGGTTGAGTACATCAGCTTTTTTGTTATTCTAACTGCTTTATGTGTCTTTTGTCAGATCTCGATCCTCCCAGAGGCTTCAAAAAGGTCAAGTCCACAGAAACGTCTCTCACCATGAGGTGGGAGAAACCTCGAGCCAAAATTGGTGGGTACAGGCTGGAGTACAGCTCCAGAGATGGCCAGACTGAAGAGCTGGAGATCCCCGCCTCAGTAACTACATATGTCCTGCCCAACCTGACTCCTGGAATGACCTACACCATCACGTTAACAGCAGAGAGGGGACACAAGAGGAGCAGACCCGTCTCCTTACCTGCAACCACAGGTGGGTGGGCAACACCTCTGCTGAAGTCTGATATACGTGCATTTCTACTTTTTACTTTCCCCGGTGAGAAGGTCACTTTCAGCTGTTTGATAATTAAAATAGTTTCTGTTTTGGAGTTTGGTTGTAGAGTGAATGATTACACCGGCTGCTCATCTGGAGTTTGCTGTGGTAGTGAAAGTGCACTTGCTGTTTCCATAGTGACCACATCTGTGCTTGTAAATCAACCAAGCAAGCTTAGAATTATAGCGAAAGGCTTTGGGTTTCACAGATGCTTACGTAAAGAGTCAGTGTCTCAAAAGGTAATGTTTCCAAAAAGTTGTTTCTGCATGAGATGTGATGAAAAACAGAATGTAATGATCTGCAAATCACTTTAACTCTGAATCAGATTAAAGATGGTCGAACACCAGATGTTAATCATTGTTTTAATCACATAATGAGGACACAGGCTAGGAAAAGTGACTTTTAGGGGTTGCAAGCAAAAATTGCATCAAAGCAACACTACACAACCTTTTCTTTTCCCCTTAAAACGCCATGTTTATGACTTGTTTTGCTGACATTTATTATGCAAATTCCTGGAGCCGTCATTGCCTTGCAACATTCTGAGGCTGAGAAACTACACTTCACAACTTTTTTCTCAGCCTGCTTTTCATCCCTCAGCAAAAACAGACAGCCTCTGGATATCAACCCACTGGCTAGTGCACACACTAAGGCTGCAAAGAGACCGAAGAGGACATTATCAGAGGAAGTGAGGGGAAAAAAAAAGAGAACATACTGGAGCAACAGATAAGATGAGAGTCAACATCAGACTGACTTTTACTGGTCAGAGAGAACTCAGAGAAGAGACAGGATGCTGAACTAGGCTGAAAAAATCTGCCAAAATACAGTTAAGTAGCTTTAAGATGAAAACTGTTATGGAAAAAAGATTAATTTTAGTCACATCCATCATCATTTCCATTCCTTACTGATTCATTTTCAGTTTTATCTTGAACAAGCACTCTTAGCATAAACCCAACAAAGACGTGACAGTTTACATGTAACGAAAGGCAACCAGCACATTCTCATGCATGAAGATGACGGTTGTTAGAATATTTTCATCTTCACCAGAATTGTTTCTAACTTTAACTGAGTGGTTCTGATTTCCATCCAAAGCAGACAGTGACAAAAAGGTTTTAGTAGAATCTTTTTACATTAAAAAACAATAAAATCAGCTGCCATATGACGGCTTTGAACTAAGTACTAGTCACTATCAGGCCACCTCACAACCTTACCTGGCATTACCTGGACACGTTCATGTGAACTTTATCTCCCTCCTCCTGACTATAGTGTGCAGAAGTTTACAGGACAGATTATGGGTCATGTTAAAGGTACAGTGTGTAATAATTACTGACATCTACTGGTAAAGACGGGTTTGCAAGACTTTATATGCCAAGCACTGTTGGGTGTATGGTGGCCTTCAGTGGCCAAAATTCTCCCAGATATAAAGATGTTTTCATCTGTGAATGGATCCAGTGGTCTCCGGTGTAGCCATGACTGTACTACAAGTCACTACTTTTATGCCTTTAAAGCCATTACTTACCCCAGACAGTGCTCTCGCTCCTATTAAACAAAGCTGGTACAGCAGTTTGGAAGTTTGTGGATTCGCACTTCCCACACATTGTTTTGTCCATTCAGAGACACTGTAGTAAAAATGGTGGCACAAATAAGCAGCCTCCATTTATGTGGACCCCCCAGCAAGTAGATATAAATGAATCATTCTAATAAAATGAACATATAACAGCTACTCTAGTGAAGCGATTACACATCAATAGAAACATAGTTTTGAATTATATATATCATTTTTCTGCCATTGATCTTTTATTTTTTACATACTGTACCTTTAAAGAATTGATGAAATTAAGGAGTTTTGCTCACAGAATGCCATCTAGAGAGGCTGCCCCGTCTCTCCCATTATATGCATGTACACAGAAGGGCAACTCAACGAAGGAGTCAGTGACACAGAAGTTTTACCGGTGAGTAAACGTATAAACTCCCGGAAACAAGGTCCAGGTTAAAAAAAAAAAGGAAAGTTATCCTCTAAGCAGATTCCTTCTTTCACTTCAGATTTAGTCATTTCTGTTTAAATCCATCACATTCTGTTTTGATTCACATTTTATGCAGCTTTCCAACTTTCTTTGGGAACAGGTTTTAAACATAAAGCCAATCACAGAAAAAAACAAAAAAACTTTTCCTGCTTTCTTGATTTGTGCCTCTTTGTCTTTTCTTGTAGCCTCTTTCACTTTTTATTTAGCCGACTCAGACGACCGTGAGCTAACCATTCCTTCAGACTCTGAGTCCCAGTTTTCCGGGACAGAGCCCGAGGACGAGCGTGGAGCGCTGACCATCTCGGGTGTCACGCCTGACGGATTCGACCTCTCTTGGAAACTAAACGTTCAGGATGTGTATGATAATTTAGCAGTCGAGTATAAAGACACTCGGGATGCGACAGAGATCCAACTCCCTGGAGACGCTCGTGACTCTAGAATCAGCGGTCTGAAGCCTTCAACAGAGTATCAGATAAAACTTTATGGGATGAGGAGTAGTCAGCGGTCTGTGCTACTTGAAGCTGTTGCTACTACAGGTATACGCTTCTCTTTTAGACTGACTGGTGTTTCACAGCTTCTCAGCGGAAACCCTCCTATCAAGAAGCAGATGCAGAGATTGTGATAGGATTTGCATGCTGGTCTGAAACTTCTAAGTAGAATTAGTAGTTGCAACTCTCATCTGCATAACATTTGGCATGTCTTTACAAAGAAACTCATCTCACTTGAAGGCTTTAGTTCTGAGGAAGGGTGTTGCTTTAAAAAATTAAAATACAAGAAGAAATTCACGGTGGAAATGATATTTTGCTGACTCGAGTCGTCACTTTGATTTTCCTCTTGTATTTGATCTTTTTAAATGCAACCATTTGCTCTCTTAAAGCCTTGTTCAACTAGTTCCATCCACATGATTCATCTTCACTCCCATTCAGAGAGTTTAATTATTCTCTCGCAGTCGGAGAAAATGACGTCGTCAGCACTCGCATGTCATGGAGTTTACTCCACCGTCTTTATTTAGAACAACTGGAACCAAATGGCTGTGCATGGCTTCATCATCCATTTGAAGAGAACTGTGTACTTCCACTGCGGTGGACTACTCAGAGCCTTCAAGAAGTTAATGACGCTGACTCAGGTGTCATTAATGCCTCAGCTGCTGCTTTGTCATTAGCTGGAAAAACAAACCCAGAGAGAAAACTGTTCAAATGTATGGAGGAATTTAACTGTTTTTATTTTCAGCCTTTTTTTCTTCACAGGATCTTTTTCCAGCTTTCAGCAAAGCCAGTAAGAATTTCACTGTTTTACCTGCTTTTATTCACCGTAGCACCTAAGCCTACCTCTCCTGTTGTACTTGCACTGAGCGTCAAAGAAGTCGCAGAGTCTGGATCTGTTCTGGAGGATAAAAGCCCCGATCCACTCCGTCCTGCAAATACCGAAGCTTCTTCTGATACTGTTGAGATGGTTTCCGGGGCTGAGCCTGAAAGCTCTGGTATGGATCTACCAGGCGACCTAACGGTCAGCGTTACCGCAACCACCGTTAGCTTAGCTTGGACGTCACCTGACGAAGCCTTCGGCAGCTTTCTGGTGGAGGTCAATGCTCCGTCAGAAGCACAACATAAAAAGATAAGACTGCCAGGAAGAGCGCGGAAGGCTGAAATAAAGGGCCTGACCCCCTCAACATACTATGGTATTACATTGCAAGGGATGGCGGAAGGGAAGCAATTTTTACCTCTCAAAGTTTTTGCTACTACAGGTACATGGAGCAAATCTCTGTCATCTTTGGCTTCATCACAACCCATCATCATCCTCATCATCATACCTTATCATTTATTTTTCTGTCCTCTGAATTGTTCAAGGTGGCTGCAAAATAACTTTTCCTCCACAGATGGTTTTAAAAGATGAATTTCCTGCATTATGATTTCTCTACTTTACCTCCAGCTGAGTGTTTGGGCCAAAACAGAGAAAAACTGTCATAATTTTAAGATATTTGGAATGTTTTTCTGGTTATAAGTCAAGTTTTGTAAATATGTTTTTTATCTTTAAGTAATATTACAATTGATGAATCCTCCATAGTCTCAAAAAAGGTACATCTTGAAAAGAAAACTATTCAATTTAATTGTATAATTCAAGATTTTTATTTATTTATTTGGGGGGGGGGGGTTAACATATTTCTTATGTAGAAAGAAAAACGTTTATTTTAATATTCACAATATTTTGTGAATAAAAAAGTTTCTTATTTGATTTATTATGTTCATTTTTTACATATTTTGGTTTTTAAAAAACCGCTAAATCTTGCTGAGCATGTAAGGCTGTGGCTTTTTTCTAGTTATTCTAAGAAAAAGTCAAACGTTTATCTCCCATAGACCCTCTGCTAATTTAGCTGTCTGGTATTCAAGATAATTTGTGCTTTGTTTTGGTTTGTGTCTGGTGGAACTACAAAATAACAGTCCAGGAATCAAGAAAACAGTTGTTTTTTTTGTTTTTTGTTTTTTTAAATCACAAAACTGAAATATAACTAAAAATTAGAAAGAAAAAAAAAACACCAAACAAATGCATGAATATCATATGATGGGGAAAAAAAGAAGTGACCTTTAACCGAATCAGTCACATTTAGCATAATTCATCATAAATAAAGCATAGTTAGTTATAAACTAAAGCATATTTAGTATTAACTGAAGCATAGTAAGTCATAAATCATATTGCATCATTAGTTGTTGTTTGAAATATTCTGTATTATAGTTATTACTTTCCGCTTCTGTTGCATAGAACAACATTTAACTCCCATTTAGAAACTATATGGAAACTAAATCCTGACCAGAATAATGACATCATGTTTGACATGTGAGGGTGTGTACTCAACTCATTACAGCTGGAAATGAGTTGCAGTTAAATACATGTTTGCTTTAGCAGAACTAAACGAAGCAGAACCAAAGGGTGAAAATAGCTGCTTGTAAAACTGCTAGAAAGTCAGATTAAACATATGTTTGATGAGCAGACTGAGTCTTTTTAAAATAACATCCTGACTTTTTTCCGTTCATTTTTCAAATCTTTGTCGACATTTTTCCTCCTGGCCCTGATACTCAGCTGCTCCTCTTTCTCATGAATAATGTACCTTGAGATGAGCTGAGTAATCCATCTTTGCATCTAGCTGACTTCAGTCTGATTTGTCTATCTAGCAGCGGAGCTGAAGCCGGCGGTGGTGAACCTCACCATCTCCGACATTACGTGGGACGGCTTCACTGCCTCCTGGAGTCCCACTGGTGGGGACTTTGACAGCTTTGTCATTGAAGTAACAAACATGGAGAATCTCATGGAGAGCCAGAACCTCACTCTGTCTGGAGACGCTATGAGCCTGGGCATCTCTGGGCTGAATCCCAACACCAGCTACATGGTTGGCCTGTATGGGATGCATCAGGGCTCCTTCATTGAGCCCCTGTACAGTGAAGCCACCACAGGTACCTGCAACTTGAAGCGTTGCAGCAAACTTTCCCTCCTTCTCGTAATCATCTTAAATATTTCTATTTCAGTCACCACCTGTGAAGCAATTATCTGCATATTTTTGCTGTCCCTCTCGCAGTGGAGCATCTTCGTATTGCTGCATGAAACAAAAACAACATAATAACCCAGTTTGTGTTCTGGCATCACTGTCCGACCCCCAGGGCCTCAGTGCACTGAGCTGCTTCATCTTAACCAACATTATCATTCTCCACCCTCCAGCCACTGTTTCTGTCTCACTGAGAGAGAGCGGGGCGATGGGTGCTGCATCACCGAGCCAAACGTTCATCCCTACCCCCTCATCCCAGTTACCAAAGTGCATGAAGCCCTCCCCTCCCCCTACATCCCTGCATCATGGTCGGGTCTGACGCTGATGTGCTGCAATGATTGCAAAAGCAAACCAATAACTTTCACACCCCCCTCCCACCCCATCCCATCATACTGTGACAGCGTGACCATCTCATTTCATCTCATCAGCCTTCATTCAGTGTGTAATTGATTAACCTTGAGAGCTCATTTGCCCGTGGGTGTGTAAAAGTGCTCACGGCATGCGTGAGCATCCATGTCTGTTTGGTTCTGTGAGTTTGTATGAATGACACTGAGATAGTTGTTTATTCCCAACAAACATTCAAGTAAACATCCTTATTTCCTTTTGAACTACTAGGTGGCAAATGATTAGACTTCTTGTCATTATTAAGGTAAAAAGCTAATGATGTAATCTGAGGTTAACAGTAATGCCACCTTATTTACATCAGATGCATGTTTGCACGGAGCTAATCATCCTTCTTATAGCATGTGAAATTATAGCTTTATTTGTCAAACTTGCAATGCAACAACATTTTCTTAAAATTAACCAATCAGCATGCAGGAATGCATGAAATTTCCTTCCATACTCACAATTTCCCATTTAAAATGAATAATTTAAACTCACAGGGCAGTCGTTTTCAGCTTTTTACATTAAAGCTTGGAGTTTCTCTCATTGGCATTCAGTTTTGCTTATCATTAATATTAAAAGGAAGAAAAAGGAATTGTTGCTTTTATATTCAAGCTGCATTGTAACCTTTAGTGCAGGATGTTTAATTTGCATTTTAATGCAGAACTATGTGCATGTATTTAATTCTCCATTGAGCTGTTCAGGCTGTCAGGAGTTGCTGTTGGTGGTGGTGAGTGTCCCGTATGAGTCAGTTTAACCAGCCACCAATAATAATGAAATAATTCAGACGTTATTTGGACATATTTGCTCTGCAGGACGGCATTGATGAATTTCTAATCGTGGTTTCTTTCTTCAGTGAATCAACCGGTGGTTGGCAAACTGTATATCGCAAACTTAACATCAGAGAGCTTTTCACTTCTCTGGAATGGCACTGAAGAACAATTTGATGGTTTTATCCTGGAGATAATTGACTCTGATTGGCTGATGGAGCCAAAGGAATATAACATATCCCACAATGTAAGGTCCCATGATGTCACAGGGCTCAGGCCCAGCACTGATTACATAGCCTACCTCTACGGGACATACAAGGGATCTCGAACAAACGCTCTCAGTATTGTTGCATCAACAGGTATTTTGAATTTATTTCCATTCACTGTTCCAACGAATTGACCCTTTGCTAAGTCCCGCCCCCCACGGTTACAATTGCCTAACAATTCTGACAAGCGTTCTTTTCCGATTAATTTCTGCCTGCATAAACATGGATTGCTCAGCGATTTCAGTGAACATATTCCGAAGGAAATTGTGTTAAATTTCTGAAGTAAAAGCTGTGAAATATCAGAGGGAGCTAGACAGAGAGGACTGCAGTATGCATTTGAGAAATAGATCATCTGTCAGTGGATTAATGTTGATGAAAAGGATATTAAAACTGAAGCAAAGGCTCAGCATTCATACAGGAAGACTCAGCAACCCCACGTTTTAATTCATGTCCAGAAAAAATGTATAAAGGAACAACAGGGTTCTTGCATCGCAGAGTAAAGGCCCTTTCAAACCAGGACCGATGCGAATAAACGGCACGAAATTGCAAATAATTCGAGGGAGAAATATCAACACATTTGTCTATACACACCTGCTCCGAAATTACGAAGATGCAAGAACAAACTGGCATTTGTTATTCCAGAGGAACGTGAGCACATGCAGCAGTGACGGAGGGAGAGACGGGTGCAGGGAAACATCTGGATGCTGAAAAACAGCTGATCTCACTGTGGAGATGCCAAATGGGGATTTTAAATATAACACCTGCAGCTAATAACCTCGAATGGCTACAAACACTGTTACTTTAGCGGTGATTTGTCCCTCGTTTGCCAAACAAGATGCTGTGACACAAACATGATAACACCTGTGCCATAATGGTACAGTAGCAGCAACCAAGCCACACTTTTCTCTTTTTCCGTTCTCTTTTTGCTTGCGACCAGCTCTGTGACGGTCAGAGAGCCTTCTCTGATTGGTGGATTGTGTATCTGTCGGATGCAAATATTAAGAAAATCGACCTCAGTTCGAAAAGATAAATGTAGCAAAATCGCAAGACAGAATTTTGTCACTGATGTGAACGTTCCTGTTGACTTGACATTAATTTGATTAAAGCTATTGCTGTGCGAATCTTTTGGACGAAATATTCGGAGTAGGTGTGTAAAGGCCTTAAGTCAACATATTGTGTTATTTCAAGCTAGCTGTCATGTATGACTCCAGATAGTTTTAGGTATCTGACGTGTTTTTGCCTGTTGCTAGATGTTTTCCCTTTGGGTTCTAGCAGACCAGGATGTTATTCCCACATCATGGGTTTGATCAATACATTGGATCTGATCAGGATAGTGGCTACTGGACTTAGAAACTTGCATCTGTCAGTATCTTCACAAAATGCTAAGAGAGAACCATGTTACTGTATGTCTTTATGTTTGGCAACCAACGTTACTTACTAGTGTTTATGTGGTATATTTGTTTAGCCTCTAGCGTAACATAGCTACATTAGTACTCCATGTTAAAACAGTAACTTTTAGTTAATATTCTATTGCTGTCTTGTAGCTAACAACTGTGCTAGTTGGCGTTAGCGACTCACCTTGGAACAGTTTGTTCAGCTCCATGTGCAGCCTAATTCGGCTGCAAGTGACGTCTTCCACACTGTTTCATTCATATTCCACATCCCACCATGTTTTTTGGTTTTTAGAAGGCAAAAAATACATCACCCAAACGTTCTGGATATCTGTCATCACACCTGAAAATCCCGTCTATCCCCCATCCATGAAGTGAAGTTTCCTCAGTTACCGTTGCTAACGTACTATTGGCCAGCGGCGGCTCTAGGGCGGGGCTGGCGAAGGGTCAATTGAGTCATTTGTTTAAGCTTGGAAATATTTTTAATTATTTGATCTGTAAAGTTGACTTTACATTAGATTCTTAGACAAAGACGTGCTTTTTACTCCAATTAATGAAAATATACTATATTTTTCTCTCCCCCTGTAGCTGAAGAGCCTGATTTGTCCAAGCTAGTTGTTTCTAACATTACCTCAGACAGATTCTCTCTGTCGTGGCGGACAGGAGAGAAGGCATTTGATAAGTTTATAGTAGAAGTCAGAGAGTCTGCTTTGCCCTCGCAGGCGATGGGGCGCGCTCTGCCAGGAGATGTGCGCTCCACAGTAATGGCTGGGCTCAAAGCGAGCACAAGCTACAACATAAAGCTTTATGCCAGTGATGGTGACGGCCAGAACACACAGCCTCTGGTCGCTGTAGCAACAACAGGTATCACATAGCCATTTGTCTCTTGAAGCTGCATGCTCCGGCTACATCGTCTACTCAAGACTACGTAACTGAAAAGTCATCTTCTGTTTTTTTGTCCAGAGGATGTCCCACTGTTGGGGCCCATAGCTGCTTCATCTCCGAGCCCACATAACCTCAGTTTGTCCTGGAGCACAGTGTCAGGCCACTTTGATGGCTTTGTTATCCGGGTCAGTGACTCTGAGCAGCAGTCTGATACGCTGGAGTTCAGACTGCCCGGTGAAGCAAACTCGTAACATAACCATCCCTAACCTGATGGACGATACAAGCTATGACATTGAAATGTATGGTATTTCTCATGGGCGCCGCACTCCGTCTGTGGTAACCCATGCTGTCACAGGTACTATGTATTTAACTCATATCATTTACATTTACATGAAGGATTTGAAATGAAAATGTTGATTCATATACATATACAACCAGCAAACGTTTATGTCCAAACCTGAAGTCTGAAATGCACCAGGAGCAAAGCTGGCATGCATCATTAAGAGATAATGTCGATGAGAAGGCATTTTACATGGTTCATCTCATATTTGAGAGAAATTAGACAGAATTAACCTTAATTTTCACTATATCATTGTATCTTATTAACGAAACAAAAACTGGCCCCCCAAAAAAGAGTAAATTTAAAAGATAGCAGCTCACTTCCTAACTTTTGTTTGGTGTGCATCCAAAGGATAAATGACAAAAGACTCAGGTAATCATTTATTTACTGAATTCTTTTATTCATAAAATATTTTGCCCATGTTAAGAGTTGCCACGCACAGCAGAATAAAAGAAAAAAATACAGAAATGAGGCCATCATACCATCTAATCAGAACTACAACTTTTATCATTTTAAAAGAACTACAACTGAATTGAATTGAATCAGCATTTTATCTACACTTTTGTCAACACCAAAAAAGCTTATATGACTCCAGCCGCTGGGTTGCCAGGCTTGCTGACCAACAGCCTGCAGCATGTCCAACAAACGCAGAGGTGTTTATAACTGACAGCTAATGTTATCCACATTAGCAAACAAGTTAGCTTACCGATCCAGGAGGAAAGTCACCATTTCCACATTTTGATGCTGTGGAAAACGTTTCTGGGGGTCCATCTAGTGTAGTCTTCACCTAAATTTACTCCAGTTTTTGCTCTTCTCAGGTCACTCCTCTTCTGAGATGGATAACATAATCTCTGAGGCTCTGAAGCAGCTGCTTGACTTGCCAACTCCACTGTTTCCCCCCTGTACCAGCCTAACTGTGCCCAACATACTATTGCCACACAGAGATCGTATTTGGCAAGCCGCAATGGCGGTGTGTATTGGCTTGTAGATGTAAACATAATGCCATTGTCAAACCTGTTAAAATTTATTTTATATTTATTTTCAGGCAAATTATAATCTTTTTAGGAAATGTACTTTAATTCCGCAACCCTCCAAACAACTTGTAGAGGTATTTTTTTGAATATAGCTTTTAATAAAAATGTTCCATATTCAACCTTAAACCTAGTTATCTGAATGAGGAATCCTTAAGCACCATGACGCATGCCACTTTTGCCTTCAGTGTGTTTTAAACTTAAAATATTGAAGGTGTTGCATTAAAATCTGATGACAGTTTCCTTTGCACACACTAGAAGAGTTGGCTATTTCTTTGCTTTTGCAACCATTGCAGACATTATCCTCCTAATGGAATCTCATTCCTCCAATCAAACCCACCCCCTTCCTCCCAGCTCCTTTACCCAAAGTGGAAAACTTGACCATTTCCAACATAACCCCCTATGGTTTCCAAGTGTCATGGGAAGTGAGGCAACAGGAGGAATTGGCCATCTCTAGTGGCGGCTTCAGCCACTTTCAGATAGTGGTGACAGACTCGGGCTGGCTGCTGGAGCCTCAGGAGTTCACTGTGCCGGGAAACCAAAGCCACCTGGACATCTGGGGCCTCATCACCGGCATAGGCTATGAGGTCAGGCTGACTGGGGTGTCACACTCAGGGCTTCTCTCTCGGCCTCTGACTACAGTGGCTGTGACAGGTACCACTCCCAGTGCACTGCAAGGCCCGTCGTCGTACTAAACAGTCCAGTTTCTCATCTCTCTTGCAGCTGCTGTATCTGTATATCTGCCATTGTTCAACTTTATGATCCTGTTATGAAGTCTCACTGTCACAACATGGCACAGCTCCTTCATATCCACGCTAATTTTGATTTTAAACATTAATACATTTAATCAAAATTAGCTTCCGCATTGGTGGATTTAGGTATATGCCATGTTTTGATGGTTCAGTTTTCCTATTTAACTCTGACTCTAACTATAAACAGCTTTTTTTCCCCCCAGAATCTTTCTTTTACACATTTTCTGGGTTTGCAGCCGCGTCAGCGAGAGGGAACGTGATGCTCCCGTCTGTTTCTTCCCTAAAATATGAGCAAGCACGCTTGTTTTCATATTTTACTGTGTTTTCCTTCACATTCTTTAATTGGTTGTATACAGATATTTGCAAAGTCCAACATTTTGTTGCCAATAAGTCTGTTTCCAACATGTAGGAAAACACTGATAAATCAACAGATGCTCTGAGCATGACATGTCTGTTGATTTAACTTCTAATATTTTTTCTATTACCTTTGAATGCACTGAACGCATCGAGGCTGGCCTTAAGGACGCATGGGGAACTCGTCTCAAGAGATCCTTTACTGACATAAAAAAATAAACAACTTCAAAAAACCTCTTGTCTTTTCAGTCTCGTTAGTTTCTGCGCTGTTTTTGACTCATTTACACTAATGGATGCCTGCGCATGGCAAACTGGAGGCGGTGAATGAAAAGCCTTTGAGGATGGAGCATATCCTATCTGCCACCTGGAAACCTTCTTGCCTGTTGGCTGACCTTCCAAACTGATGCTCGCTGATGAAAATTGCTGGGAAAACACCAAACCACTGCATCGTTAATGTTTCCTTGTCTAACCAGAGGCCGAGCCGGAGGTTGAGCATCTCTTCATCTCAGACATCACCACTGACAGCTTCCGTCTGTCGTGGGCGGCTGACGAAGACCTGTTTGACAGATTTGTGATCAAAATAAGGGACAGCAAAAGATTAACACACCCCCAGGAGTTCAACGTCCGGGGTGAGGAGCGAACCAAGGTTGTAACCGGCCTCATGGGCGGCACTGAATATGAAATCGAGCTTTATGGCGTCAGTTTGGACCAACGCTCCCAACCTATAACAGGGGTTGCTCACACAGGTACATGGAAACATAGCAAAGTGTCAAGTTCCATACTAACTATCATTTTCTGAGTTTTTAGTTTGACCTGCCGGACCCAGAATCCCACTAACCATCATTCTTTCTCTGGTTTAGGTTTAACTCCATGTCTGATTAAAAGAAAAAAAAAACGTTCTCTTGGGTTTAATTTGTATTCCCGGAGCTGAAGGTTTCTGCCACAGTCTTGTTTTCTTTAATAATCCTCCTCTTTTCTTGTTTGTGAACATCCATTCCTCTCTGCTAGGCCTAAGTGCTCCGAGAGGACTTCGTTTCTCTGATGTGACAGACTTTTCAGCCGTAGTTCACTGGTCCATACCAGGCTCTCCGGTGGATAGCTACCGCATCACCTATGTGCCGTTGGAAGGTGGTGAGTGTTTAGGGTTGCTGCAGTTTAAGCTGTATTCACAATGATGTGAGATTTCCTCAATTTTTGCATAAACACAGCACATCAAATCTAATCTAAAAAGTTCTTATTAAGTTTAATTTGTACGTAAAATATTTTTCTAAATATCCCTCTGACTTGTTGAACCATTTACATTAGGAGAAACTACAGATGTTAATGTGGAGCTTTGGACAGTAAGAACAAGTGGCAAGAAAATGGATGGATGGATGGATGGATTGATGGATATTTGGATGATAGATGGATGGATAAACAGATGGATGGATAGATGGTTGGATTGATAGTTTGATGGATAGATGGATGGATGGATGGATGGATGGATGGACAAACGGTTGGTTGGTTGGATGGATGGATGGATGGATGGATAGCTTGACAGGCAGATGGATGGATTGATAGTTCGATGGATGGACAAACAGTTGGGTGGATGGATAGATGGATGGTTTGATTGATAGTTTGACAGCCAGAAGGATGGATGGATGGATGGATGATGGATGGATTGATAGTTCGGTGGATAGTTGGATGGATGGATGGATGGATGGATGGACAAAGTTGGTTGGATGGATGGATTGATTGTTCCATGAATAGTTGGATGGATGAATGGATGGACGGATAGACGGTTGGATTAATAGCTTGACAGATGGATGGATGGATGGATTGATAGTTTGATGGATGGATGAACAGATGGATGGATGGATTGAGGTTAAAGACCTGGATTTAAGTTCAGGTCTTTCATGTACAGGACCTGAATTGTCTTGTACATGAAATGTCCAAAACATAAACTTGCCGTGCATTAAGCCTAATTTATAGTCGTCCGTAAAGTGCTCCACATTGGTTACGGAGAGCCCTCTATGTCCAGGGAGAGCCTGTCTGAGAGCCTCTCCATCGTTTCCGGCTGCACTAAATAATTTTTTAAGTGTCCGTCACTCTGTCAAGGGACAATGGAGATGGCAAGGGCTGTGGCAAAGTAAACTCTAGCAGCGCCGTTTTTAAACCGGCTAGCCTACATAGATGCAAATATGAGTCCAACAGAAGAATGTCTGGCTGAAGAAGTGAAGAAATACCAAAATCTCCCCGTCGTCTTTATTGTTGCATCAAAAGAATCTCTGTTTCAATGTTATTCAGCTGCAGCAACAACAGTCTTTTTTCTCTTGGACGCCATTGCTCACTGTAACCAGAAGCAAAAGAACCACAGAGGTTACCTACTGTTGGCATCATAAGAGTAGGCCAGTGTTGCGTAGCAACCTCTACTGATCAGCGGTAAATTGCACTGCATATCCGCCACCATGACAGAGAACTATGAAGGCTGGAGGAGTCTCTTTCGTTACGCAGTTGGATAACGCATTATGCAGTTGGAGAAGTATACTGTAGCCTTAACCTGAGCTAATGTGTTTGCAGAGATGATGTTCACATATTCTGATTTAAATTTATTGATAAAACTGCATCATTCCAAAGAGATATTTAAGTTCAAGTAACATACCATATGTTCTAATATTTACTGTACTGTTGTACTTATATTTACATCTTAACAAATCTCTCAAGTGCCCCCTTACTATGACTCCAAAAATATTGAAATACTCATTTCATTATGGGCCTGCACTTTTCTATGAGGGGCCTAAAAATAGGCACAGGGCTCAAAGTTGAAAAAGTGAGCTAAATGCTGGACTAAGCTCATTCAGAAGACCAACATTCCTACTAAACGGTGTGATTGTGAGTGTTTGAGTGCAGCTCCAGTCAGCTAAAGGAAATGCGAGCTGCATTAGGTAGAAATGCAAATTTAACTGAAGGTAAATTTTGGCATCTATCTACATGTTTTGAACACTGTTTGTTTGTTCTGTCCTGTCACAGGAAGCCCATCGATCATGACTGTTGATGGGAACGTGTTGGAGACTTTGCTGGTCAATATGATTCCTGGAAAGACCTACCAAGTAACTGTGAGCTCCATGAAGGGTCTGGAGGAAAGCGAGCCCAGCACAGACACCATAACCACAGGTTGGACCTTCTCTCCTCTCATCAGACACATCTGCTGCAGTCAGTTCGAAGAAAACGATTGTCAACCTTTCCTGTTTGTCTCCTCCAGCTTTGGACAGCCCGCGGGGTCTGACTGCAGTCAATGTCACTGACACCTCAGCTCTGTTGCGGTGGCAACCATCCGTGGCCACTGTTGACGGCTACGTCATCACCTACAGGGCTGATTCAGGTGCTGTTTCCCCACGAAACAGCTTCTTATTGTGTTAAATCTGAGCTGGCTTTGCTTTGATTGTGTAATCTGACTCCTGCCCCTCAGTGACCCCGGTGGTGGAGCACGTTTCTGGAAACCTGGTGGAGTTCGAGATGAACTCTCTGGTTCCAGGAACCCACTACACGGTTGGAGTTCACGGTATGAAAGAAGCTCAGAAGAGCGCATCTGCTGTGACTGAGTTCACCACAGGTAGGTGCAAACAGGAAGTCCATGGGAAGCAGTTTGCAGACAGACTTTCCAACCACACCAGCATCTCTGAGTGCTGAGCATGAAGTGTGACTCTCTTTGCAGATGTGGATTCTCCTCGTGACCTGGCGGCTGTTAATATTCAGACTGACAGTGCAACTCTGACCTGGAAACCTCCTCATGCAGCAGTCACCGGTTACATCCTCACTTTCTCCTCTACTGATGGTGCAATGAGGGTACGCACACTCCTGCATCAGTGCAGTCATTAACAATGCAGGTGCTTCTGCTTGTTTAAACACGAACACTGCAGACCAGAGTGGATTTTTTTTACTTTTTTTCCCAAAGCAATAATGACTTTGATTGATTTTTCAATCCTTTTGGAAGCCATTCCCACACCAACAACACTCCTGATTTATTTCCAAACATCAGAAATATAATTTAGAAGCCAACATTTCATTTCAGAAAGCTTCCAGCTGCTGTCTTATGCATGCAAAAATCAAAGCCGAAGTATTTTTACTGAGATAGCTTCTTATTGAATCATATTCCCTGTCATTATTATGAGTTTACCCTTTATGACCTGTGTGTGTGTAAGCAGGAGGTGATGCTAAGTCCGACAGCATCCTCTTACAGCATGTCTCAGCTGACTGGTTCCACAGAATACAGCGTCCGACTGCAGGCCATAGCCGGACCCCAGAGGAGTCGCTACATAACCACCGTCTTTTCCACCGGTGAGGATGAAAACACACATAAACACAAGTTCCCGATCATTCGTCTGTGTCACTGAAAACTTCAGAGGAGTGACGTGTCTCATGATCGATTACACGACCATCCAGATGTGCGTCTGATGCAAAGGCTTAATCTGATATTCCAACCAGATCACCTGAGCTTATTTTTCATTCTGCTTGTCTGGTCATTTTCTTACATGATACCAGATACTACGTGGAGCTTTTTTTTCTTTCATGTGTCTGGGACTGAGATGCATAAACTGCCTCCTCTGATCTTTTAGATGATGTCTTTTTAATATGTTCTTCTTTTAGCTGGACATCTGTACAGGCGCCCCAGAGACTGCGCTCAGGTTCTACTAAATGGAGAGACCACCTCCGGTTTGTACACCATCTATATCGGCGGGGAGGAGAGCCAGGCCATCCAGGTTTACTGCGACATGACGACGGATGGTGGAGGATGGCTGGTGAGCAGGGAGTTAATCAGAGCCATTACACTGCAAAAAACAGTTGTCTTCATACGAGTTAAAAAACACTGAAATTGAGAAGAATCAGACTATATTCAAGTGAAATAATCGCGCGGTCTGGACAAAGCATGTGACCGCTGTTCCCCAGGTGAGGAAGCAAAAGCCACCAGGTCAATGGGGGAAATCGAGCCCACACTATAGGCACAAAAGCCGGGTTGGGCTTTCGAAGTGATCTGAAAAATTGTGTTAGTGAGATTATTTAACTTAATATGCATGTAAAATAACCAATTTTAAGATTCAGGTACTAAGTATGAAACAAAAGACATTTGCTCTCAAAACATGACTAAAAATCTGACATATTCTGTTCTTGTCAAGTATTTTACTCTCAAATCAAGATCATTACGACAGTTTTTGCTGAAGACTGTAAAACTTGGTTAAATCGATGTTTTTGCAGTGTAGGATGTGATGGTACCTGTTATGCAGCGCCTGTTTTTCCCCATGATGAATGATTGACACTGATAAAAAGTCAGTTCTCCTCAGGTTTTCCTTAGACGCCAGAACGGAAAGCTGGAGTTCTTCAGGAACTGGAAGAACTACACAGCTGGCTTCGGGAACATGAATGATGAGTTCTGGCTGGGTAAGAGCACTCGTCTTCTCGCATTATTTACTCTTTCCCTCCCCTCCCTCCCCTCCCTCCCTCCCCCTCCTCCCGGCTGCTACTGACTCACACTCCAACCTCACTTCTAGGTCTCTCCAGCCTCCATAAAATCACATCTTTGGGACAATACGAGCTGCGAGTGGACTTGAGAGACAAAGGAGAGTCGGCCTTTGCTCAGTATGACAAGTTTTCCATCGCAGAGCCTAGAACACGTTTTAAACTCTACCTGGGAGCGTATAAGGGAACTGCAGGTGGGTGTTACTTCAAAGGATGGCCCTGGATCAGAAAATGGATTCCACTTTTTGTCTTTCCAGTAAATCTTTAAAGCTGGAAATAGAGAGAAAGCTGCTAATTGGAAAGCCTGGAGCTCATTTCTGACAGCATTAGATCTGCTTTGTTTAACCTGCAGCAATACAAAGTCTAAAAATGACAAGTTGTGCCTTTAAGGTGTGCTTTGTGTCGGGATGCAATTTCATCTCTGAGTCTTTTCATCATCTTGAGGTTGCCAGACAGCCAGTGGAGCCTCCAGGATAGACTGCTGCATCAACAAATTTATTGTAACGTGTGAACAGATGAGTCTTGGAGGCTGAAGGTAGATGCTGATACGTTTCTGCAGAGGCAGGCTGATTTACAGCTCAGTCTTTCTGAAGATTCCTCTGATTCTGACTGGACAGGCTTCATTTAAGGGCGGGGGGGGGGGGGGGGGTACCTACGATTAACATTTTCATTAGGCATGTTCCATGGCTTTTTTTACCAATATACGACATACCGATACTGTCCAAAGCTTAATTTCCGATATCCAATATCAACCTATACCTATCTATGCAGACAACTGTGACGTGGTATCTCTCATTATTTGAGAAATACAACTATATTCTGCTCTGAGAGCAAAGATCCCAAAATAGCCTTAACTCAGCCAGAGGAGTTCATTTTGGACATCTTGCTACCAGATATCAGATGCTAGCAGGTATTAGCCAACATGTGGCTATTTATAATGTTCCTGACAACTTGGTAACTTAACCAAGAACTTAAAACCAGACATATTATAAGCAGCTTCAAAGAACGTTAGTCTGTAGCAGCAGCAGCTTCACCGTAGTCACATGACTCTAAAAGGAATTCTGGGATATGAAGTTCTTCCACAATAACAGGGACTTTTCCACATGCTGGACCAATGCTAATGGAACAAGAGACTATATAAATTCAAACAAATGCAGATATAGAAAGCTGCACGTTGAAACGTGTTTCACTAAATCATGAGAGAGGTTTTCATCAGAAAAACAGCTGCAGATACTGTAACTTATATTTCATCTGCGAACAGCAGCTTTTTGAACCAACCAAATGAATGAGTTTGTTAAATCATGATTTAAAACGGCTCCATCTTCCCTCATCACCCACCGAGTCAGTCTGAATCATTTCGAGTCTGTGTGTTTCTGGAAATGCTCCTAGTTGTTGCCATTTTGTGGGTTTTTTCAGTCATTCTCTGATGTGAGATCCACAATAACTGAGGTGATGTTGATTTATAAAACTTAGATGTTTTTTTTTATCCAGTTATCAGCATATCTACAGTCATGACCTTTGCAACAAACTTTCTTAACTGCAACAATTAGGCTAAAATTAAAATATTAGAGATAAAAAAGTCTCAGTGACAGGTGTCCAAACTTACTGAAAGGGATCCGTTGTTTAATTCTCAGGGTTTTCACCGACCACATGGTGCAAACTTCTACATATTTTGACAAACCTATAGCTATTTGAATACCACATAAATATTGTTGTAGATTAACCCCCATTATGGTAGCGGCTGTTTAAGTTTATTAGATCCATGCAAACCAATTGAATTTTTTCTAAACTGTAATCGGCATGATTACAAGCACATTTTATTAAATTTGGTGAATGAAATGAATTAATGTAGATTTTGGAGACCAGATGTATGTTAAAGTTCAGGCACAAGTCTCACCTAACAAAGGCAGTAAAGCGCATAACTCAAATTTATAGGATAACAATCATAAAAGGTTGAATTCCTGCTGAATCTGCATTTCCCATGAGCCTTTATGGTCCAGATATGTTGAGTTTTGAAAATAGCCCCGCCCCCTTGGATGTTCATGCACTCTGAAGCTGAACAACTTCATAAATTTACTCTGATTGAAAGTAAAAACTTATTTCAGATTAGAGAGTGTGGTTTTTAAGTGGATTCAACGCAAAAACGTAAAATTTCATCACCAAACCAAAATAATGATGTGAAATCCATGTGAATAAGTCTTTCATATCAACGGCAGCCCAGATACTCTTTTTACAGTCTAGCTGGGAAAATGTACTTAATTTATTTTGGGTATTTAATTTTGAACAGGGGGCAGAAAAAATAGGCATCATGAATAAGAAGTGACACATTCTGATGCTGCGCCTTCAGAGATTCCTTTCAAATCTGCTAAAAAGGAGTTTGGAAGTTTTAAAGTGTTGATTTAGCATTTTATGTCTTTTAAGTGTAAATATTGAATTGATTTAAAGCAAAAGGTTCAGTTTAATTTAGCTCTGAGTTGTGCAAAGACATGAGTGATCAAACTTTCATCTTTCAGCAAGAAAAGTGAGTTGCTTTCCTAAATGCTGAACTCTTCCTCCACTAAACACCACAATAAAAACACTCATTAATTTCAACTTCACTTAGTTTGATCAATTATCTCAATTTTCTCACCAGGTGACTCCATGATATACCACCAGGGTCGGCCCTTCTCCACCTACGACAACGACAACGATATAGCCGTGACCAACTGCGCCTTGTCTTACAAAGGTGCCTTTTGGTATAAAAACTGCCATCGTGTCAACCTCATGGGGAAATATGGTGACAACAGTCACAGTAAGGTAGGCACAGTTCCCGGCACACCCTCAGCTCTTCCAGGGAATGTTCCTTTTTTTTCACCTGAAACAGCTGCCTGGGACTTTTCAGTCCTGTCGCTGGGTTTATTTACAGCTTACATAATGTCTTTTTTTTTCATATTTAGTCTCAAAATGTGTCAGTTTTTCCACTGACAGATTTCTTCAAGCATTATCAGCCGCTGCTCTTTCGTCTCTGGCATGAAAAATGCTTTATTGTAGAGAAGTATTTCACACACGTGTGATTAGAGAGGAAAACAAGTCATAGGTACCATCCTACCCAACCAGAAGAGCCAAATTATCCTCAAAAGTTATTTCACCACTTTCCCATAATTTTTTTTTTTTCTGCACAGGAATCAACTGGTTCCACTGGAAGGGCCACGAACACTCGATCGAATTTGCAGAGATGAAGCTCAGGCCAGCAAACAGAAATTTTGAGAGCCGAAAAAAAGAGATCATAGACTCCTGAGCCTCCTCCTCTCTCCTCCTCCTCCTGCACCTCATCTCCGTTCATCGCCGCCCCTCGTCTCTGAATCACTCTAAAACACAAACAATGCAGTTTTACTGGGTGGACTCCAGTTCCGGCTGGGAGAAATGAACCGGGTAACATCACACCAAAGAATCAAAGAGTTAGCCGCTGGTTTGTAGCTGTCCCCATTTGCTACTGTTGTGTGACTGTTCCTAAAGAAAGTAGCTGTTTTGTTGTTTTTATAATTGTGTGAATGAGCATTTATGTGTTATGGGACCAAACGCCTGCATTAGTGTGGAAACTGTGGAAAAGGATCCACTGGATCACTGATATCAGTGGCATCGTGTGTAAAATTGGATCTTAAATTTAATAATTGATGGGTAAAAGTTGTTGTAAAAGCCATAATTGTTTACTGTATGTAACATCCACCAACAGACTTACTGTGCACATTTAAATTCTGATTTGCTTATTTTGATAGAAAAAACCCATCTGGTGCTCTGTAACCTTCAATACAAATAAAATGGTTTGATTAAAGAGTGTGGGAGTTGCTTTTATCACCGCTCAGCTGGTGCCCACACCAGCAGATGGCGCTGTTTACTCTCTGTGCCGCAGCTGCTGCTGGTGAATGCACCACTTCTTATTCAGGGCATCTGCAAGATTACATTTTTTAAGTCTGCAATTGGCAGGAGATTAGATGATTATTAATATGCAGGAGTGCATTTTAGTTAAATTATGATAATGAATTATTTAGCTGTGGTGGTAGGAGATATTCTATGTTGCACAAACTCTTTACCTTTTGTGTGGTATTTAAGATGTCCCGGTTTCAATTATTTTATTTAGAAAACATTCCTCGGTGAATGAATTCATCTAAATCTACAGTTAAAACTTCGGTCCTCCTGGTTTGGCTGGTTTGAGGTGCATCAGGTTCCTTTTAGTGTTTCAAAGTTTAAAGAGACTTATCTCTCTTTTGCAACTGGAGCCCTTTGGAGCCCTTTTAAGCCACCAGGTTTACACACTTTTTCTGGGTTTGTGAAATCAATACCTTTTCTACAGATGTCATCAAATCCATCTTTTAGTAAACTGGTTGGAAACGCAGACTTCGGTGTTTGCCAACCTGTTAAAATCAGTCTTGGGGACAGTTTGGTTTAAAGTGATTGATCTGTGTCCTACTTCCTGTTGCAATCAGAGTGTCGATCTGTCGAAATCAGTCAGGTGACGGTGTGTTCGGACCCCCTACCACCCCAGGATCAACAGGACTGTTTGTTTTGCAGCCCTTTTTTTTAATGGGTACATTTTGGTTTGCATTCGATCCTCAATCCAAGCAGCGGCTTCCCGGTATCGGAGCTGGCTGTGCTTTCACGTGTGCAGAGGAGCTCGACACACTCAGCTGCCAAAGCCTTCGCTTGTTGGAACATTGTGTTTGAATATGACAAAGAGGAATGGTGAGAAGCTAGATGTCTGCTGGCACAGAGCTGGGAATTTTCCATATTAAGTTCAAGGTGTAGAAATAAGGTCTGACCTGGATTTCTACCAGCACATACCACTAAGATCAAGTTTCATTCTGAGATGTTTCTAAAACGGGGCTCAGCGTGTCAAGTGTCCTAATGCAGCTCCAGAGAGTGGCGGTCAAGGCTTTACATCTTACCACTCTCTGTTCAGGAAGTTGATGCTTGTTTGGCAAAATTATGACCTTATTTCCCACGATCCTCGGCTTTTCTGCTATAAGGAGAACATATAACAGCCAAAACACAAAGACTTTCATTTAAAGGATAACTTGGTGAATTAGACGGATTCTGCTTCTATTTATGCCTGACATTGTGCAGAATATTTGGGAAACTAACAATTAGGAGTATTTTAGTAAATTATAATTATAGTAATTAGTAATTTAAAGATAACTACCTTTTTTTCATTGGCTGGATTGTTTAATGTTGCATTCATGGCCTCAAAAAGATGATTCTTTGATTTTACTTGGATGTAAACATCTACAAAACTGATTCACTCACCTTTATAATTAAATGAATTTGTTCATTTTAGGGACATATTTTGATAACTATTGTGAGGCTTGTTTCAAAATTTGTACAAATGCATTCCAATATTGTTGAATTGTTCATTCTTCAGGAAAAACATGTGAGAAACTTCTTGCCAGTCTGACATATAAGCCATTTAAACAAATTAGAAACAGTTTATCAGAGTAAAAACCAAGAACAGAAGTAATGCTGATGTTTTAAACCACATTATTGTATAAAGTTTGCAATAACGGCTGATGCAACAAGCTGAAACTATGCTGGACTCCTCCCATTATTGAGTTTTACTTCAAAGAAAGAGAAATCTACGACCATTAACTATAGTTTTCTTATGTTTCTAACAGTATTCTGTCAGTATGGTGGATACGGCAGTGATCATGAACACATTCTCATAGTGGTGTATATACCTGCCAGGCTCAGATTATGGCTGTATTCACACCAGGACCGGCCCAGCCGGCATTCACACAGAAATCTGACTTTGTAAATGAGGAGCTCCACTCCTCACCAGAGGCAGCACTGCATCACGAAATACTGAAGGAGAAGATGAGACACACAACAAAGGTAAAAACTGGTCCATCTATCTTCTATCTACCACATCAAAGCTGAAGCTGCATCAGATCCTGCTGGTCTTAGGTTGACCATATTTCTATAGTTCTTCCACATCGGACCGCGAACCGTCTCTCCTGTCCAGAACTGCCTGTCGTCTCACATGCATGTTTTTTGTGGTTGTGCTTACCCACAATGCCCTTTGCTTTGTAGTCCGACTCCTCTATCTGGTTCACTTCACACAAACAAGTCTGCTTGTTTGATCCAAATCAGTTTGTGTGTGCGTCTTCACAATTCCCTAAAGAAGCGAATTTTCCCAGAAAATGGACTAGAATTCAAATCAAAAGGGCTGGTGTGAATGTGCTCCATGTTTATACATGATTATCTGATGTGGCAGCCCCATCCATCTATCCATCCATCCATCCATCCCGTCCCATCCCATCCCATCCCATCCCATCCCATCCCATCCCATCCCATCCATCCATCCCATCCATCCCATCCGACAGGAACTGCCAACAGTGACTATAAAACAGTCACAAGAATGTAGAATTTCCTAAACTTACCCATGTCTTTCTCCTAGCCCTGTCCATTAATGCAGGGGAGTCCAGCTCTGCTCCACAATCCTGCAGATTTTAGATCCAACACACCTGAAATGACTCTCCTCAACAGTTTGTCTTTACAGTAAGCGCTGCTCAGCATGTTGATAAATCAACATGATTCAGGTGTGCTTCAGCAGGAAACATCCGAAACCTGCAGCACAGTGGCCCTCAAAGAATGACTCAGACATCCTGAATTAAAGATGCACTACAGAACTTTTAGCAATTTTCTCAGTGTTCCCTATCAATGGCGAAACGAGCATCCATCTTGCGTCCTACTTGTACTGTGAGCTCAATCCAGCCAGTAATAGACAGTCTTGTCTTGACTCTTGTTCTGTCCCTCTTCTCTTTCTTTTTGTCTCTTCCTCCAATAATGTTTTCTTGTGCTTCTTTGCCAAATTTGCCATGATGCACGTTCAAAAGTGTGTTTATGTCCATTTGCTAGCACGACGTGCTGGGAAACTAACCCCGGCTTTACACTGGGTCTGTGAGCTCAGTGCCACGCATTTACGCACTTCAGATGCGAGCATTTACACCGTGCACTGAGCGCCCACGAGCGCACCAGCTGTTGCTAGATTCGTGACATCACGAAGATGATGTCATGTTCAGATACAGTAGTTCAGCAGTTTTTAATCTGCACAGTGGCTTTTGTTAAGGAAGTTACCGGATGTTTTGCGCTGAATCCCATGTCTGATTTCCTGTCTGGTCCGATCTGAACTACTGAAATTTACGTGGTGTCGGTGCATGCTCCATCAAAAATAGAGCTGGTAGGTATCTTTAGTGCACGAGTACGCATGGTGCGGCATGGTGCGTCGCTAACAGACCCAGGGTAAGACTCAGCTGCAACATCACGCCGCGTCCCGGATGAAAAAGTTGCATAGTGCGGTTCCTCAGCCTCAGGATGCCGCTTGGCAGTGACGGCTCAAGAAATAGGCATAATGAATTTCGGTGTGCCATCAGAACAAGCGCTGCACGGTGGCGTGGTGATTAGCATCACAGTGAGAAGGTGGCTAGTTTGAGTCCTGACTGGGGAGGGGGTTTGAACAATTCCAACAGTGGCCTTCCTGTGTGGAGTTTGCATGTTCTCCCCATGTACACATGGGTTCTCTCCAGGTACTCTGGCTTCCTCCCGCTGTCCAAAGACATGCATGTTAGGTTAATTGGTCACTCTAAATTGTCCCTAGGAGTGAATGTGAGTGATAATAATGTGAGTGAATGTGAGTGAACTGATAATAGCTGGGCTAGGCTCCAGCAACCCCCGCGACCCTGAACCGGATAAGCTGTACAGAAAATGACTGACTGATGACTGACATCAGAACAAGTCAGAAACGCATACTTTTGAGGTTGAAAAGTTACACTGTGGGCATTTTAATGGGAGAGGAACAAAATAGACGAGTAAGTAATGGAGAAAACAGACAGGATGGGACTCAAACCAGTAACCTCTCATTAGAAGGTTGGGGTCTAAATTCAGTCCAACACACCAAAGTTTGTTGTGCTTGTTATGAGTGGCAACTATCTCCATCATCATGTCCCGAACGGAAATGTTCAGGAAGGTGAAGGACAATGGAAGCAATATAAATTGTAGCTTCCAGAGCTGCAAGCAACACAATAGCATAGAAATCTGGGAGATAACCCTACAATCCCCTTAATTATCGGGAAATATAGTTTTCAGTGAATTAAGGTCCCATTTAGAGTTAAATGGATATAATCAGGACAGGGCTATCCTATGATTGAAAAGTTGCAACTACGTGGTCAAGTTTAGATCCAACCGTTGCTCGTAATGTCTGGCTTTAAAAAAAACTCGATGACTACATCTGAAATACAAAACTAGTGGCTATAAAACAATTCCCCCCACTAAACACCCACTTGCTTCTGGGATGTGGATCACAGAATCCTTATTTAATCCAGTCCTGTCAGTCACTGACTAATCATTTATGTTCCCGTCTTTAAGTGCCCCTCCCTAGAAGCCCGTCTTGTCCTGATTGGTCAGTTTCCAGAAACCTGTTGAGGGGCTGCACCGAGTTTATGATCTACTCAGCTATGCTCCCTGGGTGTCATGCAGCTTTAGCAGAAACGTTTTAACATTTTAATGGCAACATCTAACTCTAACATCTGCTGTAACCAGATCTGGAACATACAACAAAGGAGCATCGTTGGTAAATCTGGGGAATTTAAGCTAAAATTAACTTGAGTTTCCAACATTGCTGTAACCCCCAGGCTGAATACCTGCAAGACTGCAGGTTAACAGGCTGCTGCGTCAATAAAAGTGAACCAAAATTAGCAAACAGTTCTCTGAACTGTCATCGAGTTGCTGCACATTGTGATACTGTCAGTGTTTGAACAGAGTTATATCACTGTTTACTCAAAGCGCTGCCTCAAATTTACAAAGTCAACTCTCTCCTGCTGATACGATGACCTAAAGACGAGCCTGGTTTCTGTTCAGATAAAGGGAACTGCCATGTTACTGGGTCCTCTTTTTAAGGAATTTTATGGCAGCAAGACTGGGTTCTGGTTTTATTCTGAAAAAAAAAGACTCTGTGTGAAATATTGTCTTAGAGCATTTATTTCATGGGGTCAAACAGAAGCCAAAGTAATAATGTGATTTCTGCAGTTGAGCAAAGGTTACCGTGTTGCCTAAGAAAACCTGTTTGCATTAGTCACGCCACGCAGCCTGACTGAAACACACTGGACGGCTATTAATCATGTTTTTCAAGGAAACTTTTTCCCGAGAGTCTGTGCTATATTTGAATTGGCTCTGCTCTTGGCACAGGCTCGCTGGCACTCTGCGAATATGTATCTAAATCATCTGCCATGGTCTTGTCAGTGCGCCCCGCAATATTTTCCACTCCTCCATTGGACATATGCTGCTGAAAAATAGGTGATTTCATGCTCTAATCATCATATTTGCAGGGTGAACTTCTCATGGCTGAACTTTGATGGTGTCATAAAGAACAGACTTTAATTTTCTATTTTACCCTGCAGATATTACTGATTGAAATTTTGCTTTTTGATCATTCCGACCTCATGTGAGCTTTTTTAATATTCGGTTCTTGGAACTATCAAAGCAGATAAGCATTAAAAGTTTGATGTTATGCCAACAGTAGCATAAAGCAGCATCACGTACGCAGTCCTCACCCTTATATACACTACAGAAAGCATTATTGGACATTGATTAATGCTGCATGTAATTCTGTGTGCAGCATGATGCAGCAGCACTGCAGAGAAAAAAGCCTCTAGACTGGAATAATGGTCACAGATTGTCTTGATGATGGCGTTAGTGTGTCAGATGATTACTAATAAAACGTGATTATGAAATACATCTGTTTTATTCAACTCAACTCAACTTAACTTTATTTATAGAGCCCTTTAAAACAACCACAGTTGGAACAAAGTGCTGTACACAACAAGCGGATAGTTAAAAACATTTTGAAAACAACAGAATAATTTAAAAAATAAAATAAAATAAATAAAACTAGAAATAAATAAGTAAAAGTAATAAAACCAAATAAAATCAGCAACCAAAACAAACCACGATACACTAAAACCTGCCATATTTTTTAATCTACCCAAATTCAGCTGGTTAAGTGATTAATTGGAACAACTGCAGGATAGAATTTTTTACTTTGTGGACCAGGGATGTTGACCTGTGATTATCATTATCTTATAGACAAGTTTCACAGCCAGAACCAAGGGAGCTGCCATGTCTGCTAGTTTCTGCTAAGGGTTACCACGGTTACAGGGTATTTTACACTGAGGACATATGCAGGTTAACAACACACATACGAAGAGCTCCCGAACTCGATAATTAAAAAGTGGATAATGTTAAACCCAAGAAGAGTTCTGGGACATATGGCTGCAGCCGTGGCTGCACGTGAATACGTGGCTGCAGCAGCTGCAGCAGTTTGTGAAAACAATTAAATATGAACGCTGTAAACTGAGAGAATTTAAAAAAAAACTCCATAACCACTACTCAAGCCTTCTGACAGGAATCATTCAGACATTGGCTTGGTGGAACGCCCGTTTTCATGGACACTTAACTGCCGTGTTTGTGTCGGCTATCAGCACACAGCAACTGCGTCACTATGTAAGTCTGTGGCGTTCCTGTTTATCACCATGGACTCAACAAAGTTGGAAAATATACTCACCGGCCACTTTATTATACACCTTGCTAGTACCTGGTTGAACCCTTTGGCCTTCAGAACTGCCTTAATCCTTTTTGGCATAGATTCAAAAAGATGTTGGAAACATTCCTCAGAGATTTTGCTCCATATTGACATGACGCGTTATCCTGCTGGAAGTAACCATCAGAGGATGCTACACTGTGGTCATAACGGGATGGACATGGTCAGCAACAATACTCGGTAGGCTGTGGTGGTTAAACCATGCTACGTTGAGGGGCCCAAAGTGTGCCAAGAAAATCTTTCCCACATGATCACCACAACCACCAACCTGAACATTTGATACAAGGCAGGATGGATCCATGCTTTCATGTTGTTGACACTAAATTCTGAGTCTACCATCTGAATTTCGTAGCAGAAATGGAGACTCATCAGACAAGGCAACATTTCTCCATCTTCTATTGTCCAATGTTGGTGAGTCTGTGTGGATTGTAGCCTCAGTTTCCTGTTCTTAGCTGCCAGGAGCGGCACTTGGTGTGATCTTCTGCTGCTGTAGCCCATCTGCTTTCAGGTTGGATGTGTTGTGCATTCAGAGATGCTCTTCTGCATACTTTGGTTGTAACAAGTGGTTATTTGAATTACTGTTGCCTTTCTATCAGCTGGAACCAGTCTGGTCATTCTCCTCTGACCTCTGGAATCAACAAAGCATTTGCGCCCACAGAACTGCTGCTCACTGGATATTTTCTCTTTTTGGGACCATTCTCTGTCAACTCTAGAGATGGTTGTGCGTGAAAATCCCAGTAGATCAGCAGTTTCTGAAATATTCAGAAAAGCCCGTCTGGCACCAACAACCATGCCACGTTCAAAGTCACTTAAATCAACTTTCTTCCCCATTCTGATGCTCGGTTTGAACTGCAGCAGATCACATTTAGGCATGTAGACCATGTCTACATGCCTAAATGCATTGAGTTTTTGCCATGTGATTGTCTGATTATAAATTTGCATTAACAAGCAATTGGACAAGTGTACCTAATAAAGTGGCCAGTGTGTGTATATTGCAAATTGTAACATTTGGACTTATCATATTATCCTCCAGGTTCAGTGTCGTAGCAGGGTGAGGAAGTAATAAAATACGTTCTTTTATAAGAAATAAATGAGAATATTGCCATTTTAGAGACATCACTACAGCCTTGAGGTGAATATCAAACACGTTTGATATTTTTTGCCTCGCAAGGCAAAAAACTCACCGTGTGCGCTCAACTTGAGCTGTCCGCAGAGGGCAGAAGAAGCGACCAATCAAAACGTGTCCGCAGATCACATGATAACACAACCAAACCAATTACAGATACCCTCAAACCATAACAATTTGCTCAGTTACTCAAATAATGTCTTGATTCTCTCCTGCTTCCTATGGTGACTGTGTCTTTATTTATGTTTTAACAGCAGTGGCAAAGGTATGTTGTTATATGGCCATTCTCATGTTACATGGTGGCTTAAAGCAAAACTTTGTGGTGCTGGGCTTGAAACCAGCGTTGCAATCTGTGGTATCTCAGCCTTCAGGTTCCTAAAGCCGGTTTCAGGCCTGGGAATGTGCGCGATAAAGGTTCCTGTTGCACATAGTTTTAAGCTTCACACACTTCTCTAGTGATGCTTGCCATCTTGCATGTCTTCATGTGCAGGATACTTTTGTCACAAGTAATAGAAAGGATTGTGAAAAATTTTAAGAAGAATCATTAATCATTTTTATAATCTCCTGTTGTCCGAGAGCTTAACAATGGAGGCAGCAACCCACCGTCTCATCAAGCTGAAAGCTTATAAATTGTCAGTCTGACTTGCTGCGTTTCCGTGACCTCCTTCCACATGTATGTGATCCTGCTGTGAGCCTTATAACCTATCAGGGTGAGTGATCCACTCTAATGGATCCCCATTTCCCAGATTAACAACAGAGTGTATTTAATTAATCACTGATGATTTGATCAAATTTGGAGACTTGATTCTAACGTCCACTGGCGAAACTCCAAAAGCAAAGACCCACAAGCTACGCAGCCAGATGACTGACCCTTGATTAAAAGTCAAGAAAGCTGACAGCGTTATCAAACTGAACTATTTAATCATAGGTCACACAATCTCTTTTGTCCTGCACGCAGTGGTTGTCTCTCCTCTTGGCCCAAATGAAGGGATCTTGTAATCCTTACATTACCAGGGTGTGGTCATCTCTCCTTTGCTTTACATGGAGAGTATTAAAGAGCAAACACATTTCATTAGATCACTGCAGATGTCCATCAAGTTGGACCTGGGCCTAAGAGGATTGCATTTAGAGTATGCATGTTGAACCTCGTATATGACCTGCAAGCTGCTTCATCGCAGTCCCACGTACACAAGATCACAACCTCAGCTTCTTGACCTCATCAAGCTGCCATCTGGACTTTAAGGCATTTGGGTTTTAAAGGGCATTAAAGCAAATTCTCAAAAGTTCTATCAACGTTTACAATAATGAAAATATAGTACAAGCGGTGAGCAGAATTTAAATAGTTGCAGTAATCCCTATTTCAAAGGCTATTTGCAAGGACACGCTCTTCTTACTATAGAGCATACAGTATATTGGCAAACATGTTATAGTTTTCTAGAAAAAAGGACCCTGAATATCCGAATTTAGAAAATCGCATCCCAACAAAATGCAAAAAAACTACTTTTTTACCTTCATAATTACATTCAGTCAGCTGATCCAAGATGCTGCAACAACAGATTTTTCAAATTGAACATTTTTTCAATGATTTCAGTATTTAAAGACCCACAATGCAACTGTTAGCATTTTTCTGTGATGCACTCCCTATCGACAGCTAAACTGGCATCCATCTTGCGTCCTACCTGTACTTATCTTGACTCTTGTTCTCTTTCTTCCTCTCTTCCTCTGGTAATGTTTCTTTGCCAGATCCACCACAGTGCGCGTTAAAACACGGTGTGTTCATATCTGGTTCGTTTCCATTTGCTAGTACATGCCACGGTGCACAACCAATAGTCGACTGCAACGTCACGGCCCCGTCCTGGATAAAAAAGTTACATAGTGCAGTTTCTGAGCCTCGGGACGCTGCTGGGCAGTGACAGCTTGCAAATGCACATAATGAGTCAAACGCACATTTTTAAGGTCAAAAAGTTACGTTGTGGGTCTTTAACATACTTTTTCATAGATGGCTATTATGTCTGAACTCCATTGTATTTCGAAGGCTTGTATGTTTTCCAAACAAGCACTTCAGTTTCAGACAGTAGGCATCCTTTGGTGTGATGTCGCTGGGCACGTATGTGTTGCTGCTGTAACATTAATGCTACAAAAGTAGTATGCAGCGATGCATTTGTGTTTTAGTTTAATTTTAAGCCTCAGTGAAGACAAAAAAATCTTGACTAAAAACTTGTTCACATTAACTGGGAAAGCTTAACTTACAGTGTGTTCAATTTGTCCTCAGAAGTCAAATTTTCTGAATTCCCAGTTGGAAATTAAAAAGCGTCCCCTGAAGTCGGATTTTCAACTTTGAAAGTTGCAAAAAACCTGACTACAGCTGGCAGTAGTCGGATATTGGGCAAGATTGGACATCCAATGGGTGTGGCCAGAAAGGTAGGTTAGGCATTGGAGGTAGGGGTTTGGGTTAGAATAAACCACTGAAAACGTTTTAAACGTTCTAGCGACAAGTGGAAGTGACGCTAATGTCATGAGCTGCTTCGACTGCGTTGGTCTTTAGTTTTACCCACCAGAGTTAAATTCACGATGTCTACTGAGTAGGGATGTAACGATTACCGATAAAATGGTTAACCGTGAAAGAATTACCAAAGATTAGTAATGTCGTTTCAAATTGTAATTGTTGTTAAAACCGTGACTGATTTCTGCACTTTGAAAAACTCCCAGTGATGCTGTTCATTGGCAGGAAAAGCAGCAGCAGCCACAGTTTATAATGTTTAATTTATGAAAACATGGCTGAAGGCAACAAAGGCACCAACATGGACAGTACTCTTGAGATTTCTCCCCCTTTAAAAAGGACAAAGTAGACATTTAGACCCATTTTGGATATTTTTAACGATACTGGGGAGTATTTCTATAATACCGCGATAAAAAATGTAAATGTAAAAAATATAAATCTGAAAGTTGTTTACGGTTTGATCGTTGAGTAAACTGACGAACTGTATGCTAACGGCAACAACAGGCTAACCTGGCTTGTAGTTCAAATATCCAAATTCAGAGGCTGAGACCACGAATACCTTATAAAATTACCGCATCAACTAAATTTAACAAGTGGGTAGAGTGTTCCTCTTCCCCAGGAACAGTCATATGGCTGTCATATTTCCACATTTCCATGCTAAACCTTAGCACTGCAATATTATGAATCCTTATTTTCATCATACATCACATTTACCTTGTTAGTAAGAAGGTCAACTGTAGGTCCATTTTATTATTCCCAGGGCAGATCGGAGCTCCCTTTAACTAAAAAAAAAAAAAAAAGGGGGGGGGGCTGCTCGAGTTCACCCGTCTTACTCTGGCGCCGGTCAGACTCAAGTTTGGTTCTCTTCTTTTCACAAGACAAAACTTTTCTTCTTTGTCTTACTGGAGTCTGAGTTGGGGTTTGAGAGGCACTTATTATCCATCTTTTAGCAGCAGTCAGTGTTGTCTCGACATGCGCGAACCTGCGGTGGCAGAATACACAACACCGGTGCAGCCAGACGATCGAGAACGCACAGCTCGTCTCCCCCACAAGCGCCCCCTTGAGGCTTCATACCCAAAACTCTCCCACTGAGCATGCAGAAACAGTATTCAAGACACATGTAGTGTCGAAAGATCTGTGATTTCTACACATCAGGCAGTTATTAGAGCATGTGGAGAAAATAAACATTTCAATATTTAACATTTAAACTTGTGCAATGCACCTTTCAGCATAAACATGGTTAAAACGTTAAATAATGCAGCATTTGTAAGCTTTTAAGTTTGTTTTTTTTTTGCTCTGATGAAGATCCCCTAGGACCGAAAGCTCAGCAATAAAGTTGACATTTGTACAGATGAAGTGTGTGGAAATCTCCTGTCTTCACTAAGCTTTACTTCTCACAATAACAACAGTGGCTAACGTGATTAGCTTGTGTGACCAAAAAGAGAAAAAATAAGCAGTTTGTTCCCATTCTAAATAAATGACTGAAGTGTTTATTTTGGACATTGTGACAAAAAAAAACATAATATAAGACACACCCCATCGAAACAGGGGTCAACAAACAAATACAACAAAACAAAGTATCTTCGAGCATGAGACTCGTGCATTTGATATTTCCTAATATACTAATTATATTTCGGCCATTTTGTCGTGCATCAGAGGTCATAAATGATGATGAATAAAACAAACTGGAGTCACTTTTCAGCTACATGGTGTGTTTGGAAAGGAAATCATTCATTTTTTATTTCCTGCTTCCTGGTTCTTGAGACTCTGATCTTATAGCACTAACTGCTGTTTAATCCTAGAAGTTAAAATGCAAGAAAATGTCGTACCTTAATGAGTTTTTGTTTTTATCATTGTTCCAAGCTGGACTATTGGTTGGACTTTTACTTATAGCATACGGTTAATCTGTTTCTTCGTATCAAATGGACAAAATAAATCTTTACTAAATTAGCTATGAATCTTTAGAAGTAACGGAGTTTAACGAACACTTTTTCTTAGAAGTAGTCTGAACCAGAGCTGATAAAGGTGCAGAGGTGAACAAATGATTGTATTTATCCTTTGTTTGTACTGTACACTCACTCTGGTTTTAGTGTGTTTGCCTACAAGGACTTTGTACCTACTATTTACAATAGCTAAATCTTTTTCTCCCCCAGCTTATAGGATTGCAAAAACAATTCAAATCAGTTCTGAAAATCCATTTACTAGAATCGCTGTACCTGCTCATCTGCTTATATTCTCCTTCTCCCTGATGTGATGATGGTTTAAACTCTGCAGTTTTGACCACTGTGACATAACACCCTGGCTCGAAACGGGAGCACACAGGCTTGGTGATGGGGATTATGGCTCATTCTTCAGAGCGCTGGGTTTATTTTAAGGTCTGACAGGATAAAACAGGATTAGCATCACAATGAATCTGCGAGCATTCAAACCCAGAGGTCAGCTCCTCCATAACCTTTAGCATTTGAAATGTTTGTTAATCCCCATCTGTGTTGTGATGGCTAAACATGGATCTGATGAGCTGTCATTCCAGCGA
This sequence comes from Atherinomorus stipes, assembly GCA_023101725.1. Taxonomy (NCBI): domain Eukaryota; kingdom Metazoa; phylum Chordata; class Actinopteri; order Atheriniformes; family Atherinidae; genus Atherinomorus; species Atherinomorus stipes. The sequence continues at coordinate 2,821 of JALJCO010010714.1, read as the reverse complement.
GGTGCCCATTTTTGTTAAGTGTTAGGCTATTTTAGAGGGCCACAGCAGTGGTGACAGGTTTTATTTATCATGCATTTTCTCTAATCCTGTAGCTTCTTGGGCAGAATTTGAGTTGTGCTGGGTGCTGATTAACTTAGTTTCTAAAGTAAATAGAAAACAAAACTAGGAGTCTCAAACCTCACTGGTAGTATTTACACATACTCTTTAAGCAACCACTTCCTTGTTTTGGGTAATTGAACACTGGTACTTAGGGAAGTTGAGGTTAATCAGTAATGGATGCTGCTAATTTGGGTGAAGGCATACAGTTTCCCGACTTTGCTCCACGTAATACACCTGCTTTTACTTCGGCTTAATGATCTGTTTGGTGCTTGGATATTTTGTATGGAAGCACGTATCACCAGTTTCCCAAAAGCTGCCCTCAGTAGCTTTCAGTGAGCTTTCAGTCCCTCCAGGGAGTTGCAATGTAGAAGTTGTAACTATCAAAACAAATTCAGAGGGGTTTAATATACACAATAAAGAAAGTAGCTAAACCAGATTTCTCATATTACCAGGAACTTATGGTTGCTCAAATAATTTGTCTGTGAAAACAACATTGCGAGTGGCTTTTTAGCATGCTAGCATTTGATTAGCATGGACAGTATCGCTTTGTAGCTTGTAAACAGCCAAAATACAGTATATTGGACAACTTTTTAACAGGGTTCAGCAACATCAACATCAATTCATCCCAAGGGTGCCATGAATATCTTTTCTTTTGTTTTTCTTTTAACCTTTATTTTCCCAAACAAAGATCTCTTTCCCAAAAGTCCAAATTCCATTACAGACACTAGTCATTAAAACGACTATGCATCTGAAGGTGTTTTTCAGCTATCTTAATCTTTCTAATGTGCTGGATCAGTTACATCTTATCGAAAAAAATATGCAGAGCTTAAGAAAAGATGACAATCATGTCTGTTATTCAGGTTATGAAAGGTAAAAAAAAAAAAGTATCATTCATTTAGATATAATGTTCTCTCAGACTATTTTGGGGGATTACACAAAGAAAGTGAAGTACATCTTCTAAGAGCAACAAATAAGAAGTGTACAGTATCAGTCTAAAGGTATTCTTAGTACAAAAATGTCCAGTATGACTGTACAGAGGTAAAAAAGTAGATTAATAACAGCATAAAGTGTCAATAAAACATAAATGTAGAGGAGAAGGCACACAATCTCACATGAGCTACTGCTGTTTGCAGGCATTTGTTTTTCTCAAGGTCCTAACAGCATTTCAATGAGGTTTAGGCCCTGTAGCATGACACATTAGCATCCAAGCTTCTGCTGTCAAGTAGAAGGCCTGATGCTGTATTCCACCTCGGAACAGGGAAGTGGGAACTGGGGGGTGACGTCACACGCGACCAAATTTCCTACCAGTTCACTGGTAAATAAGATGCAAAACAACGTTTTTTAAGGCTATTGATCAGCCGTTGTTTGCACAGTTGGCGTTGTAGTTCACATATACCACTTGAAAAATGTGAATTCCAAGACAGCAACAAAAAATAGAAGTGCAAATAAAAGTAACATTACAGAAGCTTCTACAACTGCTAACCCGACTGCTGACACTGGGTGCGGCCATCTTTAAATCTGTCCTCGGAGGTGGCAGGATCGTCCAACTTTAGGAAATTCCACCTGGGGGCCAGTTCAGTTTAAACTTCCTATTCAGAACTGGGAATTTCCGACTTCTATGTTCAAATGGAACGCAGCATGATACCCAGGCTTTAGACCACGGTTGTGCAAATTCTTTACATTGGGGGGCCAAAAATGACTCTGGGTGGATGGTCGCAGGCCAAAACTAGAAATTCATGTTGCAGTGTATGAAATCCAATATACTTAGCCTATAGCATCATTTTCCAAAATGAAACCTCATACAAAGTAATGTGGAAAATGAATAACTTTATATTTTACAGCCGGAAATTACTGAATATCCAGATAGACCTTCAAAAACATTTGGTAAAACATAAATTCAAACCTCCATGAGACCAAAAATATATAGACAAAGATTATACTACATTGAAAACAGCGACTGTCTGCTTGAATATTAGGCATACTGCTTTAAAATTGATTTCTGTAAAAGAAAAAAAAAAAGAAAGTACTCATGTTAATGACTACTTTTAACTTTCTCTTGTCAGTGTGCTCCTGCCTTTGATTTATCTCTGACATTTGACAATCTTCTCATTTATCCTCTGAGCTTCCAGTTCTGAGTTGACACCCATTCCCACGATGTAATGCAATGGTCATTTGTGGTCAGAAGGGGAAGTGCAACAATGAATATATATTTTCACACTTTTCACATTGCTTGGAAAATCTAAATTTTTAAAAGAATGAAAATGGGCAACGGGCCAAAAATAATAGCTTGCAAGCCAACTTTGGCCCCCGGGCCTCAAATTGGACAGCCCTGCTTTAGACATTCAGGAGTTCATGGTGTTCAGGTCCTGTAGCTGCAAGACAAACCCACATCATCAGCCCTCCACCGCTGTGCTTGACAGCTGGTATGAGGTGTTTCTGCTTCAAGAATATGTTTAATGTTTGCTAAACAAACTGTTGTGCACACTGTTCAGATACCTCTCCTTTGGTCCCATCTGTCCATCTGTTCCAGGTGTACATTTGAACCTAAACTATGCTGACGTGTTTGTTTTAGATTGAAGAGGCTTTTCCTGCAGCCTTTCCAAACAAGCCATACTTGCTCAATCTTTTACTAATTATGCTGTCATAAAACTTAACATTTAGCATGCTAAAGCCTGCAGAGCCTGAGATATAGCTCCTGGGTTTTTCACAGTTTGTCTGTGCA
>JALJCO010010712.1:0-176626 GCA_023101725.1 Atherinomorus stipes | reverse complement strand
CCCCCCGCCCCGGGGACGACCCCGGCCACCCGGCGCCAGCCGACAGCCACCGGCCAGGGCCCGGTGGCCCGGCTCAGGAAGTCTTTTCAAGCTCTGCAGCACAATTATCGCTCATCTATCTTTAATATCTTATCTATTTTCTTCATCTTCACCAACAGAGAGGTACTCACCTTTCAATTATTAACACAGCTGGGAATAAATGGAATCAGATCTGCTGCCCTTCAGACATGACTGCTGTGGATAGAAAAAAAAAAGAGAAAATTGAACAAAACATGGTATTGTTTAGTGCACTCAGCAGGGATTGGATATTTACAGGTTGAAATGAGATGTGTCACTGTGGTCAGTATAAATACAATTGCTTGAATGGTGCATTTTTTTTATACCATCAGCAGTTCATCCCAGGATTCAGCTTTAACCTCTTAGGGCTTAGTGGCCACATACGTGGACAGCGCTTTTTAACTCACATGTCCACAATCGCGCTAACAGCTGAACTGGGGGTGTTTTGAACTCACGTGTGGGTACTTTCACTGCCCTCTGGTGGTGGCAGAAGAGTCCTACACCCTACCAACTCAATTAAAAATGGCAGCCAACACACGGCCAGAATCAAGGTGCGGCTTCAAACACAAACATCGACCAGGTAAGAAGTCCAGTCATATTTTTCTGGTTTATTCTGATTTAGATATTAATAAAAGTTGTTTACTTTTGTCATGCTATGCGAAATTGTAAGAAAAAATGTAAATAAATCAACTTACTATGTCGCTAAACATGATGTACACATACGTGTACATATGGACTGAAGCTCCTCAGAACAGCTAACATGCTAGTAAATATGTCAATTTGTAAGATGAGAAAAACACTACCTCTGGTGCAGTTATACAGCTCTACAATGTCCCAATTTAACAAAACAAAACAAGTCACTTAATATTAACATATAGGGCCTATACATAAATTAGCTAGACTGAAAATGTTGGTAAAAAGGTAAAATGCTAGTAAAAATATGTATATGGAACTTATCTTACACCAAACTCTGGTGCAGCTGAAAAGCTTTACATTGTCCCATTTAGTAAAAAATGCACAACTACATAGAAAATTACATTGATTTGTATTTAATTTTTCCCCCCATGTTTTTATTTCCAGAGCATTGTTCTGTGCACAAAGCATTGGAGCTATTTTAGTAAATGGATGGAGAAAATCTAAATTTGGACTTGTCTTATTATTATGATCCCATCTTGGATGTAAAACAGGGGTGTCAAAGTGATTCCAGAAAGGGCCGTGTGGCTGCTGGTTTTCTTTCCAACCAAGCAGTAGCACACCAGATTCCACTCATCTCATCAAGTCTTCAAGTTAAGACTAGATTCACTTGATGAGCTGAGTGGAGTCTGGTGTGCTACTGCTTGGTTGGAAAGAAAACCAGCAGCCACACGGCCCTCTCTGGAATCACTTTGACACCCCTGATGTAAAACTACCAACCAACACTACAGGAGCAAGACAGGAGAGAGGATAAGGGCGACAATAGTGATGAGGAGGACCCCATTCCTGAGTCCAGTGAACACAACAGAAGATAGTTGGGTCTCTCCGGTGTACATAATGGTGAGCCAAGACCGAATTTATTTTCCTTTTTTTATGCCGTAAGGGCCTCAGGGCTATGAAGGATGAGGAGTAAAATGTAAAATCTTTATGACACTTGTTGACAGGTTCATTGACGTGGACAGATGCAAGTACAGGTACAGGTTCATCCTATGCTCCTAGATGTCGCGGTCGAACTCGAGATCGATGCTGATACTTCAAAAGATGACTTGGAAGGGCCAACACGAGAACCAAACCAAGTAAAAGTAAAGTGGAGAATCTAAACAAGGTAGGCCTACAGTAATTGCAACTTTTGAGAGTAAATCTTCAAGTTTCATATGAACATCCACATATATTCAAGTATTGTATGCACCAACACACCTCACTTGCTTACATGGGTAAAATTTTACGTACTGCAATAAATACTATTTTTATTCTAATTGATTGTGTTTGTGCAGGACGTGAAATACACGGGAAGGCTATTCAATTGGTGCTAAACCTCTCAGAGATGAGCAATCTGAAGAATGCGATGCGCTGCAGACAACGAAGATGCGCTGGAAGAACCCAAGTACATTGTGTGACCTGCAAAGTGCTCTTATGCTTGCAAACTGAGCCCGGCTGTTACTCAGCCTTTCACTCATAGGTTATGACAGTGATTCCCAAGGTGTATTTATGTTCCTTGAGTGATTGTAACCTTTCACATATTTTTTGTTACATTAGTAATGCAGAGTTTTACAAGCCAAACTGTAACTGTGAATTTCCAAAAATAGGAGAATGTATTTTTTTTTTCCCTTTTCTTATTTTTCATTATCTTTCGATTTTAGCCTGATGCAACAGTGATAGTTGGACATGCTTTGAATGTTTGTTTCATATTTTGTTACAGGCATAAACTGTCACCCTGCATCTGATCTATAAATTAGTTTTGACTGTCCAGAAGTGGCAAAAATGCTGTTTTTGTGTTGTTGCTCTCTAAAGCTCAAAACATGTTCAAAAATATGTGTACATGTATTATTAACACATGCAAATGCAATCAGGAAACATTTGTTATGTTTAAGGATGAAATAAAGAGGTTCTCCACCCTATTACACAAAGGTGACTTAATTGTGTTTTATGGAAATTCGGACCATGAGTACACATATGTGGACATCGTTTTTCTCTAAAAGTACATAACATCAAAACATGATGCTTTGGTTTTGTTCTAATTGGGTTCAAACAAGCCCAATTAGCAAAGAGAAACAAAAAATGCATGTACACAAACTGTCTGGGCCTTAAGAGGTTAATGTTTCTATATTACTTTCTTCTTCTTCTTCCATCTTTTTTTTTTTTTTTTTTACCATGGGGGTTCTTACATTTCCTGTACAGATTCATCCAAAGAAAAGCTCAATCTGTTTTTCTCAAACATAATCAAACACGTAGTTAGTCTAAAGGTAGAGTCCGGAGTTTTCCCCCTGAAAGTAAACGCTAGACTTGTGTGAGTGAAATCCGGCTCAGTCTGCACCTATGGGCCTCTACTCTCGTCTGGCGGTCAGTTTTGTTTGCAACTCCCCCTCCCCTGACTGGACTTCGTCTTTTCCCTTTGTTTTGCTGTGTTTTGGACGTTTCTGGGTGGAGATTTGCTTGTTGTCTCCAGCCAATGACAAAACTAACGGTGTAGCGCTCTGTGGGGATAAACTCATTGACTGGAGTAGATTGGAGAAAACTTTCTTCTTTTTTTTTTTTTTTAAAACGTCGACTGGAGCCGACACAAGATTCACTCGAATTCTCGATAAAAATGTCAGATGCAGCGAAGAAAAGGAAGTATTTTGCACCTTGTGGTGAAAAGATCTTTAGATAGTGCATGCTTGAAAACCATGGGTTAATATTAGTTTGGCTTTCACCCGCTTACGGGTGCTTGGGGCTGAAGAGCAATGCAGCTATTAGCCCGAGGGGAGGGGTGCACTCAGTTTGAATAGTGTTTACCAACAGAGACGGGGAAACACTCCGGACTCTACCTTTAACAGATTAGTTTGAATGCCCTTTAAACTGGCTGTCAGAAATGTTTTCTGTTTTTTATATGGTTTTCTGAAAGAAAGGTCAAGTTACTCTTTCCTTCAGAGTGGATAAATGCATAAAGATGTTTCCATGCAATTTTTCACTTTCTCTGCTGCAACGGAGACTCGCTATTACAAAGAAAAGAATGAAAACTTGCATCCACGTATACATCTTTCTTTATTTCTTTCTTTTAGTGAGGTCTACTCCACCATTAAGAGTGACAAAAAGCTAGATGTGACCCCACTCCTACTGTCAAGTGACTGACTTTCATCAAGGATGGCACTCATGGACTTTACACTTTCCAAGCCACTTCAGCACTTATGTCAGACAGCAAAAGTGTGCTTGTTGGTGCTTAAGACCCTTATGGTTTTCCAAAATCCTGGTTAACAAAACCTCCAACAAACATATTGCTACCCATTAGATTACCTTGACATTTACAGCTACCTTTTCAATCTACTGTTGCACTTCACAGGGTCTGAATTAAAAGCTTACAGGACATAAGAGGCTTATAGTTATTTTGTGTCAGGACTGGAATCAGCTGTATAAAGTGCCCCAACGTTTTCCTATTCATGTCAAAGATGAGAAAGAAAACAGCAGACACAGATAATGTTAATGCAATATAAAAATTAGGACTGTCTTGTTTTATTTAGGAGTTAACGTTGCAGTTACTTTGAAATAGCATTGCTATTTTATGTCTGTTTCTGTTCTGTTTCAACCACAAGGAAAATAAAGGTTTGTAACTTTTCACAAACACCGAAAACTGTCATCACCATATTTCAGATTTTTTTTGTCTTTTTAAAAAAAATCTTTTGTATCTCTGTTTTAATTGTTTTTATGTAACTTTTATGGTTGTGTTGTAGTGCTTGTGTGTAACCCTTGTACAGCACTTTGGTAAAGCTTAGCTATTGTTAAAATGTGCTCTATAAATAAAATTGACATTGACATTTAACCACGGTGAAGGTAGAATATGTCGATTATCCAACCAACTTCTCCCCAGTCATTGTGACAAACTTAAGATTTTTGGTTCATTTGCTGCTTCACATAAAACATGATTTACATACACAACTTATTAATTGGCTGTTCTCGTGATTAAACATGAACAACGGCTTCCAGAGCAACCTTTTCAGCCCATTGTTCAGGATTTGCAGGGTCTGTAAAATGAAATCCCACCCTTGGGATGTAGATGGATACATCCAGAGACACAGACTCTCCCTCTTTCCTCGTTCCCCTCCTCTTCCTCCCTTTTTTTCTTTCGGGTGTAGGTGTTTTCTCCTTTTTGCTTGGTCTTCTTTTCGTTGGTTTTTTTCTTTTTTTTTCTTTTTTCTTGTTTCTTTTCTCCTTTTTTTTCCTTTTTTTCTTCTTCCTTTTTTCTTGCTCTTTTCTTTCTCCTTCCCCCCCTTTTTTTTTTTTTTTTTTTTGTGGCCCCCCCCCCCTTTTCCTTCTCTCCTCTTTGCCCCCTCCTTTGTTCTTTTTCTTCTTCTCTTTTTTTCTGCCCCTCCCTTCCCTCCTTCCCCCCGCTCCTTCCCCCCTCCCCGGTTTTTTTTCTTTTTTCCTTTTTTTTTTTTTTTTTTTTTTTCTTCTTTTTTTCCCCTTTAGTCTAAGTTTCCTATTCACAGGTCCAGATTTGAAGGGCCCCCTGGCTAAGTTCGCCTTGGGCCCCCAAATTGCTAAATCCGCCACTGGCAGTTGTAGAAGCTTCTGTAAAGCACTTTGAATTGTTCTGTACATGAAATGTGCTATACAAATAAACTTGCCTTGCCTAATGTTACTTTTATTTGCACTTCTGTTTTTTGTTGCATTAAATCAGTCACGTAGTATTGTTTGATATAGATGTAGGGGAAGCTGCTGAGGTGGAATTCACATTTTGGTATACAGTATGTGGTATATGTGAAATACAACGCCAGTTCGCTTAACAGCAGCTAAAAACAATAGCTTTAGCAAACACGTTGTTTTGTTAGGCTGCTATGTTATTTTCTGACCAGTGAACTGGAACGTAATTTGGTTGGGTGTGACGTCACCTCCCAGTTCCCAGTTCCGGGGTAAATGGAATGCAGCAATAGATTGCCAGTGAAAAATTTGGACAGTCTTTCCCATTGGATTTAATGGAGAAGTGCTTCCAAACTTTTGACTGGTACTGTATAGTGTATCTGGTTCTGTCTGGAGCTAAGTGACGATCAACAAGTGAAGTGCTAAGCTGAGCTATAAATTAAACTGTAAAATGGTAGCATCTTGGTCGTGAGCACATTGATGGAGGATCATAAATCTAGTTTATGTGAAGCCTCTTGTTGCAAATGCAGCAACAAGGGGACAAACCTCCAGGCTTCAGGGTAAATCTTTGCTTGCAGATCAACAGCAATCTGATAAGACTGTAGCATCTTTGTGATTGTTCAATGCCACACTTTGATCTGTCAATTCAACTTTGTTTTCTTTTGCGTGACTGTGTATTAGCCTTCCTGACTTGACAGGGCACCAGAACTTGACAATGTCAAAACTGTCTTCATTATTCAAGTCATTTATTTCTCATAATGCTCCATAAAACTTTTAAGAATTGTTTCGTACTTAGCATACAAAAGATTAAACTTTTAAACCTGAAGTTCGCCCCTTTGGGATCAAGTTGAGCAGAACACAGCTTTGCCTCCAGTTTGGACACCATTAAAACAACTTCCATTAAATTAAAAGTGTCACTGGATAAGAGCCTGGCAGCGTGAGTGCCCAAGACTCATCAGTTGAATTAAAAGGTGTATAAAGACCAAGGGCTTTGGTTGGGGAGGATTTTAAATTATATGCATCACAGAATAACTTTGCATGACTAAAAATGCGTGTTGTCCCTCCAACAGACTGGCGACCTGTCCAGGTTGTACCCTGCCTCTCTCACTCGATAATTACAAAAAATACACAGATAACATAAAATTAGTTTCCACGAGAGTTTAAACATTGCATGAAATTATTGCATGCACTAATCATGTGCCATTCTTCACTACATGATGTTTCTGTTACTCAGGGGAGCAAAAACTAGCACTTATCCATAGAGATTATGTTAAGGTATTGATGAGAGCCCACCCCCACTAGACTCTGGATGGTAACCTTAACATCAGGGGAAGAGGATTAGTCACTCAAGCTGCACTTAAGAATTCCCCATTTAATTAAAGCTATCAAATGGGATGCTCTTGTGCAATTCGTAGGCATTAGTCAAAGTCTTATCACAACTGACAAATTAAAGGAGAGCTTGAAGAGGCAGCATTGAGGGTCAGTTTGAATTATTTTAATTTTGTTTACTTGTGAAAACAATATAAACTCTTACAGCTGAAGACCAAAGTTTACATACACTAAAAAAGATAGATAACCCTTATTTTTTCCTCATGGTTGGAAATTAGATCAATCTGAATCTTTCCTGTTTAAGGTCAGCAAGGGTTATCAAAATTATTTCAATGCTGCTATAATGGGAGAGAGATTACTTCAGTGAAGCTTTTAATACTTTCTGCAAGGTCAGAAGTTTATACCTAAATATTATGTCTTCAGACAATATAGGAAATCCCAGATGATGATGACATAGCTTTGGGAGCCTCTGACAAGTTAACTACTGTAGCACTATTTGAGTTAATTGCTGGCACACCTGTACATGTATTTTAAGGCCACACCTCAAACACGCTGCTTCTTTGTTTGATACTATGGTTAAATCAAAAGAAAATACAAAGCTATAATGAAGAGAATTAAAAGCTCCACAAGTCTGGTTCATCCGTAGGTGCAATTTCCAGATGCTTGAACGGGCCACATTCATCTGTTCAAACAATTATCTGCAAGAAAACGTGGGAATGTCCAGTCATCATCATACTGACTTTAGGACCCTCAATTCCTAAAGTTCGCAGCTGACTTTATTGCTAAACCTCTTCAATTTATCTTTAACTTTACCATCACTACTAATTGCATTCCTGCCATCTGGAAGGTTGTTTGTGTTCTACCTCTCCTTAAAGGCCTCCTTCCACTGAAAACCCGTTTAACTTGCTCCTTCTGAAATACGGAGGGTTTCCCCTTGTTTACTTACACATGCTGACTTGCTAGCGTTGCGTTGCCCCCAGTCGGCTGTGCTTTCTCATCAGAGAAACAATACGAAGAAAAGAGTGAATCGGGAACAGCCTTGCACTCCTACGTCACATTGCAAATAGCGTATCCCACGTGGGGTTTCTATCTGTCCATTTGAAGGCAGGTAACCCTCCACTACACACTAGAAGTGAAGACAGCACGACTGTAGCTTCGGAGTTGAGACGCTAATTAGCTAACTGTTTGTTAGCATGGCGGAACAAACTTGTTTGTCAGCTCTATTTCCTGTCTGAAACGAAATAAGAGCGGAGGGTGGAGCTTCCTTCATACACTGATGGGAGCCAGCCAATCAGACGGAAATTCATGAGAAGGACCCGGAAAAGCCTGCCGTTGGACCACAAGCCTCTCTTCTAGTATACAAATACAGCTGGATACAAAGATACCAGAAGGTTTTTTTTAAACAGAAACGATGCAGAATGCATTCAATAATAATGGAGAACACAGAAATATTAATGAAATGACCACGGAAGTACAACTTTAAAGGGACTAGAGGCAGGAATTAAAAAACAAACAAACATGCATGTCCATTTTTTTTAATACTAATGGGTGATGAAGCGCTAAATACCAAAAATAATGTTTCCACCCACGTTTCTCTCCGTTGCCTTGAACAGGCTGTGTGCTGTAAAATGCGCTACAATTCTGTGTCCAAATTTCCTGCGCTGCCCTGCAGACGTGACGTCAAATGATGCTACATCTGCAGTTTTGCAACAGGAAGAAGACAGTCGCGGTAAATTCAAACACTGTAAGGGATAGTTATGGATTCTTCTGTCGTCAGCAAATGATCCAAATCAACTGAAAGACACTAAAAAGTGTAACTATGAAGAAAAAGGTGAGTAAACAACAGTATAGCTTCAGTTTGTGCACGCCACATTTGTGCTGGCTGCAGTTACCTGAAGCACCAGTCGTGGCAGTCGTGAGTTTCGTTTCTTAATCTTGCCTCAAGTCCCTTTAAAGGAGGGGATCCTAGCTGCTTGAATATTTACCGACCGATTTCTAAGTTGTGCATTTTGTCAAAGGTCCTTGAAAGACTGATAAATGATCAGTTGAAGGATTTTTTCCAAACAACCAATATTCCCTCCCCATATCAATCTGGTTTCAGGAAACAACGTAGTACCATCACAGCTTCCCTGAAAGTTACAAATGATCTAATAGAGTCACTGGACTAGAAAAAATACTGTGCAGCCCTTTTTGTTGACTAAGGCCTTTGAAACTGTGGATCATTCCATTTTGGAAAATTAACTGTTGGAAATTGGTCTGTCTAACCAAGCAGTTGGATGGTTTGCTAACTATCTGTCAGACAGAATGCAGTGTACATGGTTTGAAGGTAGTTCTTCCACAATGCTAAATGTTTCTTCTGGCTGGGGCGGTGATTGGCTCAGTTGGTTGAGCAGCCACCCCATGAGCAGAGGCTACAGTTCCTCAGTGCAGCTGGCCCAGGTTCGATTCCCGGTCCTGGTCCCTTTGCTGCATGTCACTTCCCACTCTCTATGCCCCTTTCCTGTCACTATACACTGTCGGTAGAAATATCCCTGGTGCCAAACTCCACTTATATGCTGATGATACGGTCATTTTTTGTTGTGGCTCCACCCTTGCCGAGGCTATTAGCAGCTTACAGACTGCCTTTTTACCTTGTGGAACGTCAGCTTATTGATTTGAGACTTGTCTTGAATGTTTCTAAGACTAAATTTATGATTTTCTCAAATAATAGGAAGATAGCTGAGCCTCCTCCCAGTGTGTTCTCCTTGCAAGGAAACACAATTGATTTAGTGCCTTGCTATAAGTACCTGGGTGTTTTGATTGATGACCGGCTTTCTTTCAAACCTCATATAGAGAACCTGGTTAAAAAATTAAAGCTGAAACTTGGTTTCTTTTATCGTCACAGGGCATGCTTGACATTTGCTGCCAGGAAAAAGTTGGTTGTTGCCACCTTTCTCCCTTTACTGGATTATGGTGACTTACTTTACATGCATGCACCTGCGAAATATTTATAATCTCTAGATTCTGTTTACCATGGAGCCTTGAGGTTTGTCACATGGTGCAAAGCCCTAACTCATTACTGTACTTTATACTGTAGAGTTGAGCGGCCCTCATTGTCTGTGCGTCGCCTCTCACACTGGTACATTTTTATATACAAAGCCCTTCTTGGCCAGCTCCCCCAATATTTATGCTGCTATATCTCAAGAGTCCAGAATGTCGACTCTGTACATTCCAATGATTATTACAAGTTCCCAAAGTTTGTACTGAACTAGGAAAACACTTCTTTATGCATTGTGCGCCTGCTGCTTGAAATTCATCACAGAGCACTCTGAAGCTGCAGGATTTAGTTTCTCGTGGAACTTTCAAAAACCATGTAAAAGAATTGGAATTAGCCTCATATCGTTCTTGCTCTTGCTTCACATAAGAGTCCCAAATTCAACTCTATTGTTCTCATTGCATTATGTATATTTTATTTGTTGTATTATCGGTGTTTTTTGGTCAAATTTTTAATTTTTTAAGCTGCTTTTTTTTGCCAGGCTTCCCTTGGAAAAGAGATCATTGTGTCTTAATGGGACCGACCTAGTTAAATGAAGGTTGAATTTAAAAAAAAAAAAAAAAAAATTCTTGTCCCAAGATAAAATAATTTTTTGAAAAATTGAAAATTCACTCTAAAACCAGTTTTTTATATTTTTATAAAACTTTTGTAATATTATAGAGTGTGTTTATTTACACACAAAAAAGAGTCCCACAATATAAAATACCCACCCAGAGGGATGAAATAAAAAAAACATTTTGTTTTAAATCACAGGAAAAAACCCTTATTTTGGGAATATTTCCGTTTACCAAGGGAATTTTTTGGCCTTTGGTTTTTTCCTGTGGGGGGGGATTTTGGGGCCTTTTTAAAAATTTTGCCCCAAAAAGGAAAAATTTTTTTGGAAATTTAACAAATCCGATTTTGGGGAAATGGTTTTTCCATTAAAACCAAGCCTTAGTAATCTAAGGGCTTAGAGACAAGTCATCTTGGAGGGTATCCCTGAAATAAAAAAAATACGACTTGTAAGCAGAGTTGAAAAGACGAGCAAGGCGGCCTACAAACTTGACTCAGCTACACCAGTTTTGTTCTGAGGACTGGGCCAGGACACCAGCAAATTTGTGAAAAGTTGTTGGAAGGAAACCAAAAATGCCTGACCCAAGACATCCAGTTTACAGGCAGTGCAACCAAATACTAAATAAATATGTCAACTTCTGACTAAGAAAAAAGTACTAAAAGCTTTATTGATTTTTTTTCAACGTATTTGTTAACTTCTGGTTTAAACTATTTCATCATCATCAAAACTTTGTTCAAGGACATATTTATGATCCTTAGCAAAAAAACAAACAAACACACAATAAGGATAAAAAATCTTAGATGAAAAATATGAGTCTCATCTGCTGATTAAAACTAGTCCATGAGGCCAGACATGTTATCTGAACTGGTGCCTCAACTATGTGATGTCTTCTAGGTCACAGACATTGCAGAGCTTTTGACAATGTTGCCTAGCAACTGTGGCGACTTAGAATGACAAACTCACCCTGAACTTATTTCTCCAGTGTTACCCAGTTTGACAAAAGGACGAACTGAGATCGGTGAAGAACAGAGAGAAAACAGAGATTTTATGATAGAACCGTGTGATGTGCCATTGTAATTGAAAAACTGTGGTAATAAATCAGCTTCCTTTAAAAGAAAATCAGTTAAAATAGTTGTGGGCAATTTAAAAATCATCAGTATTACAGAAGCAAATGACTTATTGAAGCTATTCTGTGAAAAGAAATACACAATCTGTAAGAGCAACATGGGTCTCCAAAGAAATTATCTGTATATTAAAATCAAATTTTATGTATGAGTATCGTTCCAATAGTGCTCTTTTATGAGAAAAAACAATAACTGGAATTAAAAAAAATTACTTTTGAAAAATTTCTTGAACAAAATTAGAAAACAGCAACAGCAAAACCAAACTGGAAGAATAGGAATTACAGCAGGAAAAACACTAAGTCCAAACTGTATCCTCTTAACTTACCTCTAGTACCACACTTGGGATTTAGAGTGCCGAGGTCTAAGTTAGAGGAAGAACTCTTTTTCCGGTTTTCTTGCAGTTTTCTTAGTTGTTTCACAAAGACTGCACTAGCTCAATGTCATTCCAAAGGGATTTATCCTTATAAATAAAAAATCCTCATGAAACAAACAAACACAAAACCTCATCGCACGACAGCTTCTCCAATATTTCATGACAGAGCAAGTGGAAAGAAAAACCCCAGATGCCAGACTGAGGACAGTTCAGTCCCTACACAGTGTAGCTCAGTAGCTGTTAAGACTAGAAATATGTCAGTTTCTGCTATAATGTGCAAGATGCAATTAAGCAACATTAAATTATAAGCTGCCCTTTTGGTCTACAGTTGAATGTCAAAACATATCTTTCTTTTACACCGATGCATGACCGGGCAAAACTGGAGGCCACATCTGTATATGATGTGCTTGCAAAGCTCTTTTTCTAACCCTAGAAGACTAAGTTATTCAAGACTGTTCATTTATTTATGATCAAGAACAAATGAATTATATGCTGGACTACAACTGAGTAGTTGAAGTCTAACGTGAAGTTCTCAGTGGTTGTAACTCTCGTCTTACAAGAAGTTATTTACATTTTGATTGGTTTTTCCCATCATGCTTTAAATAAATTTAATCTTAAGAGCTCCAGTTCAGGTTATCTCAGCTTTGATACCTTCTGAACCAGTAGAGATTCAATAAAGACTGGTATAAATAAATATTTCAAATAAACAGTGAAAGCACTTATAGTGTCTGCATTATCTATTGAGGCCAGTGCAATACACATTTTACATGACTATAAGAAAATCCAATTTATAGAAGTTAAATGTGAAAAGACTACCAGAGCAAAATGATACTATTTACTCCATCTCTGTGATTCAACTCGATACATTTCATTGCTACACAGAAATACTAAAGAATAACATACAATATAATTATAATCCATCCATCTTTTGACGATATCCACTTATTCCAATGCAGGGTCCCAGCAATCTGTAGTCTGTTTGTTAGTCATAATTCCAGGTAGTTGTTGAAGTATCCACCTGGAGAAATAGTGAAAAAACAAAGCAGCTGAATTATTTCATAAGCACTTGAGAAATCAAAGAACATGATTCTCAAAGTGCTGCCTGATTGGTCCAGAAGAGAGTGGGCTCTCTGAAGCAGGTAGATGATGGCAGGCCGGGCTCAAAGGTTTGCGTGAATAAAAACGTGAGCTATCTCACTGCACACACACACACAAAAAATTTACAAACTGATCTACTAAAGCATCCAAAAAGGATTCAATCTTTCAAACGTGCTAAATAGCGCTTCTTATCCACTTTGTACTTCTATTGCAATGAATATGCAATATGGCGCGTTTACATGCAATTGTGCGTCTGATGGGAGGAGAAAATGTAAATATAACAATTTAGCAGATGAAAAGCGATTTATCAACTGTGAGACGCACTGCCTTGCTGTTTTTTTTTTTTTTTTTTGTGTGTGTGTGTAATTTAGAACATTTGAAAAGCAGGTGCAGACTTGCAGCTTTGCACACAAAAGGCTTAACCTTCTGAGTAGGTCAATACTGGACACGCACAAATCTGATTCAAAATCATTTTTCATGAACAGTGAGGGCAACGTATTTAGTTTTCATTGTTAAATCCAATAACAACACAGAAAATGCCACTATTTAACAAGGGTGTTAGATATTCTGGGCAAACCAAACATTTGCAGCCACCGTATAAAGATAACTTAAGCTGGCATAGTGTGTCTTTGTATTTCCCCTTTTTGCCACTGTCACATTTTAACTTAGATTTTAGCAGCTTGACATCACAGCTGGATTACAGCAGGGTTGGACCTGCAGCACAAGCTGCAGAAGCCGCTGGCATTGTGCCAAAGAGTGCGCACCTTGTATGTTATAGATGTCAGAGGCCATGTTCAAGGCTTCAGTAAGTGTCATTTGTTCAGCAACTCCTAATCCATATTCTTAGAAAGTGGCCACTTCCAAAAATTGAAGGGATAGCTGCCATGTTTCCTTGTGAGAAACTCCACAGTCACGTGACCTACAGAAATGAATGGGAAAATCAAACGTAGTAAGTCTACGTATTTTGAGGAAAAATTGTAAAATAAGTACGTATTGTGGTGTGGACCAACGTAGGACTGTCATGTTTTGGAATGAGACTGGGTTGCCACTTCTGAGGCTCTGCACAGATACCTGTTGTATTATCTAAATTTTTATATTTATCATGCTTGATTCAAATAATACATTTGTTTCGCTCTTCCACTAATATCTCCATTTCCATAGAGTTGTATTTCCTTTTGCGGTGTTGTCTCGCAGTTTGCCATGCTGCAAACCTCAAAACATGCAAAACCTAATCTATATAGGGGCGTTTCCAACACGTTTGCAACTGCTGTCATTTGTGCGATCATTCTTTGTAAATCACCCTCAAACCGTGGTCCAGCCCCTTGCACAAAATTCTACGGGCAAATTACTACACGCAAATTTGGATCTTAGTAGATCCAAGAACATTATCATATGCAAACTGTAAAGATGATGGCTTGATTATTGAGGGGAGCCAATAAGAGACAAAAGAAAAGGGATAGGAGGAGGGCAGGAACAGGAGTGACACACCTGGTATTTACCTAAGCCACTAAATTTCACCACAATGTTGAGTGTCTTGATGGGAAAGAATTTTCACTCCGATTGGGAGGGGTGGTTTAAAGTGCTGATGACAGATTTTTGACATTTTTTGCCATGTTTTATAGACCAAAATGTTCGTCATGATGATCTATGTAACAGAAACAGCACATCTGACCAGACTGTGGCGCTGTTAGCCAAAACTGAACGTGGTGTCTGCCCGAGAACGTTCGCAGCTAATTTAACATTGAAGTCAATGGCTTCATTGCAGTTGTTAAGTACAGTACAGCGTTAGTTTATTTAAATTTCCTACAGATCCAGAATTTCATTTTGAAGAGGATAAAGAAGCAGGTCGGACTTACCAATGTTGTGAGAGCCCTCTGCACCTCTCTCCTGTCTGCAGCTTCTGTCTACTGTTGAGACTTCTAACACATGGTGCTGCAATCATGTCTGCTAGAAAAGTCTTTTTCAACCATTATTGCTTAATCAGATCAGTCATACAGTTACCGTATGGACTGTATGGACAGTGTCACAGGCCGGCTCAAAGTCCATGACAAGAATGAGGGGAGACAAGGTTTAGGCCAAACAAACTGTTTTTATTGTAAATAATAATGCTAAAAGTTAAACTATAATAACTAACATGAGGTGTGAATGTGTGGGAGTGATGGTTGCATGCAGTGTGAATGTGAATGGATATGTATGTGCACGTGACTGGGTGCAGAACCAAAAGCAAACCTGAACCAAAAGACAAAGGCTACCTGGAGGAGCAGAGAGAGAGAGTGTTAGAGTAATCAATCCTATATAGGGAGTCACAGGTGACTCCAATCTACAAGGCTCTCCTCTGATCAGGAGAGGGAACCTCCCCTGCAGATCAAAGGAGCCGTGACAACAGACAGTTGCTGCTCAGTGATAACAGGACTTCTCTGGTCATCACAGATCTCCAGCTGCTTCCAAAGACGCATCCTTCCCTTCATCCTCATCTTTATAAAAGGGGACCATTTAGCTGTTCTGGAGCCATCTTTCATGTTTTCCAAGGCATTGATTATACATGTAAATCAATGAGCCGATCACAACTCCTTATCCTGCTGACGCCATGTCACGAAGACTAGGCTCGCTAGTAGGGCTGTCCCCGACGCGTCGATGAGTCGACGTAATCGATTCAGTAAATACGTCGATTTATATAAACGTACATCGACGCATCAGAAAAATGGCAACAAAAAGAAGTTGAATGCTTTTATTACGAAGGGAAACCGGAAACAGCATTGTCGCGATTAGCAGAGCAGCCAGAAACAACAGTAGAGATGGTGATGTGCCGAAAGAGTGAAACTGAGCGCATGTACAATTCAGAATCCGATAGAACAGCATCAACAAGTGCAAGTAAGCCACCACGTCCACAAGCTCTTACTTCAAAGGTGTGGGATTACTTTACCAAGGAACCACATACCATCGTACTCTGCAGCTCTGCAGAATGAAAACATCGTTTCACAGCAGCACTACTGCAATGAACGAGCACTGAAGCGTAAACTCCCAGCAGCGCTTTTGTTGCTCCTTAAGTAGTTTAATTTTCTTCTAAACATATCGTTCAAACATTAACACGGAACGTGTTTATGATGGTGTGGTTGGTCACTAATCCAGTCACAAACTTCTTATTCTTCTCAATCACCAGCGGCTTCATCGTCAGGTTGAAAGTAGTGACTTAATTATAAGTCACTGCACTTATATCTAAGTTAGCTGCATATACAGTGACAGGGACATTTTTATATTATATTATGCTAATGTGCATTGTGTCTCTTTTTTCAGGAAAAATAAGAAAATAAGTTTGGAGGAAGTTTTCCCTAAAAGAAACACAGCACCACCATGCACCCCAGAGATGTCAGAAGAGCTGAGGGACAGCATCTTGAAAATAATAATAGTGACACCCATTGCAGTTGTGAAGGGAAAAGGCTTCTGTGGAACTCAGCTGAATCTGCACAAGATTTTTAGTATTTAAACAGTATTTAGTATTTAGCATGTTTGGTTTTGTTCTGGTTAAATTCATTGTCATATTAATCAAACAGCAAAAAAATCATTCGATTAACAAATTAATTTAAAAAAATCGAATCGTTAGATGCATCGAAAAAATAATCGAAATATGAATTGATTCTGAAGATAATTGTTTGGGACAGCCCTACTCGCTAGCGAAGAGCTAGTAGCTCTTAGCCGCACCTCTTAAACATCAGATATTTATGTAAATACATGTCTGATTGACTTCTATTTGCACAGAACTACTTATTTTTTCTTGGTATGTTGTTGTATGACAAAGTTACTTGAAGTTAAGGTCGTGTCATCAGCACTTTAAAGGGACTTGAGGCGAGATTAAGAAACGAAACTCGCAACTGGCGCTTCAGGTAACTGCAGCCACGAGCCAAACTGTCACAGGAGCGTGCACAAACTGAAGCTGTAATGTTGTTTACTAACCTTTTTCTTCGTAGTTACACTTTTTAGTGTCTTTCAATTGATCTGGATCGTTTGCTGATGGCAGAAGAATCCATAACTATCGCTTACTACTATCGTTAACTACCGCGACCGTCTTCTTCCTGTATCAAAACTGCGGATGTAGCGTCATTTGACGTCAAATTGCAGCGCATTTTGCAGCACACAGCCTGTTCAAGGCAACAGAGAGAAACGTGGGTGGAAACATTATTTTTGGTATTTAGCGCTTCATCATCCATTAGTATTTAAAAAAATGGACATGCATGTTTGTTTGTTTTTAACTCCTGCCTCCAGTCCCTTTAAACCTTTTTACTGGAAGTGTAAGAGAAGAACGTCTGGACTTCACCTTAAAGCTGGAACCCTCTTAGATCACCTCACAAATGAAAAAAAATTCAACACTTTATTGTTGAGAGACAACAATGAAGCACAGAGCATTGTGCTGTAACTACTGCACACCTTCTGAAACACCTTTTCATTTTCAACTGCGAGCAAAAAGATGTGATATCTTTATTCAAAGAGAAAACAAAGTTGCAATAGACCACCTCTTTTTTTTTCAGCTTTTTACCAAGCGGCCCTAAGCAAGGCAGAAGTGAGTCCAAGGAGCTGAGGGAGTAGACGCTTTGGACTAATACCCTCATACGCTACTGTACATCAGATCAAGCTGAGTAAGCTACTCCTGCTGCTTATGAGGGCTCTTAAAGTTAGAGGTTGTACAGTATATTTTCTATGGTATGCATTTTTAGGAATTGCTAAACTTAGCAGTAACATATAGCATTGCATCATTGTATGTAAAGATGGTTGCTCCCTTTATTGTTGGAGGGCCTTTCGGTTAGATTCACCATGTCCTTAGTTCTGAACCTATTGCTGTAGATTGGCTCCACAACTCCTTAGTAAAGATTAAAAAATTACACCACCTGATAATGCACCGGAAATACCAAGTAATTCAGTTATATTTTCACCTTTTCTTAGATGACTGTCTCAGTTTAGCCTTTTGTGAGACTTCAAGTCTTCTCAGCTGTTTACCGTTCCATGTCTAATAACTTGGTGCAAACATTGCATTTGTATGCAAATGATTCATTAACAGAGCATGTATATCCATTCATATGTAAAGATAGCAGAAGAAATCAGGCTCATGCACTTGTGGACTATTTCACAATGAATATGATTCATAATAGAGAACCATACATACACACACAAAAAAAGGTGGATGCACATTTCTGTGTACACACGCAGTCTTTGTCCTGAATCAAGATACCATTTCATGTGTTTGGCTCCTAATGTCTTGCATTTCAAAAGAACCTATTGAGAAGTCATTTTGTGATAATCCTCCCTATTATTCTGCCTTTTGTGAGAAAACTCCATCATTAGAGAGTGCCTCCCCCCTCCCCAAATTCCCTCTGACAAGAGTGTGAGTATCTGTCTCTGTGCAGCTGTCATGTCAGGCTGGAAAAAGCAATTGCTTGCAGCACAAAACATGTCTTTTGAGCATTGTACACTAGTTTTTGGTGTACGCAGGCTGTTGCTGTGGCTTTTTGTTTCCACAGTTTGTTTTTTGTTTATGTTGCAGTTTTTAATGGCTTAGTGGGAGAAAAATTGACACCAAGGCTTCATATTTGTCCAGTATGACAATAAAAATGATAATCATTGAATCAGCTTTGCTCTGGTTGTATGCACAGGTACTTTTATTTCTTTCTACCTACCTGATATTTACTGAGACTCCTTTCAATAGTTTTAATATTTGTCTTCCAGCATCAGGTCATGGAAGGGATGTTGCCTGCAATAAGTCTTTCAGGAATACTAGACAATGATACATTCTTGAAACACTGGTCACAAAACACAGACACAAGCACACAAACATAGTTACTCCCCTGGTCATCCTTATACTGAGAGGACAACAACAGGTGGATTTCAGGTGACATATTGAGATGGATTGTGTCCCAAACAGGGACTGATAGAAAAGGGTAGAGGAAACTTGGAAGGAGTGGAAACAAAACATAAGGACAAGAGGGAGGTATGAGGTAGAAAAGTAACATGGGTACAGCTAAGCCCAATCCAATCACTGAGAATCATCTGTTATTGCTATAGAAGCTGTCTTTATGAAAGAAAAAGATCCAAGAGATATTACAACATTGTTTGTAAATGGCTTACATGAACAGTCAGTCATCAATGCTCAAAGCCTCAGAGTTGAAAATGATTTATATAGTTTTTGTGCAAGTTGTCCAAAGTGCAATTATTTTTACCTAGTTGACAGACATCTTACAGCCTCTGGAAACTTGTTACATGGGGCAATAATGTACTGAAGAGATAGATGACCACATGCTTTACAAAATTATCCAAATCCATACTTTTTTAAAAAGAAAAATGCAGTCTACTGTTAAATCAAACTACAGAAACTACAAAAAAACAAGGTCCCAGGCTGTTGACATCCCAAAAAGCTGAGTAGCACAAATATCCTTGTCCCTGAGGAGCTCTGCTGCCTGGGTTAGGAAGCCTCTTCCCTCTCTTTAAGTTAGAGAAGCAGAAATTGAGAGCTCCATTATATTTATTTCCCCAGCTGCTGGACACATATTTGAGTTACATGTTTGGTAATGTTAGTGTTGCTTAACATTATTATTTTCCGGGTTTAAGTGGACCAGGAGGTGGATTTTTAAATGAACTGCAAGACAATCACTACTAAAATCACTAACATTACCTTTACTGTAGAGGGGCAGTTTGTTGATTTAAGCAAATGAAGCGGGTAGTCCGAATTAATATCAAATCAAGAAAGGTAACAATAATGTACATGAGATTTTGGAGAGAAATCACATCAAAGTCAAACTTACTGTAGGGGGCAAAAATCATGGAATGAATACATCCGAAGTGCCTCATCTCTAATACTACAAACTCTACAAGGCTTCAAAAGACAGTTCACACCATCTTTTATTGAAATCAATACAAAAGTGTAAAAAAGTTGGTTCAAAATCTCTCATGTTTTTAACTCACTCCTGTTTTCCTTGTTCATACAAGGAAAAAAAAAAAAAAGAAAACGTCACTGGGTTCATCTCTACCTCCTGGTGCTCACAGTACAAATTGGGTTTGATAGCTTTCATGGTTTTTTGTGCAGGAGGTCAGGGTTTGTGGGTGCACAGGTTCAGTTTCAGTTCAGCAGAGAGATGGGCTTCCTGACCTGTTTTTAAATGATTTGATGCTCATAGTCATGCATACTGTCATCACTGTAATAAACCTAAAAAACAAATTTAAACATATTTTAGAAAAAAAAAGTGTTAAACAATCTGACATTTATTACAATTTCCCCTGCATGTGTCCAGCTGCCAAAAAGACTTTGCAGCAGTCTTTTCTTGTTCTCTTGTTCCTTTTTTAAAAATGTCATTAATAATGTATTTGTTCCTGAGTTCAGTCTGTAACTGTAACTGTAACTCTGTAACTCAGTCCAGGCAAAATCGTGTCTACTTAAAATGAAACTCGGACAGATTTAAGAATAGCAAAGGGGTAATAAAAGGCATGAATTGAAGTATTGGAGTACATCCTTGAATCGCCTGGGGACTCAGTGTTGCTCTGATCCTTAGGACCATAATCATTCTCTTAGATCAGGAATTCAGATGTCCTTGAAGCTATTGAAAGTCTGAAGAACTTTAATAGGAAGTTTCCTCGTGAACAACATTCTATATTTTTGAAGAAGACTTCAAAAGTCTTTGCCGAAGACTGCAAACTGAGATTGAAATTTGATTGGAGGTGATATTGCTCCCAGCACTACATTTGTGTTAATGAGGCAGGTAGGACTCAGCACCAGCTTAAGAAATAACCAATAAAAAAAGAGATAAGAATCAGTTAAATCTCTGCACATGCTGCCCAGACATGGAGAATGATGAATGGATGAATGTCAGCATACTTATTTTTGTCTAGAAGATACTCATTTATGGTAGGTTTGGCTACACAGTATTTTTACCGTAATAATGTTTGGCCTTTTTTCTGAGATGGGGACCTAAAATTATTCTAAATGTTCAAGTTACAAGTTTGTATTATTCCCTTCATCTGTATGGTGTTGACAAAGACGCTGATACCAGAGTTATTGGAACTTATAAGCAAAACTGATAATGCCAAAAAAGTATTGAATGAAAGGGAAATAATATTAGATCTTATGGCTCATATTTTGTGTAGTTATAATTCTGTTGCCACTCGATTCAGCCCCAACATTTTTCATGCATTTTCAGGCTTGCAAATAAACAAAAACAAAGAAACTTGTGTCCTTAGACATTGTTTCTTGACACTTGGCCCTCATTTATCAAATGATCGTACGACGAAAATCTGTGAGTACGACCATTTCCACGCAAGACTCGGCATTTATCAATTTGAACGTGATCGTAGGATACGATCAAATCTCACGACAGCTCTGAGTTTGTGTACGCAAGTTTGAGTCAGTGAGGGTTTGCAGCGCAGCACAGCAGAACATGAAAATATTTATTAATCAAACCGCAAACTGTCATTTAAACATAAGTATTCACATATCAGCACTAAGAATGAACCCATTTGTAAAAAAAAAAAAGGAAAAATGGAATGTAAAATGTATTCCCAAAATTACAAAAATAGCTGTGACTGAATTTAATTCCTCCATTTATCTCAACAAATTATTAAAATTATTAACATATAGTTCTCGGAGACAAGTGCTTTGCACTCTTCGTGCATCTCCTCACCCCACTGGTAAAACTGCCACATAGGAGGAAGTAGGCATCAGTAAGGTGCCCAGGTGGAGCGCTGCTTCTGGCTGCATGAAGGCAGGTGGGTATCGGACCCAGCGGGATGAGACACTGCTTTAGACTCCGAGAAAATTTACAATACACTCCTGTCCTGTGCAGCGCTGCACATCGCTCGGACAGCTGGACAGTTTTGATGTGCAGTCGGAGAAGATGCGCCGGTAGCCGCCCTGCAGCCCCCACTGGGCTATAAGGAGGAGACAGCAGCTGATCCGTCATTTCTAATAAGTAATCTAAAGTTGTATAAGTGCTCAGTCAGTAGACTGTCCCTTAGCTTAGCTAATGCAAGTCATCTTTTTTTCTGTCCCTGTCTGGACCAGGCTCGGATCCGTCGAGCTCGGACTCATGACCAAGTGAAACATCTTTTGGTAGCGAGTGTCATATTGGACCACTTTTTCTTGACCCATTGGATAAAGAATTGTGACGTTGCTATCGGATGTGGACTATTATTAAATTTAATAACTAATAAAACGAATAAACCATATAAGCCAGGCCTAGAATGAGACTTTTATTAATGTCTCAGCCGTTCGTTCACCACCAGTGAGGCTGACCCTCTTTCGTGCAGCGTTTTTGTGTACGTCTCTGACTCCGGTTTTTAAGCTGCCAAACACCCCTTTAATCTTTCCCACCTCACAAATGAGGAATTCTGTCTTGATCCCCCCAAAAGTTTCCTTTCTGGCAGAATCTCTCCCTCTCCATGGTCCAACCTCGCTGGGTGAAGCCTCATCATTATGCATGTTTAAGGGCGTAACCGTGGGCGTGACATTTAAATGACGATGGATTTCAGCTGTGGTATTTATCAAGACTCTTTTGTTCGTACCACGAGATTGGACCGATACGAATGTTTTAATAAATCACACGTGGGTCCAATCGTACGACCATTTTTACAATCAGATGTGCGATCATTTCTACGATCGTGTGATAAATGAGGACCATTGTGTTGACTTTTTTTTATAAAGATGAGAATCCAAGTTGATGAAAGATCTATGTACAGTACATTGTACAATAAATACACAATTACTACATTTTGAAGCTTTCTAGTTAGACTACAGTCAGAGAAGAAACTAAACTGAATTATTGCAACAGACCAGAGGTTGGTGATGCTGTTGTTGCCAACATGAAATTTTACCTGTTCTAATAATGTCATTGATGGATCACCACCGGAATAATACAGGGGGGAAAAAAATTCATGGCTGATGGAAAACACAGTTGGATATAGAAGATGGGCCACAGCCTACCAGTCACAGAAGTCATGCATGTTGTGTCAAGTTGTCAAACTGATTGGTGATGGATGAGTCAGGGTCTTGCTACATGCTTGAGAAATTCAAAGATGCTAAAGACCCTGGTGTCACCATGTGGGGTGTTCACTGCAGCTAAGACAAATGGCTCTCAATATGCATTGAAGATTCCCCCTAATTCATTTGACATTTTACAAATGCCTCGTTAATTCCATCCTGCCTCCCCTATGGAGAACATTCATATGCAGCAATTCTGCAGGCTTGACTCACACTCAGCGGAGAGAGTGAATGGAGCCGTGAATGCAGCAACTATCATGAGATGATGTAAAAGATTACACTTTTACAGTAAAGTGTCAGCTTAAATCCAGAGAGGAATTATTGGATTTGTGGTGTCCCAACACTAGTTAGCCTAATAGTGACTGGTTGTTTTTAGTACTTACCTTCATAGTTGTTGATGTATCATCCAATGGACAAACTCCGCTGGAGAAAACTGAAGCCCAGAAGTAACCTTAAAAATTGTAGTTCCCCCTCAAAACAGAGCTCCAAAACAGAGCAAATCCCCGTAGACTCCCATGTTAAAAAAAAAAAACAACAACTCTACAGCATAAATAAACATGTTTACAGCATAAATAAACATGTTTACAGCCTGATTCAAAAACATTATTTTAGGTTTAATAGGTCATGTTTACCTTCATGTCAACTGTGAGGGGGGTTAATCTTTTTTCTTTTTTTAAAAACTTAACAGTGATGAAAACCCAGAAATTGTTCTTGCTCTCTTTGCTGTTTGGTACGATCTGAATAGTGTCGTTTGGCCCGGCCAGACTCCGGAGTGGAGCAAAGGATGTGGAACTGCTGCTAGCATCAATATGGCAACATATTTGCTGTGGATTGTGGAGCGGAGCGCACATGCATTATGTGGAATCTGACCTTCAGGTCCCCCTTAACCATCTACTTGGACACACGCAAATCAAAGTGCACTGCTAGCACACAAAACCCACTTGCGACACAGGCGCAGCCCTTCCCATGAAGGGCTGTCCAGGCACCTACTCAAAACAAAGACACCAGCAGTCATAACTTCTGTACACCATACCATCATATGCCAGGACAAGCAAAACCTGGTATAAGCCCCCAGTTATGTTACATCCCTAAAGCAGGTCTAATGGATAAAGGGAGTAACACAACTCTGGATGAAGACAGTGAGGAGATGGTTGTGTGTATGCTAACAGATTTAATATACAGCCAGCCAGAGATCTAGAAAAAAAAGGCACTGTAGGTCAGGGAGAGCCAAGGCCAACTTAACAAACAAATTACCTTTAACTGAAAATAAAATGAGGACACTCACCTAACCTACCAAATAAGAACATATGCCGACCACTTAATTATGGTGACTACAGCATGTACAGGAGAAAACAAACGAAACAAAAATGGCGGCCCCTTAGGGTGTTACGCTCGAGCCAATTTGCTTGACTCCACCTCAAGCTTCTGAACCAGAAATCTTGCAATAGCTGTGTTGGTGGAAGTCTTGGCATGCCAAAAGTCACATTACCACATCAACCGAGGCCTCATTATGCGTGTGGAGAGGATATGTTGAAGGTGCTGGGGCTCATCATTCTGTCAATGCTTTATACAGGTTCCAATCACTTGGGAATGAAATGACAAATACTTTATCTATTCCAGAGGGGAAGAAAGCACTTTTCCAGTTTGAACTGTTACTTTATTTTATATTGCTTTAAAACAAAGTGGAAAAATATCTTCAGTACAGCCATTTCCAAAGAAAAAAACTATGAGACATATTCCAGTCAATCAGTGACTAAAGTCTTTTGGGAACAGAACAGAAATAATAGCCCCCTATAATTCAAAAGCTGATACATCTCAATTTATATCATATCAAAGTCTACTATATCTTACTATGTAAAAGTGTTTATATAAAATGATGCTGATACTTACTATCAAAGTTACCTATCAAGGTTAAAAACTTCTATTTGCTGCTGCCTTTTATCAAAACAATTGTTATTTATTTAATATCTTGCACTTTCTTTTATCTTAGATTTTTATGAATTTCTTTTGTACACTGCTCAAAAAAATGAAGGGAACACTTTGAACTAGGGATGTTCCGATATCACTTTTTTGCAGACCGAGTACAAGTACGAGTGCTTGCATTTGAGTACTTGCCGATACCGAGTACTGATCCGAGTCAGCTACCTATTAATGGAAATAAGTGACATAAGTAAAAGGCATTTCTTTTAATTTTTTTTTTCCTTTCTTTTTTTTGTTTGGTTATTTGTTTTAAATAAAGAGAAGCCTCTCTGCATGCTCAGGTGTGATGCGGGCATGTTTGTTTGTTGCGGGCAATGATTGTTTGACCAACAGCCTCTGGAGCTCGTGTGTGAGTCGAGACGCTGGGCTGGGGACCCGCTAGATCATGTCAGTGATGGCACATCGCTGTGAAAGCAGCCTCCAGGCTTAATGGGCTCCATCAGGTAATATAATGTTAAACAATCATCTGACTTCCCTCCTCTGATCAGGCCTGATAACAGGCCTGCAGACCAACTGAGCTGCAGGTGCTATGGCCACAGCTGGCAGTATCACAATGAGAGATGGTAAATAGTCAGCTCAGCCACTTCTTGTGAAAAACTTACGATTTTAATGGTAACCCCCCCCCCCCCCCCCCCAAAAAAAAAAAACAAAACAAAAAAAAACAAAAAACAAACAAACATTGATTTAATATCTATTTCTTTGTAAGTGGTCATGGTATAAGCGAGATGCTACCTCATAAGAAATGAAAGCTTACAATAAGTCATTAGAAGCTTATAAACAGCCTGTGATGCCGCTGCGGTTTGCTGTATTTTAGCAACACATTGTCATGATTTTACATATTTAAACTCATACCAGCTTAATAAATATAAACTTGGAAAGTGTAGGAAACAGAATTAGCAGGAAATTTACCACTGACAAAGTAATTCCTGAATGAAATGTCCATAACTATATGCATGTATAATGGGACACCGCAGATCCGGTGAAGGGAAGGGAGAGAGGAAAAAAAAGTCAGCTACAACCGCCGCCAACGTTTTGAGAAGTAATCCAGGAACATGAGATATATATATATATATATATATATATATATTTTTATATATATAGATAGATATATTTTCTATCCTCGTGTAATGGAAAGCATCTCCTGATTTTAAAAAAGATGTCAACTCAAAGCTGCCGCTCACATTTAAGAGTATTTTTCTGCCAGCATAGCGGCGTAAACACAGCAAGTCGTGTGATCAAATCAAATCAAATCAAATTTATTTATATAGCCCTTTACAGTACCCATTGGACACACAAAGTGCTTACAGCAGGGTAACAGGAAAAGAGACAACAATCAAAACAAAAAACAAACTAAATACAGGAAAAGGAAGAACAAAAAAAGCAACAGGAAAACAACCAACAGAGAACAGAACGCTACCGGGAGGCAGGGTACCAGAGAAAAAACCTTAATAAAAAACAGTAAATAAACAACAAAAAATTCTTAACTAGATTAAAACCCACACGGAGACAAGCGGGGGCAGCGAGTCCACAATCTGGGCCAGCAGCAGAACAGCGGCGCCCCACTGCCACCGTTCCGGCATTTCAATGCCACGACGAGGCCCTGCTGTCCCGGCGACCAGCGGCAGCCAGAAAGGGGGCCAGCCGGGGGCTTTAAAAACAAACAAGAGAATTAAAATCAATTCAAACGACGGGAGCCAGGCAGGAGGACAGACGGGGGTTATATGTTCCCGCCTGGAAGGCCCACCAGAAAACGAGCAGCAGCGTTCTGGACGAGCGCGCGGGCGATGGAAGCCTGGTTCAGACCAACGAAAAGCCGTACAGTAGCCAGCCGGGCACTAATAAGGCATGGACAGCCGTCTCCAGATCCCCCGGTGGAGTAACCTTCGAAGACGGAGTTGAAAAAAGCTGGTCTGACTATGCGCTACTGCCTTTCAACCTGCCACTTCCAACAAACTCCAGCTCACTAGACAGGGGAACGAAGGCCCGGGAGAAGAGCCAAGCAGGAGGCCAAACAAAAGACACTGCACATAAAGAAAAAATTCTCCAACCAATTCACATCATTAGACACAAATGATGAGCATTCCGCGGCGGAACGCGCGGGGGGGTGTACAATATGGGCCAAACCGGACCAAACAGCCGCGCACCCCGGGGGGGACACAGCACCGGCAGCAACGGCCGCGACACCTAACCACCTAGGCCCACGACCCGCCGCGGAAAGCCGCAACCGACACGCCAGACCCGGGAACCCACAACGACATTATTCACCGCTCACAGCCCCCCCGCCCGCGGCCATTTACCCAACAACGCATTGCAGACAAAGGGTTTTCAACCGACCACGCACGCACCGACAACCAAAAACATAGAAAGAAGACCAACAGAACACCCTTACACCGCCACAGACACCTGCAACCCACCTCGGAACGCCAATCTAACCTACAACAGGGACACGCACACGGGGCAGCAGCAATCTCCTACAGACAAACTTCTCAATGACACAATTCACACAACAGAAAGCAAAGACAACACGGAATACAAATGTACTAAACCTGATTATTAGCTGTTTGCACACATGACACTACACTCCTGCTCTATTGGTCACACTTTCTCTCACAAACCCGAAACACACTTATCTTTCTTCCACACCAGCTCTCATTCCCTTACAAGATAGGTCATTTATCCCTTTTTTGTGGAGAGGAACAAGCGAGGGGCAAACAACCAGAACAGCAGGAGAGGAGGAGAGCAGAACGCGGGGCAGAGGGGGCGAGCATGGCAGCAAGCAGCGCGAGGGTGAAGGCGGCAGCAAAGCGGTAGCCGTAGCTGGGGTAAGCCGCCGCTGCGGGCGGGGAGCAGGCTTAATGGAGGAAGGAGGGGCCACCACATCAAAGAGACAGGAAAGGACCGAAAGGGGCAGCAGAAAGCCCTGATGGAGACCGGAGACCGAAGAAAGACTAGGCAAGGATATGTCCACGCCATGAGGGGAGAGGGACCAGCGGGGAGGCCAAAGGAGTCAGAGGCCTTAAACTCGTTTGCCAATGGTTTGTAGGACAGCAGACATGTACGTTGAAGTCGCCACAGACAGAAATTTTCAAACCTGGGGGTGAACTCAGACAGAAATTCAGAGAATTCCTGAAGAAGTCCTTGCTGGTCCTCGGGGACGGACCGTAGCGCACAGACAGGGCAGGAGAGGTCGATCACCATCAGCACTTCAAAACTGGAGTAGGTATCCACAGGTAACAGCCACAACTAAACCATCCTTGAAAACAGCAGCAACACCACCACCGCACCAGCCGCGAGGAGAGAACCGCACAGCGGGGGAGGAGTCCCCGAAGCGCGCATCGCCGGCCAGCCGGCCCGTGAGGAGGAGGAAACCAGGTCCGGAGAAAAACGGAGGAGAAGGTCTTGTTTGACAGAACTATGTGATCAGCCACTGGAGAGGAGGAGTCAGCGGAGCCGGAGGAGGAAGCGCGGTAGCGGCCGGAGGTTTCCCGGACACAGCCCCGCCGGGAAGCCCGCGCCGGCGGCGGGGAAGGAAACACGCCGGAGTCGGGAACGGCCGGAGACACCGGGGCCGGTTCGTCAGGAGGACGACAGGAGGGAAGACTGGAGACCGGGGAACCATTTGACAGGCTCCTCCACGTTTCCCCGTCTTCGCGGCGCCGATCTGCGGGCGCGCCAGCAGGGAAACGCCGCAGGAGGGCGGATCGCGGCCAGGAGAGCGGCGGTACCTTAGACTGCCATCAGCTCCAGATCGGCGTTTTCAGCTCGACGCGGAAAGAGAAACCATACGATCGTACCCAGAGCGACATCACCCCCGAGACGAGGGACGGAGCAGAAAACCAACAAAGACGGGGCGACGGCGGCTGGCCGCCACGGCGCCATGTGTGATGTCTGGTATCGGGTGCTGTCAGGAGCGAGTTCACGAATACGAGTACAGCAAAATAGGCCAGTGTAGGAGTGAGAATTGATACTGGCATTGGTATTGGGACATCACTACTTTTAACAACACAATGCAACTCCAAGTATAACACACTCATGTGAAATCAACTTGTGCAGTTACGAAGCAACACTAATTGTGAATCAGTTTCACCTGCTGTGCAAATTAAACACAAAACAGGTGGAAATGAGAGGCAATTATCAAGACAACCCCTATAAAGGAGTGGTTCTGCAGTTGGTGACCACAAACCTGGAGGTAGCATGAGGCAGTGTCTACAACCAACAGAAGTTGCTCACGTTATGCAGCTCATCCAAGATGGCATATCAATGTGAGCTGTGGGAGGAAGGTTTGCTGTATCTCTCAGCACAGTGTCCGGAATATGGCAGAGATACCAGGAGACAGGCCAGTAAACCATGAGATATGGAGGGGGACGTAGGAGGACAATGAACCAGCAGCAGGACCACTCCCTCCTCCTCTGTGCAAGAGGGAACAGGAGGAGTACTGTCAGACCCCTGCAAAATGACCTTCAGGGCAACTACTGTACATGCACACGTATACAGTACACCCCGTTCCAATTTGCCACGACTACCAACCCCTCTGGATAAGTGCAAGAAGACGGTACGGTACAGTGCTACCAACCCCTAATTTCTGAATAGGTATAAAAACACTAAGGCCGCATTCACAAAGCTTTTTTGATTGGAATCAGAGTCTGTTTGCTCAGAAAGTCCGCTTCATCTGGGGGAGTTGTGAATGTGCTAACATACTCTGATCCGGAACCAACAAGCGGACTCGGTCCACCTTCAAACGTGGGTTTCAGTTCACTTCAAGTGGACCAAATACAGGATGTGGACTACAAACTGCTGCTTCCTGCATTTGGTTTAGCATGGTATTGTGTATAAAACGTTGGATGTGGGTAAATGCTACTACAGCAAACACACGTGTGGGACTGCAGTACTTTTAAACATAGTTCGTCAGACATGGAGTGATGAGTAAGTAAAACCTTCAATCAATATTTGGTCTGATGAAAGCATATCCCAGCTCCTCGTAAGTACACACAAAAATAATGTTGTGCGTCGTGCGTGCATGTGGAGGAAACAGAAGTTGTTAGAACCTTCTTGTTTGTTGTATGTCTTGTCCTCGCCTACAGTGAATCTGAATACAGCACCACCACTGGAGAGATTGGGAACATTATTCAAAAGGTTTGGCTCGTTTGGCTGTGGTGCAACGTGAACGTGATCTCGGTCCAGAAGACCACCCCTGCTTCAAGACAAGCCGAGTCCCCAACGGACGGAGTCTAGCGGTCTATGCTTTGTGAATGCGCCCTAACAGTAACAACCATGATGGTGCTGATGAGGAAACGATATCTTGAGGATCCATTCACACGGGGAGCCAGCCCACCCTGGCCACGTAGGGCCTCACTGCAGGGACACCCCAGATCAGAACAGGCCAGGGTCCACACCACAGCCACAGGACTGCAGTGCAGGACCCCAGCCACCAAGTAAAGGGCATTCACCATTAGCCATCCACTATAGTTACCAGAGAACACCAATATTAGTAGACAGGGTACCTGGTACTGGTATAGTTTGGTACCGGTTCCAAATCTAACGACATTGGGGTACCATTAAGATTCTAGAAAAACGGTACTATTATTGATACTTTTTTAACATTTACCTAACCATCACGTAATCATATCACTGTCACGTAATCATGGTGATGGAGTAAGACATCACACTTCCCTTGTTCTCACAGATGTCCTTCACCTCCCTTTACTGTACTGTACTGAAACAGCCTCCAGCATGACCAGTTTGGCCGGGGGTCCCAGTTCAACAACTGAGGAACTGGGTGGGTCATTCTGGTTCTGCGCTTAGCTGGTTCAAAACATACTTGAAGAAAAGGTAGTACTTTGTGTCAACTGGTAACTTTACATCTGAGCAGACAAAAATTGCATCTGGAGTTCCCCAGGGTTCCATCCTTGAGCCCCTTTTGTTTAACAATTGCAGTACAAGTTCCGATTGGCCCAGGTTATTGAGAACAACATTATTAGTTACCAAAGCAATGCAGATGACACATACAATGCCACCAGGAAATCAAGGCCCTGTAAAGGCGCTTGGTAAATGCATTGAGGAGATTATTGACTGGATGTGCCTCAAGTTTGTTCAGCGGAACAAAAAGAAAACTGAGGAGATTTTTTTTTGGAGCCTAAGAGAAACTATGCCAGATCACCACAGAGTTCCTATCTATACACCTACAGTAAACACCTGTAGATACAAACAAACTTTCCTTCCCTTGCCCAGTCTTGTTGCAGTAGTTGCCTGATGCTTTAATCCAAGTCTGGGAAGCGATCTCTCAGGAGAACATCCACCACCTCATCAGAAACATGCAGGGAGGTCATACAGGCACGCGGAAGCCACACAACCTACCAAGTTTCATCTTGACATATCTTTTCCCTGTTGCTGACATTGGCTCAGCCTGCAATGTGATTTTCCACTTTTATTTTTAGTGTGGTTCTGAATCCAGACCTTTATGCTATCAAAAATTTGAATAATGATTTTATTATTTACTAGTATATATTGAGTAAAGATTTTCAACTGCAATATTTAATTGAGATCTTAGATGTAAGCATTCCTTTCATTGTTTGAGCAGTGTATGTTTTTAAAGTTTGTTTTCTTCTCCCACTGTAATGCTTTTATTGTTTTATTTAGCACAATTTTCCTGTACATGAAACATGAAATGCCTTGAGTTCCCTACTTGTACAGTACCATTATAATTTTCAGAGTTTACAAGTGTCCTGATCTGTGGGTTTTAGATTATTTCTGTTTTTTTTTTTTTTTTTTTTCTCATTTAGCTCTTTATTTCAACCTCCTGCCACATCTTGTTCTCAGTTGCTCACGATACCTGCTTCTCATTCATTGTTAGTCCCTGACTATTTATGCTCCAGATTATCTTTTCTTCCCTGCCAGTTCAACGTTTGCTGCTTGTCTCGTATTTTTATTGCTTCAGTCTCTTAGTTTACTCAACCGGGCGGACTTCAATTATCATCAGAACCCTTTATTTTACGTTTGTTTCTTATTTAGTTCATTGTTCACCCTCCTACGGATGCTTTGTTCATGATAAAATAGTTTTCCAAGTTCTCTCATGTTATGGTATACGGCATTTAAGTCCAACTCCTCATCTCACTTCATCCATGGATACAGACAATTAGGTTATACAAATGATAGCAAGAAGAAGAATTAGATTAATGTATCAGAATTGTTTTAATATACAGTTGCTAAAACTGTGGAAGCTACGGTATGCAACTAAAACACAGTATAGAATGTAATTTGAAAAATTAATGATAAAGAGGAATTTTTTAATTGATGTCAATGAAATAAAGACTGATATTCAGTTTAACTTTACATAAACGTGTTTGTTGATGTTTTACATGTAATTTGTACAAAGTCGTTCATGTGAAGTCATAATCTATTAAGTGCAAATCTTGAGGGAAATGAGGCTTCACCTTTTACAGTAAGTTTCAGCAGTTTTTTTTTTTTTGTCGTTAAACCGACTTGCTGTTGCATGCTGTATGTTTACCAATGTGTCGAATACAGTAAAATAGAAATGAATAACTGTGTAACTTCGGAGAAGTGAAACTGTTTCCCTGAGGAGCCTCTTCAGCTGTTTTTTAACCAATGCTGCTGACATACCGGGGACTTCACACCATACTCCCCCACATACAACACCATTTTCCAAACACATCCCCCACATATTTCACTTTCTGCCGCTGAGATGATGCATGGAGCAAATGTTTATGGTTACTTATACTCTGAAAACATGATACAGTATTGTTGGGTAGTTTTATTTACTATTTTATTTACTTTATTAAGAGGCTATAAAGAAAAAAATACCAAAACATGTTTGTAATCTAGCTTCTCCAAGAAGAGAACAAAATTTTAGTGCAATTACATAGTTTTCTGAATGTAAGTGGAGTAAGGGAGGCTTTGTGTGACACATTATCACCTCTGTTTCTGAGTGGTTTTAATGGAGTCTGCTCCAGGAAAGGTTATTCTTACAGCTCGTGCTTTTTATCTTTATAAAAGCAACATACAAATAATCAAATAATGGCTGGACCTACATAAAGCAGCATTTTCCTCCATATAAAAGTGCTCGTATGTCAATCCATTTTGAACCATTATTACAGTTGTAAACTCTCCCAGAGCCTGAATTTGATGTAGAAGTATTTTTTCAGTTTAGAAACTGGTAAATGTTTTGCTGATGTATGTGCGCAGTGAAAACAAATATTTACATCATGCAAGACAAGGTTTACCAGAAGATTTGATAACGGCAACTGTTCTTTGTTGTTATGATACAAGATCAAAATGAAATGTTCCAAGGTATTTGCACTAGAATAAACAAGGTGTTCTATAACTATTTATTTACTTTAAGCACTTATATTTTGTTTGAGACATTATCCAGAAATATACATCCAACAGAGTTTATGCAAGATTCACAAAGTTATAAATATATATAAAGAAATGATAATTGACTGAAAGAGGTTTCAGTTTTACTTGGAAGGGAGTTACGACTTGACTTCACTCAAAGAGTGAACGTCAAATCAACATTGTGTTGGGCGTTCTCCTACCAAAGCGGATGAATATGCACCTTTGAGAGCAACAATAGTGGCACACTTCCAGCTTCCTCTTATTTCCCATTTGTAATAATGCTGCACCCCAAGTGTTCACATACTCACTGTGATGCAAACGTGTGTCAGGAAAAGCAATATTGTATTTTTGACAGCTCCTCCCCCTCAAGACTGCACTGAAACATGAATAGTTGAACTGCAGTGTTGCTGGATTAGTCTTCATCCAACTTAAATGTAGCTTTTATTTTCCACACGTCTCTCTTTATGCAGTTCAGCTGAAATCAGTTGCCATGTACATGCCAGTGCATAAAAATATACCAAGTCAGCAGTAGCTGCAGAGGGCTGTTGGGCTGTTTTGTGTAAAAGTAATTAAACTGTGATTAAACATTGCTGCTTCTATGGTGTACAAACTGATTGTACTCTATTAGTTTAAACCTCAAGTGGCTGTGGAGTTTACAGAGCCCACTGTGGGTATTGTTTAATCTGAACAAAACTACTTTAAGCTTAATGTTAAGTGCAATGCTATGGAGCAACATCATTTTTACTGTAATTTTTTTCTATAATTTTCCATAAGATGGCGGTGAACTACTTTTTTTTCTTGTAAATGTGTTCTTAGTGAATCTTTCTTGCAGTGAAATATATCTGCATGTCTGTAACTTAGATAAAGAGGGCAACATAATGCTCAGGTGAGCTTTAAAGACCCACAACGGAACTTTTAGCAGTTTTCTCAGTGACGCGCCCCTTATCAATGGCTAAACTAGCATCTATCTTGCATCGTACCTGTACTGTGACCTCACTCCAGCCAGTAAAAGACAGTCTTATCTTGACTTTTGTTCTGTCCCTTCCTCTCTTTCTTTTCCTCTCTTCCTTCGGTAATGTTTCCTTGTGTTTCTTTGCTGAATTTGACATGATGCTCATTCGAAACACCTGCTGTGTTTATGTGTGGTTCACATCTTTTTGCTAGCACATGAAGAGGTGCGCAACCAATAGTCGGCTGCAACGTCACAGCCACGTCCCGAACGCAAAAGTTACACAGTGCAGTTTCTGAGTCTCACGTCGCTGCTGGGCAGTGGCGGCTCAAAAATGCGCATCAGAAATGTTGGTGTGTCATCATATCGAGTCAGAAACACATATTTTTAAGGTCTAAAAGTTATGTTGTGTGTCTTTAAGTGTACAGTTATGATATATAACGCCTTGCTGTCAAGAGTAAAAAACTTACCATTTAGTTTAATTTGGCCTGTATGTCAATGTGTTTTGCTTTTGGAACTGCTTAGTCATTGATAGTGTTTACAGCATCAGACAGAAAGCTCATTTAGAAATCTCACCATTTAATGCATCCCAGTAGGACTGGGATGATATGCTTTTCTCCTGATTTGATCCTTTTTTATTTTTGGGGTAAAATTTTACCATTTTTAGTTTGCTTCTTTAACACCAAGTGAACCTCCATTTTCCGCCTTCTGTTTAAGTTATATCCAGAAACGTTAGTGCACTGGAATTCAGTGCACGTTGTGCACTTCATCTGTAGTGCACACTGTCATGGGTAAGTGCGAACTGGACTGGAGTGCTGCACTTACTGGAAGTGACAGACTAGCATTGAGCGCTAATGTGTGCTAACTCTACTAAGCTGGTATAAGCTCAGCCTGAAACAAATGACCAGATCCGTAACTGTCATCATGGAGTGAACAGCACCTGCTGATGGTCCTGAGGACCAGATGCAAGCAGTGGGGTGATCATGCCTTTTCAGTGGTGGGACTGAGACTGTGGAACTCGCTGGCCCTGGACCTGTGTGCCATCTCAGACCTGCCGCTGTTCAGGGCCAGACTGAAGCACCATCTTTTTAAATCAGCTTTTAACAGCTGAGAGTGGCTCTACTACTAAATGATTGCAGTTGATCGTATTTATATTCCTACTCATGTTCTTCTTTCTTGTTTTTAAACTTGCTTTTAGCTTTGTATAGCACTCTGATAAACCATGGGTTTCGAAAAGTACTTTTATAAAAAAAAAAAAAATTGATTGATTGATTGATTAGTAGAACAAAAAATCAAACAAAAAAAGAAAAAAAAATCCCAATACTTAATTTTTTTCCCCCACTTCTAAAGAGTCTGCTTTATAAACACTCTTCTATTCAAGAGCATTATTTTTAGCTGATGTGTTGATCGGCTTACATGCAAGATCTTCAACAAATACATGATGTTTTAATATTGTAGACTGTTGCAACTGAAACACTGCAAGCTTGAAGCCCCTCAAGAAATTAAAAATGATGTTTCAATTGTTTTTTTTTAAATAACGTGTCACTCACCTAAGCACCAGTGTATGGACTGTGACATAAAAGAAGTTAGTTTTTTCTACATTTCCACACATCTTTGAGTTTCTGATTTTGTGGAAAACTCATCCTGTATTCTTCCAACTTTGTGTTCCATAATATGCCTTTAGAAATGCCCTTGTACAGGTGCAGTCTGCCTCAGTGTTTCATGGCTATTTTAAACCTCCCAGAAAGCCCTATCTGTTGTGATGGTTGACTGATTGGTCATAGGGCAAGTGGATCCAAATGTGACATGGTACCAAGTAGATAAATGAAGAGGAAGATCAGAAACTTGAAGTCAGGAAGTTCAGAACTTGCATCTTTTGGGAGAGATTAACGCTGTTGAGGACTTTGAAAAGAACCAACAGATGCACAACAAAGTTGCGCAACACTCTTTCACTTTACTCTACTTTTCATTTTCTAAACAGTTCATGGGTTCTTTTCTTTACAGAGATATGAGGATGCTATGTTCAATGTACAGATCAAGGATATTTCATTTTTGAGGTATCACATGCTATCATTCAGGCATAAAAGAGAAAGGGTTAAGGGAAAATAGAAAAAGATATTTCCAATCATTCAGCCGTGATACGGACTGATACTAAAAGGCAAAACATCTGGTAATATTCTGGCATATTTGATACCCTGATACAATGTTTAAATAGTCTGCTATTAATGTAACTCTGATTGCTTTGACTGATTTAGTGATCATGACCATGCGTAATACTGTAACATAAATGGATCTGGGTGATTGATATATTATTTATAAAAAAATACAGAAAGGGATGAAGACTTAGATCACCCCTGAACAAAGCATCATTTGCTTTAATGTTGTTTATGTCAATTGATTTTTACTGTAATCAAAATAATATTGATCTCAAGCAGCAGGATCAGCAGCCAGAATGAAAGGGATGGCATCGAAGCGCAATCAGTTCCATTATAAAATGAAGTCCTTGCTGTCTTTCAGAAGGGAAAAGAATTACATCCATGAAAGCATTTTTAAATAAATCAGCAGAAAGTGTGCTCTCCTCTCTTTACAGATATTTTTTCTACATAGTGTGTCTCTGGTTGACACATGGTCCTCCACGTTGCACTTTCTACATCTGTTTTAATACTTGTATGTAGGTTCATTGTTGGCATCCAAGAAGGTCACTATTTACCTGTGCTGACAGCATTCAGAATGTCTTCATCATCCACCCACTGCTCCATGGTGCTTGTATCCAAACTGACCCTATTCTTAAAGTAAAGTTGACAGTAAAAAGCCTGTGACAACACTCATTATTATTGATGTTTATATCCCTTCAAGGCAATGTGTGAAATCTCTTCATTTTCAGCAGACAGTCCAGGAAGACAGCAGTGGGTTTTTTGGTCAGTGCCCATAATTGACAGGTGGCTAGTAGACTCTGTGTTTATGCATGCATGGGATGAATCCCTACGTCTGTGTGGGTTTGTGTCAGTATGAGTACAAGGTAGAAAGCTGTGTGAATCACTGTGGCAAAACATGCAGCGCTGAGTGAAAGCTGACCTAGTGATCTCAGAACCAGGGGCTGTTTTGGGGAGTTCTCCTTTCAGAAGTTAGTTTCAGCTGGAACACGCTGTGATATGATCAATACTACAGATATTTCACACACTTTTGGAAGCCCATCAATAATGCAACTTTTCTCACCTATGATTCAGTCCCCCAATGAATTACTGACAGCTGTGAGACTAAATCTATATCTCCCCTCCTACTTGTATTGTTGTCATGCACATTTTTACAACTGAGACTGAGTCCAAGATTTTGCATGCCAATGCCAAATTTAAATTAGGATTTCTTTGATTGAAAGGTGTCTTTTGGCTGCAAACTATATAAACAAGTGCAGGCTGGTCCAAAATCCCGATGGAGACATGGACTATATAAAGCTTGTTAGCAATTCTAAGAACTGATTGATTGCTGTGATGACAAATAAATGCTCTGCCAGTGATAATTAAGAGAGGGTTTTTATATTTGCAGTCGTCCTCAAAATTATTCATACCCCCCCCCCAGTAAAAGAAGGGAAAAAAAATCGGATGTCAGGGAAATACGTTGAGTTGAAATTGACAAAAGTAATAATAGATTAAAAAAAATAAATATGTGAAAATTATGGAAGTGATTTTGAATTGTGGTTCACCAGAAACATTAAAAACAAACAAACAAAAAATAAAACAAGTATGCAAGCATTATGGAGTCTGAAGCTAAAGTTTAATTGAGCAACACTTTGAGGCAATCACTGCAATTAGGTGTTTTCTGTAGGTTCAAAAAGACTTCAACACCTGTTGACAGATATTTTGGTCCACTGTTTTTGGGAAAGGTGATCTAATGTGTCTAGGACAGTTTTTTTTTTTTCTTTTTTTTTTAATGATCATTTTCAACCACAATACAAGAGCAATTTCTATTTTTCTAAATTATAGTTTTGTAATCTTTTAGAAAATCTATTATTAGTTTCCTGTTATTTGAATTACTATTGTGAATTTAGCCTTTTCTTTAATTGGGGGGTGTGAATAATTTTGAGGATGACTGCAAATAAAGTATAACTATTACAGTAGACAATATTTCTTTTAACACTTCTCTTTCTTTTAAAAAAATTGTTTCAACTACAGGAAATAAAAATTTGCCTGTACTGCAAAAATCTTGAACCACTCCTCATTTCTTTATATATTGCCTGGAAGACAGGAAATATTTGCAATATCTGAAAGAATCTGCAGAAGAATGAAAACATAGTTTAACATTAGAAAATTTGTGTGTGGTATTTGAACAAGCTTGAAAGCAAATATTTGATCCTGAACTATTTTAGACAGGCTTACTTGAAATTTACTTAGATTATCCTCAGGAATATTTCTCCAAGTATACAGAGTGGCTCCAGAGAGTCATTCTTTCCAGGATGACTCTCAGGAGCTCCTTTTCAGATCTTGGCTCCCTTTTGTTCTGTTCTCTGTCAAGATGATCTTTCACTGCCTCCACAATGTTGAGTTCCAGGCTCTGGGGAGGACTCTTTGCCCCATAAGACCTGATGCCACTGATTTTGAGCCCAGTTCTTGTGTCAGGAGGCATCCCCTAGCCTTTTCTGCCTGTTTCCCTTCGATAAAAATGGCTTTTGAAAGCCACATTTCCACAGAGATGAAGCTTCAGGGAACAGTTGATGAATCAGCTGAGAAGATGAACTGTATATCCAGGACGTAGGACTTTTGTCGGGTGTTTGCTGAATTCTATCCCATTTTTTAAAAATGCCATGACATCAAATTTCACTTTTCTGGGGTTTTGGGGGTATAATATGATCTGTTGTGCACTGATGAGGCCATGTGAATGTCCAGAGTGAGTATCAAAGTTCGTGTTTATGGTCTGTCAGCTTTGTCTCTCTGCTCAGAAACAGTTGAATCAGACAGCAGCCTATCATTCTACGTAGTTCTATCATACTACGTTATTCAATTGCTCCAATTAGAGCACACTATTAAGCAAACAGCCTCCCCCCTACTCTCTTCTTCCACCCTCCACTCCGCTCTCACCCCCTCCCTTGCTGATTCAACTTCAAAAGAAAACTTCTGCAGCAACACTGAGGGAGGCGACCACAACCTTGTCATTACCTGTAAGTTTATTTATTTTCTAAATGCTGTCTTGTCTGATAAACGTAGCTCACTGTCTGAAGTGCCCATGTTGCTAGCAGTTAGCCTTTAGCAAACTCCGACCGTAGCTTGACCAAGTTTCTCTAAATAAGGTTATAGCCAAATAAGGTGCAGCCAATCAAAATAAAGTCAACTTGGTCTCCGGGTAAAGCTGCATATCATTACAGCACCCAACTCTTTTACTGAGGAAAGGAGGTCTAGCGCGCCAAAACAATCCCCCGCTGTAAAACGTGCCATTTTTTTTTCTTTGGAGATTTGACATATGCAGCATGAACTAGTTTTTACTGCTATGTCATCACTCCTTTAAGGATATTATCACTTTTTCCCTCTTTTTATGGCTCTGCCACTTCTTCTTTTGTGCTAGAATAAATTCAAGAAAATGAACTGATATGTTTGTTGTTGATATGTTGATATGTTGTCTTTGTTCACAAAGCGTGCATACACAGGCCAGAAAATGTCAGCAGGTGTGTTTGGGGTGTGATCAT
The DNA here is from genome assembly GCA_023101725.1 of Atherinomorus stipes. Classification (NCBI taxonomy): domain Eukaryota; kingdom Metazoa; phylum Chordata; class Actinopteri; order Atheriniformes; family Atherinidae; genus Atherinomorus; species Atherinomorus stipes. Next base: position 136,784 of record JALJCO010010712.1, on the reverse strand, counting down.
CTGAAGCAGAGGTCGCTGTGTGAGTCTGTAAGGGGATCACCAAAGGTTTTTCCCAACATCAGGTCAAGTTGAATTATTGAGGTGGCTCCATGAAACCACATGATATCCTCCTTAACTATTTGAAAAGCAACGAAGCACAGATGGCTCTTTTCATCTGCTGAGATGGCCACAAAGGGAGCTTATGTGTGTCTACAAATGGGTATAAGATTAACTTATGCGTCAGCCACAAGGCGGTAGTGGCCTATTTGTGCACCCTGCCCTTTAATTGAAAGTGAGATTTCCTCTTCCAGGGCCTTTCCTGCTGCTGCGCTGTCCCACTTACAAATTCCTGCTGGACTCCTGTCAGCAATCCAACTGAATAATCGGCAATCAAGTCTCTGATGGCACAAATGTACATCTGTGCTCGTAGCGGCACTCTGGTGAGAAGAATCACTTCGTCTGTCAGGTCACAGTTAGTCGTCACATGATCAAGAAGGCCATGTCTTTGATTAGGGAGAAATCAGTGTTGGCACCGCGGAGGCCCATCTCTGTGGGTTCAGTGCGTTGAAAAGAACAAAATCTTACAAATTATCTACAACAGCAGACTATATCTCTACCCAGGTCTCTTTTGTTGCACTTAATCATATAGCACAGTCAGAAAAAGTTTAATAAATGCTTCTGGCTTTCCGGTTTTCAATTAAACATTTGTTAACTCAAGGTTTTTTTTTAAGTACCTTCAGGTATACTTGTTTCCTGTGTATTATCAAGACAAGATATGCTGCCACTGCTGATTGCTGGGTGAATAAAAAGTAAAAAAGAAAGTGTTTTAACAGTAAACTCATCCAAGGCAAAACTAGATGGCTGGCCTTGGCACTGAACTCCTCTGACGTACAAAAGCTGTAAAAAGGAGACTGTGAGGAGGAGAGATGCTGCAGAGGAGAAATCTCTGTGTGTGTTTAAGACGTTACATAGAGAAAAACTGACAGCAGGTGAGGGTTAGGGATGGGTTAAGATAAAAGAGGGGGAAGTAGGGATGATATGCTCCAGGGAGTCAGTGCAGAGAAGGGTCTGAAGAGTCGAGGTCCTACATGTGTGACTCACCGGCACTTTTTACCATGCAGGACTGTGACAGGTAGCAGGAGGTGTGCGCATTGTAACACGGCCCACATACAAATAACTGCAAGACCCATACGCACAAGCTGATGAGATCTCACATGCGCACACGCATGCACACATGCTGATAAACAAAAGTTCAGCATCTTAATGTAAAAAGTGAAGGAGAGACTGAAAACTGGAACAGAGACAAAAGAAAATAAGTGGGAGGGAAAGAGAATGCAAAGGACTGAGGTGTGTTGGTGTGTGTGTGTGTGTAAGAGAGAGAGAGAGAGAGATGAGGTGAGGAGGCGGGGAGATGAGAGGCAAGAGAGGGAGTGATGTAGAAAGAGAGGGTGGCGAAGAGAGGGATCAACCACACTTGGGTGAAGGATTCCAGTTGAATGAGGAGAGACTTTTAAGTGTTGGATCGGGGAAAACTAGGCTTCAGAACTGTGGTGCTTCCTGCTGTTGTGACTGAACTGAAAAGACGGACAGATGGAAGGAGGAGGAAGACCGGACCCCCGGCTGATGCAGACTGGCATGATTTGGCTGTTTAAGCTGACCCGAACCTCTTGAAGAATTGCTGCATCAGAACAGAAGATTTCAAGGTTTGATTGCTTTTAAGATGACTGACCACCGGCACTGACATCCAGGAGAAGTTGGAGGGAGTTTACTCACTGACATGGATACATCTGGAGTCGCCATGGATCTATATAAATGTTTGAGCTTGCTTTTCATCACACTTCCTACGCAAGGTAATTACAGCTGTATTATCTTTGATTTGCTTTTGCTTCATACATAAATTATTGGGTGGTCAGTGGGGGAGGTGGGAATATGTGTTTTTATTTTTTGCTCAAGTGAAGTTTATGTATATTTAATAGGAGAGGAGGTGTTTCAGCTTTTACCTCAGATTATAATAGTCAATTTTTTTTTTTTTTTTAAGATGTGGTGCTGCTCCAGTCCATCAGCACCAACAAAGTTGACTCTTGGTTTGGAGAATGCGTGACTAATTTAGCGCATGGCAACATTTTAAAAAACACTGCTTGAGTACAAACTTTATCATCAAATTGCAGGCATGTTTTAAAAGCAGCAGGGAGACTTGCTTTTCTAAATAATAAGAAATCCAGACTTCCACTTAATCCCAATCATGCTTACGGTCTGGTCCCAGTCCTACTACTTATTAGAAAAGAAAAGATCTTTGCTCAAGGTTAATTTGACTATAGATGAGTTTTATAATCACTGACAAAAACACACAGCCTTCAGTGCTCAAAAGCTTGTTTTCAATATTTTATTTGGGATGAAAAGGGCAGAAACTGCCTCTGTCACTCAAGTTTTGCAGCTTGGTTAAAAAAGCCCCATCTGCCTTGCTGAAGGGCATCATTTGCTTGGGTAGAAACTGATATTTGCTGCTGATGCAATATTGCCCTGTGAGAGTGTATTGATCAAAAGTGGACAGATTTGGGTTCAGTAGCTCTGTCACATTTAAATAACAAACCAAGATAAAAAAATAAAAAATACTTCTTGTGCATTGCATTTTAAAAAATTCTGCAAAAAAGTCAAGAAATGATTGTTTTTCATCATTCTTGCAACATATCTGAACTTTTCTAAATGATTTTCAATTTCAGTTTATTGTAACTGCTATGCATAAATAATGCTAGTTAAAAAATAATGTTTAGGTAAGTGCAGTCAAAGACTGGTAACACCGTTTGTGCACATGCCACTCATAATGTGCTGTAGAGCGAATCTCTTAAAAGTAAATTTAATCTACATGTCCACATTTTCTGAGACAGGAAACACCATGAATGCTGCTGAAGAATTATCTCAGGGCTTTTTTTTTTTTTTTCTTTTTAACAAATCTAGCAGCACATATCACTACCTCACCAAAATGTTAGACACGAGTCAGTTTTCTTTCCTTAAAGGATATTAAGGAATTTCAAGGTTGTTTGGAGTCTAGACATGTCAGATTGAGGTGCGAACAGAAATAACAAATGTGGGAAGAAGAGAAACTATAACCATTTAATAAGATATTGATCCCGATCCTTTCAAAATCGTGGACGGCAGTTTTCAGGCAGTTGGAGAAAACAGCCCATCAGCGTTGAATGAGTGGGCAGGAGGACCTGAGAGCTGGGCCAGCAGTATGACAGCCCTGTTTTGAAGGATGTGTGAATACACCAGAGCATGCAACAGTATGTTTTCAGTGAACAAATATCACTTACACTTACATCATCACTTACATCATGTTTCATTGCATAATTAAACTTATAAATAATAATAAAAAAAATGCCCACAAGCTGGTATAAAATTAATATTGAGCACGATAAATCAAAATTCATGTTTTGCACAGAGAAAAGACACTAAAAAGGGTAAAGGTGGGTTATCTAAAGAAATGTTAGTGATGCCTGGTAAATTCAGACGGGGAAAAATGACCAGTGAGTTATAGGAAAGACCTTGGGGTGATCTCTGTTGCTTTAACTGTTACCAGACGTGTTTAGGTCATCTTCTGTGCAGACGGATGTGATTGAGTTGCTCTATCAGAGCTGCTGTGACAGATAGACACCCAAGCTGAGAGGATGAGAGTGGATGTGGGGGTAGAGGAAGGCATGCGACGTCTCGACAGCTCGATCAGCACATCTGTTCGGGAACACAACGAATGTCCTCACATTCAGATTCATCCTTCCTCTTTTGTTTACCCCCCTATCCTGCCTGCCCCCCACCCCCACTTGTCTCATCCCTCAGATACTGTCTCATGTAACCAAACGCCACCTGTATAATAGAGGTCATCCTACCTTTAAATTACGCTCTGTATTCTTTGGCATAGCCACATCAGCTAATCCATTACAGAGTAATATTTGTAAATGGAGGAATTTAACATTTTAAGAGATAAGCTTTACTTATATACATTTAAAAATGTGATTAGATCATCCTAAATGGTTATCAGAGCCTCTAAAGTGTGTATAAAGAGGACAAAGCTGGAGTTTTCCTTACTGATTTAAATGTCTTCTTTTTTCTTCCCCAGTTTGTTCCCAAGTTGGACCTCGAGCCCATGCTGAAGAGAGGCTGCTCCAGAATCTGTTTGCAAATTACAATAAGCTCTCACGGCCAGTAAAAAACACTTCAGACACAGTGCTAGTACACTTTGGACTATCTATCGCCCAACTAATTGATGTGGTGAGTGAAACCTCACAGACTTATTATGTTTAATCAAAAGTCAACATGGAATGTCATAACAAAAGTCCAGCTGAAATTAAATTCCTTGTCTTCTTTTTAAGCTTTACTTCATTTAAGGGTCTATGAATTCTTCCCTGAAAGGAACAAAAGAAAGAAAACCAATTTGATTTTCAGTCCTCAAAATTATCTATACCCTCAAATTAAAGAAGGCCAAAATCAGCTGTCATGAAATAAGATTAAACTGACAAAAGTAATAATAAATAAAAATATTATGAAAATCATGACATTGATTTTGAATTGTGGTTTGAAATTAATCTTAAAAACAAACAAAAATAAAACAAGTAAACAAGCATGATAGGACTGAAGCTAAAATTTTGTTGAGCAACATTTTGAGGCAATCACTGCAATCAGGTGTTTTCTCTAATGTTCAAAAAGACTTCTGCACCTGTTGACAGGTATGTTGGTCCACTGTTCATGGGAAATATGTTTTGGGATAGCTTTGTTTGGTTGTTTTTTAATTATTATTTTCAACTACAATTAAAAAACAATAAATAATTTCACTAAACTATAATTTTGTAAATTTTTATTTATTATTAGTTTCTTTAGTTTCTTGTTTTTTGAATTACTATTGTGAATTTAGCATTTTCTTTATTCAGAACTATATATGTTTCCTTTTATGTTTCCATACAAACATTTTTATTACCCATCTGTCAGAACACCGCTAATTCATTTAAACTTCATTCATTGGTCTTGAACAAAATACACAATAAGTTGTAGCATTTAAATTTTCACAGCAGCTGGTTGTGGAAGCTAAAACAGTACAGCTAACACCAATTTGAAAGCTCCATACCTAATTAGCAAATTAACGTCAGCACATTTAATGTTATAAGTGCTGAGAAGCGTAATTATGTGAATGATAACTTTTTAGTTGTACTCTTTTCTGTCATACGTAGATTCATAATCAGCACAACGCTACACCAAGCAACTGAGATACATTTCAATACAGATTGCTTATCAGGGGAAATGAAACCACAACAGAAGAGATCGCATTATTCTCCCTAAATTAAATTCAGTGTCAAGTATGCTTACACTGGCAGTAAATATTCAAAGCTGTCTGCCGGGCGACAATCCACTCACTGAAGATGTTGCCAAAATAACATCTTTATTCCCGCTCATCCCTATAGTATCTTTGCCTTTCAGACTATTGGCTTAAAACACATGCATGCAGTGTGCATTTTCAGCAACTGAGGATTTTGTTGACTAATGCAAAAACAGTTTTAGGCTACAACATCCACACAAAGTCATTTGGAGGAACTCATAGACTGTGCAGCCTGCATCCAGATGATTCTCCAGCGTTTTACTGTTTAGTTAGTTGACAGTGTTTTTTCTACATGCTGGTGGTGAATGTCAGCTCCAGGTGAAGTTGTCTTCTCCTACGGAGTGTATTCGGTGACTGCTGTGTCTTAAAATTTTCTGGGGGAGAGCTGGGGAGGCAGCTTGCCAGTAAAGTGACAGCAAGACTGTTTTTGCATTAAGCATGCTGATCTTTTTTTTTTTTTTTTCCTGAAAAGGTTGAGCTGGACATTTATTTGGGGGGGGGAATTAGTCCCACACTATATACTGTATTATGTTCTGTTTTGTCTCTATTGAAAGGATGAGAAGAACCAGATGATGACCACAAATGTCTGGGTGAAACAAGTAAGAATTGAAATGAGATTTAAAAAAAAACACACACTGGTGAAAATACAGTCCAAAAAAATATTACTGTATATAAATGTGATTAATGTTTTCTTGCAGGAATGGAACGATTACAAACTCCGCTGGAACCCAGAGGAGTACGAAAATGTCACCTCCATCCGTATACCCTCTGAGATTATCTGGAGGCCTGATATTGTCCTCTACAACAAGTGAGGACATTTATCAATACACAACACTGAATTGATCCGTTTCAGGCATGCGTGTGCTTCCTGGGCTTTTAATCGCTGCATTCAAGGCAAAATCACATGTCAAGCTACGATTTTGATGACTGCATTCCAACAGATGGCATGACTGCAGGGAAAACATGAGGAATCTGTTGTTGTGCCAAACATCTTGTCCTGTGCCAAGTAATTTAGTTGAAATAAATATGAACAAGGTCAGCCCGCACAGATAAGCTCACAAAGAAAGTTCAATATCACAAAGAGTAATACTTGAGATTGAGAATTAAAAGATGAAATGAAACTGGATGTGTTTCAACAGGCTGCAGACAAAATGCAGAGAGAGGCTGAGGTTTGCATTTATTAATTTCATTCTAAATTAAGGGAATTTCATTACTTTTTTTCATTAAAACTTTATTGACACAGATTTATTTGTTTATCAGTTTAGATCCCCAATACTGCAGCTATTTTTCCTGGGGTCTAACTCAACCATACATACAGAAAATCATAAAAAAAAAACATTATATAACATTAAAAACATATAACTTGGTACGACACCAACCTCAGTTTGGCATAGAGGTGCAATAACAATGCATCAGTCACCACACAGCAACGTTCAGTACAACCATCAGTCAGAATACACGAATGACCAACATGATGCAAAAACAGATGTTAAAGTTCAGATCTGTACATCCATACCGTGGTTCTTCCTAGATTACTTACACTGAGAAATATTGTCTTCCAAGTATTTTAAATCGTGGGACATTATTGATTACATTGATATGTTTGGGCAGTACATTCCACTCCTTCAAACCTCTGAAAGTCACAGTTTTTATAGCTGCATTAGTTCTTTCTTTTGGTAATGTGAATATACCTTCAGCTCCATGTTTAGTACCATATCCATGTTTTTCTGAGCTGATAAAGATTCTTAAACAAAATAGCAGGTGATTTAGATACAGAGATATTTCTGATGAGAATGATCAGGTGACCTCATTGAGACCCCAATGTCAATTTCAAGAGATTTGTTTTAGATAAAATTAAGAATCAATAAAATGCCCCAAAATAAATTGGACATACAATAAACAGGTAGGGCAGAATTTTCTTAACAGCTGTCAGAAAAATGTAACTGAGCCTCCTCATGACAACTCCTATTCTGTACTCCCTGGCATCACTTACAGTAGTAAAGACCAATATATTTTTCTTATCCATTAAGCAGCATGAATTTATACATAAGATTCCTCAATACAGCATGAAAGGAACATTATTTGATACAAACATATGGCTTACACTTGTCAATCTTGGAAGTGAAAGCAGTTTTCTGAACACATCATGAAATGCCACCTGAAGCTTTTTCTTTTTAGTTTTCTATAATTGCTCCACAAATGAGCTGTAGAGAAAGGACGCTCTAAAAATGGCCATTTTCATACATCTGTACACATATAATGTATGCAGCATATTTGTTCTCACCCCATTTAGCTTGCATAGACTGATATATATCAGTCTATGCAAAATATAAAACTCTTAACAGATACCGGCTCTTCCATTTTGGTAAATAATTTCAACTATTAACTAATTTTAGAAGCATCCAGAAAACACATGAATGCTGTAAGATGGTTTCTTATATTCTGACTGACTTTTTCCCTCAGCACATAAATACAAAGATCAGTATTGGCTTATGAAGCATATTGTCATTGTCAGTCTTACATTCAAGAATGAACTGATTATGTGAGAATTATGTAAGACTGCTATCAGAGTTCAGGATGAGCTGTTCATTTCATCCTGCTTGAGATGTAATCTAGAAATGACTGGTAAGGCGATGCTGCAGAAAGAAGAAGGGGGGCTCAGGTGTCTAATAGAAGCTTGCAATGATAGGGGGTTTTACTGTGCACAAAACAAATTAATCAAACCAACAAGAGGCAGATGATTAAAAGAAAGGAACCTGGGTAGCTGCTGCTGGGACAAATTTCAGACGTAGAAAACTGTTCCTTGTGTTGGCACAAGACAAATCTTATAATTTAATCACAGAAAATGATTGCTTGTTCTGCCATTTATTTTTCTTATACAGTACAGTTCAACTTAGAATGGAAAATCTCAAGGAATATGATTTGATTGTATATTTTTGAGTGCTTGTGGCATTTCTAATGAAAAACCCACATGCTTCCAATTTTCAATTGATACAGACATCTGACTTCTGAGGAAAAATACAAAAAAAAGTAACAGGTTTGTATCCACTGAGATAAGAAACAGGATGTTTTTTTCTTGAACGGTATAATTGTTACAACATGTCTCATGCAAAATATTCAACCAAATGTCTGTTTCATTAACTGACAATTCAAATACAAAATATTGACATCTACCTACAGGAGTACAATATGACTTCAAAATTTTGCAATATCAATCAACATTTATTCATATAGCACTTTCCCAGTAAATTAACTTTGTCTAAGGTGTTTTGCAAATCATTGACAAAATAACAGATGTTTGTTTCAGAAATAAAAAAAAAAGTTCATTTTTCATATTTGAAATTAAATAAAGCCATTAGTATATAACTAAATGATTAAAGTTATAATTGTAAATTGATAAAAACAAATTAGATCAAATCTTTGCAAGTAAATATACAATTTCACATGTTTCTGTAGACTAAAACTTGGCTACAGTAGCACCATGGCAACTAAACAATCTCTTTATCTAAGACAACTTCAAGTTGTGTGAAAGCAGTGGAGAAGACTTGGACCACTCTAATGCATTTTTTCAGTCTTGCAGAATTAACTTTCAATGGATGCAAGAATGAAAATCCTATTTGACAAATGTGTCTCCCTTTCTCTTCCATTTCTGTGTCCTGTCCTTCACTTGTAGTGCTGACGGCGACTTTGCTGTAACTCACCTCACGAAGGCGCATCTGTTCTATGACGGACAGATAAAGTGGATGCCCCCAGCTATTTATAAGTCTTCTTGCAGCATAGATGTCACCTTTTTCCCTTTTGACCAACAAAGTTGCAAGATGAAATTTGGTTCTTGGACTTATGATCGTGCCAAGATAGATTTGATCAGCATGGCCAGTGACGTGGACCAGATGGACTACTGGGAGAGTGGCGAGTGGGTCATTATGAATGCAGTGGGCAAGTACAATACAAAAAAGTACGAGTGCTGCACGGAGATCTATGCAGACATCACTTACTACTTCATCATTCGGAGGCTTCCTCTGTTCTACACGATTAACCTGATTATCCCATGTCTGCTTATCTCCTGCTTGACTGTACTGGTGTTTTATCTGCCATCACAGTGCGGAGAGAAGATAACCTTGTGTATTTCAGTCTTACTGTCCCTAACAGTGTTTCTTCTGCTGATCACAGAGATTATTCCATCTACATCACTGGTGATTCCATTAATTGGTGAATATCTGCTTTTTACGATGGTGTTTGTTACGCTCTCCATCATAATTACAGTGTTCGTGTTGAACGTGCATCACAGATCACCACAAACGCACAGCATGCCTCACTGGGTGCGGAGAGTGTTCTTGGACTTGGTCCCTCGAATCTTGTTCATGAAACGTCCGTCGGGCACAGCAAAGCAGCACTGCAAGAAGCTTATTGAGATGATGCACTGCCCAACAACAGTATCTTCAGCAGGGTACTCACAGGCCTTCTGGACAGGATTAGGAACAGGGTTAGGACAGATGACCGAGGTAGATCTACTCCCAAAGACTCCCTGTGACAGTCCGAGAATCCTTGTCTGCTCACCCTCTCCACCATCATCACCTCTCCCAGACCACAGTGAGGATGAAAATCCACTGAGAGCCAACATTTTCTGCCAAACATCTGGTCAGTATTCAGCTCTATCAGAGAAACAGCCTCTACGCATACACAACTCTACAATCATGTCCGCATCACAGTTTTCCTTGCCCCCAACTTTACCTATGGGCCCGCTGCACAGCTTCTCAAGAGACCAACAAAGTACAATGGCTCCAAATGGTCGCTCCCTCAGCGTCGAGCACATGTGCAATCAGCAGCAGGAGCTCCCGCAGAGATCTGGACATCTGTGCCGCTCCCACAGCTTCCAGCACTGCTGTCTGCATGACGATGGAGTCGTGGGGATGGCAGGGCAAGTGAAAAAGGTAGCACCTACAGAACACTTGCCAGAAACCCAAACAGCAGAGTCCAGTAAAGATTCAAGTGTCCAGCAGGATTCTGCAATTCCAGTGATTTCTCCAGCTATGCAACGAGCCATAGAGGGAGTTCAGTACATCGCCGATCATCTCAGGGCAGAGGATGCAGACTTTTCAGTAAGTTGACCGACATTACTATTTATTAGCAGACAGTAGCAGACATAGACTCGGTAATAATGTAGCAGCTTTTAAATATTTATCTTCTCAAAGTTCTGTGAAAACCTTACGGTATTTAAAATGTTACATTCAATACTTTATACAGTCTGCACATGAATCTTTTTAGAATTTTTAGCAGTATCAAAATTCATCAAAGTATCAAAAACCAACATTTGATGTATAATCTATAATCTAGTCTAAGACCAACAGGTCATACATTTATGTTGTATCCTTTTAGGGGGCATAATGTAGAAGGTAATTGCCTACTGTAATACCAGATCTGGCACTTTTCACTTGTGCGTGAGTGTGACAGCCAGAGCACAACAACAGAATACAGTTGGACTGGATTTTGCATGAATATTGTATTTTCCCAAAAGGAGTGTGGAAACGCATGGAGAGGGCTAGAACCATACACTGTAACAGACTCTATCGATGGAGTTGCATTCATTAACCAAACAGTTGCATTCATCATTTGTTAAAAAAACACACAAAAAAAACCTGTGTTAAAAAGAGTTGTTCAGCTCATGCATATCACAGTACACTGTGATCCCTGTGATAGCATTTTACAAAGAATTCAAGAGTGAGCATGCTGAGGTTCACTGACGTTTATTGCTGTGTAAATCTCTTCTGCATCCTTGTGTGCTGGTTTCTACTCTTGTGCATTGTTTCTAGACATGTTCATGTAAATACAGCATTTATGAGGATTCAAAAACATCTGATGTTGCAGATAAGTCCCAAGTTCCACAACTTGCTCAACATTGTGTTGGTAAAATTCTTCTTTTAGACCGCACTCTTCTTCCTGTGCACCTTCTTGTTGCAATAAGATAATTTGCAGTGTTAGCATTAGAACAGGGTTGTGGACTAAATCTATGAACGCCATCTGTTGCCTTATGAAATGCTGTCATGACTTTTCTAAAAAGCCCGGATACACGTAGCATAATCATTAGGTTTCTTACTTTTTCAATTTTGGATTATTTTGTTTTAAATCATTCTGTGTATATGTGCACATGTGTATGTGTGTGTAAATGTGTGACTCGTGTTTGTGATCTTGGGGGATTTGGATGATTAAAGATGTTTTTTTTTATTTTCTTTTTAATGTTCATAGATATGTAAAGCACTTTGTGTTGCAAGTTTTTGTTTGAGAAGTGCTTTAGCAATAAAGAGTAATTAACTGATTTAGCAAACATACTTTCAAAGAAAAAGGCATCAGCTCCCATGAGTGAGAATTGGTTTGTTAACATTCTCCATTTTGGCTCTTTGAATATATTGTGAGTTTCCACCTGGGACCAGGAAAACATCATGTCTCTCTTTTCCTTTCCCGTGTAATCATCACAAAGCTAGGATTTGCTATGTGCTAAGCTATGCTAAGCTATGTGATGAGGTGGGAAAGACACAGAACTGTTTAGGCTCAGAAATGTTGTGATTTTTGGGCTGTTTGTGGGTTAGACATGTAGGATAGCGAACGTCTTCTCCTGCACCTGCCCTGCTAGAATTTGAGTGAAGAATATTGTTGCAATGCATGTGTGATAATCAAACAGCAGCAAAAATGTGCCTAAGGAATATGCAGTGTCTGTTTTTAGGAACTGTCTGGGTGCGTTTGAAGTCATTCAAAAAAATTTCTTACATTAGAAAGTGCTCATTGCTCCAATGTGCAACACTGTCTTTCCTGCAGTGTCTTAGCACTTTGTCATGCATGTTTGCTTTGTACATGTGTGCATAGATATACTGTATATCAGATCATCTGAGATGGGGATTTGTTTTATCTGGGATTTTTTTTGTTTGTTTTTAGTAAGACTCTTTGCTTACTCGTGCATGCTTTACATTCATTTTTCAAGGCTTATGCTCCATTTAATAATGCTAATATATCGCCTTAAATTTTAAAAAATGTTCACACCCAAACCTCAGATGACGGTATACCATAAGTTCTTTTATGACCAAACATATCCAACACCTGAGAACAAGTTACCATTTACATTTTCTAACAGATTATATAGTGATAGTAATTTGATGCCGTAGAAAACATTAAGAAGTAGAAGTATGATCAAATGATTTAGACTAGAAATAATGGAAGATGAAACTAAATAAAAGGACAAAACATATCTCTTTAAACATCCATCAAAAGAATAATCAATCACTTATTCAGTCATGACATTGCTGAGCATCGCGTGTAAGCACAGCAGTGATGCAACACTAATTCCCATATTGCTAGAAAACAAGGCAGGATGTGAGTTCTAACTGGGGGCAGGATGTCTGAAAACGTGAAAATAGCTCTAGCCAGAAGAGGCCAGTTGTCAAAACAATGGGATGTCTGTAATTTGCCCTTGAATTTTTTATAAGAAAGACAAGTAAGGTTTGAGTGACATTTAGGAGAAAGCAGCCTTACACTGGAAAGAAAATACTGCCATTTATGAGAAATCAATCACGGATGAAAACTGGCAGCTGATAAAAAGAAAGGTGATGTGGTGTGAAATTTGAAATGTCCCCCTTGTGCTGTTTTCTCTCTCTGCTAGGTGAAGGAGGACTGGAAGTACGTGGCCATGGTCATTGACAGGATATTCCTCTGGATGTTTGTACTGGTGTGTATTCTGGGATCTGTGGGACTCTTTCTTCCTCCTTGGCTGGCTGGAATGATCTAGAATCTCTGCATCAAGTTCAGTGGACACCTACAAGAGGACGGAATATGTTGTAAAAACATAAAAAGGTTTATCATTAATCTTTTTCTTTATTGTAAAGGAACTACAAGTTGCTCTCATCTTTTGTTATTGAAAGGTTATCCACAGAGAAACGAGACGAAATATCTAACATTGATCCCAGTGGGCATATAAATTCTTTATGAGGGCAGAGGCCAACAGCAAAAATATCCCGCTGTGGCACTCCATTTTGACATTGAGTTATATAGCTTAAGCTGTCACTTTGTGCAATAAAAGTGAAAAATAGACTTTTAACCATTTAGAAATGCTGATAACACCACAAAGCAAGACTCAAAACACTGCAACAATGTCAGTGTTGCAGTATCTTTATAATAACACAATTAATATATTTAACTGCTTGTACCAAATATTCATAAAGATAAATTAATAAATTCAATGGATTTCTATAAAACCTTGTCAAAATTCTTTTAAGATGGATTTCTGGATGCCTCAACTTTGCCCCAGTTCTTTAACACATTTAGTTATGGTTTTTTTTTTTTTTTATAACTCTTTTGGCCTTTTTTCCCCCCTTTTTCTTTGTACTCCTGTAACATTATCTTGGAGGGCCATCTCATAAAAAAAGCATGTCCACTTCAATTTGTTTGCATGATGCAAAATAAGTCTTGAGTCATAACTTTCCCTTTACTTACAGATATACATTTGAAAGGAGGCTCCAAAGTACTTTAACTGTTTTGAAAACATCTCTGCAATTGCATTGTTCAAAGAATAAAGCTTCTGAATTGCATCAAACACTGTATAATGCCATCAGTTCATCAATATAGCCTAAAGTCTTCCATTTACTCATCTTCAGATGTAGGCTTCAAACAGAGACAGATAGTGAAAGGGGTTAAAGGTGGATCAAGTCTAAATGAAGTACATAAGTCATTCCAGCAATTTAAATTCAGAAATGCACCACCATTATTGTAAGACACCAATAACCATGACGGCCACATGTTAATATAAAATCCAGAAATTCAACAAATCCATTGTCACATGAAGAGGAGGAGTGCTGTTGTTGACAGGGATCAGGGATTTTATTTGCCTAGACCTTATTTTCATTTGTATTTGCTGGCAAAATACTTTACAATTTAAACCATACTGACCAATAACCAAATAAGAGCTGAAATAAAATACAGAAAAATATCAGCCTTCAAGTTTGCAACCGTTGAGCCCACATTATCCTGAAGATGCCCTGCAGCATTATGTAAAAGTGAAGATTCTCCAGCAGCCCAAGGAAGAGTAGCCCCAGGTTGGAATACAAAAAGCAGTTCATGTTTGTGGTGCTCAAACCTTGACAACAAACGACTGAGCCACACTTTGAACCGCTTCCATAAAAGAAATGCAAACATTTTGGCTACATGCCACACCACACAAATAGGAGTACAATAGAACACATTTTTCCTTGAGAACCAAGAGCAAAAAGGCTGCAGACTGATTAGAGGTCATTTTTTAACTGATGCTAGCTCTTCTCCTGCTGTGGCTGTTTTCTCCTTGTACTCTCTAAGATTTCCAGGAGCTGCACTTCTGCATACTTTGGCTTGAAAGATGGATGGCCTTAAAACTCAAACGGTAAAATGATCTAAAGAATATTTAGCTCTAGTATGTGCCCACAGTTCTTCAGTGTCCAATGCTTTGGCTAAAATATATGAGGAGCTCCAGTTACAAATGCTTTGACTTCTCTTTTGCAAATATTTGATGTAATTTAATCTTCAAATTACAATACATAGGCAGTGAAAAATATCACTGAATGTCATTAAATCAGCAAAAGTGAAATATAGAAAAGATCAGTGCCTCTGAAAATATTCTACAACCCCAATTCCAATGAAGTTAGGATGTTGAAAAGAAAAACAAAATGCAATGATCTGCAAATCCTCTTCAACCTATATTCCATTGAATACACTACAAAGATAAGATATTTAATGTTCAAACTGATAAACTTTGTTTTTATGCAAATTTTTGCTCATCTTGAGATGGATGTCTGCAACACGTTCCAATGAAGCTGGAACCGGGGATGTTTACCACTGAGTTACATCACCTTTCATTCTAACATCACTCAATAAGTGTTTGGGAACTGAGGACACAAATTGTTGAAGCTTTGTAGGTGGAATTCTTTCCCATTCTTGCTTGATGTACGACTTTAGTTGTTCAACAGTCCCGAGTCTCCATTTTCATAGTTTGGGCTTCATAATGTGCCCCAGATTTTCAATAGGCGACAGTCTGGACTGCAGGCAGGCCAGTACCCACACTCTTTTACTACGAAGCCACGCTGCTGTAACACGTGCGGAATGTGGCTTCGCATCATCTTGCTGAAATAAGCAGGCACGTCCCTGAAAAAGACGTTGCTGGATTGCAGCATGTGCTGCGCCAAAACCTGGATGTACCTTTCAGCAATGCTGGTGCCGTCACAGATGTGTAAGTTGCCCACACCACAGGCACTAACACACACCCCCACCATCACAGATGGTGGCTTTTGAACTTTGCACTGCACACTAAAAACTCACTGTTGGGTTACAAAGGGACCAACTAATTTCTGAGTTACTTCAACCCGGAAAATTGGGCTATTGTTTTTTGACCCAACTTTTGGGTTGAATATTTGACCCAGAAGTTGGGTCAACAACCCAAATGTCTGAGTTGAAATAACCCAGAAATTAGTTGGTCCTTTTTTAACCCAGCAGTTTGACCCAGGAGTTTTTAGTGTGTGGGAACAATCTGGATGGTCTTTTGTCTCTTTTGCCCAGAGGACACAACATCCATGATTTCCAGAAACAATTTGAAATGTGTACTCATCAGACCACAGCACACTTTTCCACTCTGCGTCTGTCCATTTCAAATAAGCTGGGGCCCAGAGAAAGTGGCGTTTCTGAAGTTGTCGATGTATGGTTTTGGGTTTGCATGGTAGAGTTTTAACTTGCACTTGACAATGGTTTTCTGAAGTGTTCCTGAGCCCATGCAGTAAGATCCTCTACACAATGATGTCGGTTTTTAATGCAGTGCCACCTGAGGGGCCTTGATGCTTATGTGTAAAGAGATCTTCAGATTTTCAGCTGTAGATGATGGAATCCCTAAACATTGTTTGTAAACTGTTGGACTAATTTCTCACACAGTTGTTCACAACTATTATATGATAGGATGGGGCCCTCCAAGTCGCATCCTTCCTGAACTAGGAAAGACTTCTTTCTTGCACCCTGAAAGCTCATTATAAGAAACCCTCAACAAGACCCAGCAACAGTCTTTCCATCGATTATACCCAAAACAAACAAAAGCTAGAAAACAGGCATAGGTAATGAATAGCTGTTAGCTGTTAGCGGGCTTCCTAACAGCCACTTACACAAGCAATTTATACTTTGCTGTCAATTGATGGAAATACATGATGATGCTTGCAGCTTCATGGACACAGCAAATGGTGATAAACAGAAGAATGCTTGTGTATATTTCACCAACATTGATTCATTTTCTATTTCCATCATCCTTGAGATGTGCAAAGGATTGCGGACGCTTTGAAAAGATCAAGGATACACAGCATTATCTTTAAAATTTCACAGAATAAAGGACAAAGTCCCTCAAAAGAATCCTCCTTTGGTCCAAACTTTGCCTCCCAGAAATTTTTAAGATTTTTAAGGTGGAACTTGATCTGCTGTACTTTGTGTTTGAATCAAGCAAAAGTGAAAGGCAAAACATTTTTTTTATTGTCACTCAGACCATTAACCAATGGTGCACTGCTGAGCAAAATAGTTTTCTCCACAAATGAATGTAAATGAAAATGACATGAAAGAAGACATGAAACAACATGAAAAAGTAGCATGGGCTGGTGAGGAGGACTTTCTGTAATGTAATGACTTTTACAATGATTTTCACAATTATTTTCATTTCAGAGGCATTACTTCAGTTTATGAACTCGGTGGCTCTTTTATGCCATGCAGTTTATTTTTCTATCATTTCTTTGTTTCTGTGTATGTGTGTGTAGGTTTTCTCCCTTATCAAAATCTCTGTCTTTCTCTTGTATAACAAGCTACTGTCAGTTGTCAGTTTAAATTAAATTATGTGTAATAAAATAAAGTTAAAGTCAACATTTTAATTATTTCAATGATTTCATAAAATAATTTTATGAACTTTTTCATAAAATGATTACTAATAGGTTTTTCTCAAGTAAAAGTGTCAAAATGTGAAGCAGTTCATATGTATGTTAATGTGCTCAGATGTGTTTCAAATTTCTGACTCCTAAATGCATTACAGTCATCCATTTTACATGCCTGCATTATTGGATTCTTTCAGACTTTAAGCACATATAGTGCAGTACAGACTTAGACTCAAACTTCCTGCTATTTTTAAATCATCTGGTCTGTTGAACATGGTGGTGGCTACGTTCTTAGCTGTGCTACAGTGGGAGCTAATAAGGCAGCCAAATAGACAACACACAAATGCTTTAATTCAGAGTTCCTGCTGCCGCAAGCTGTCCTGTTTTTCTTTTGAATGTTTTCTTGTCTTGTTAGCGTCTTCTATTAAGGTATTCACACCAATCTTGCATGTCGCACATCACAAACTTCCACCTCCCTCCAAGTCCCCCCCACTGCTCCACTCCTCCCCTGACACTGGCAGTAAGAGAGTGAAGGGAGACACAGACTGAGACAGATCAATGGAGTCAGAGTCACCAGTCTTTGCTTACCCTGGTGTTGAATCTAACGTTGATGCTAATGTGACAGTGTGGGGTCCTGTCACTATGCATTGAATTAATCATGCGCCCTGGCTACCTGGTCACAGGGATATCCTTTTGGCTGCTGGTTAGCGCACATGACTTTCACCTGAGAGTCTGGGCATCAAATCCTGCCTGAGCCCTCCTTGCGTACCTTGCCACACTGATGCTAATTTTCTTTGCACAAATAAGTTATATTACAAAAACTAAAGTAACTGACGGCATCTGGATCAAGGGGCAAACTTTGCTGGAGAAAAGTGAAGCCTAGAAAGTAACCTTAGAAATTGTAGTTCACTCTTCATTGACTGGGGGCTGGCTGCAAAACAGAGTAAATCCCCATAAACTCCCATGTTAAAAAGGTCATCTTCACAGCAGAAATAAACATGTTTACAGCCTGGTTAAAAAAATCATTTTAGGTTTAAAAGGGCAAGTTAACCTTCATGCCAACTTTGAGGGGGTGATTTTTTTTACTACACCTAATCAGGGGTGTGTCCTTCTAATTGACAGGCAGCTGACTGGGTAGTGGTTTTAGCGTTGGAGGCTACTAGTTAGCTCCCTGCTTGCTCCCAGGAAGGCCTCAGCCTGTAGCAGAGTTGGACTACAGTTTTTAGCTGGTTAACAGCAAGTCTGAGTGTGTCTTGCCTTTAGGCTGCCTATCTTCGTTCATTCCTGTTCACTTTGGATTAGCTTGGTTAGCCTTAAGCTTAGCTGTCAATCTTTTACCCTGAGGCCCTCTGACCATCTCATCTCTCTTTAGCTCTAGATGAAGCTGCATTAGCCTCCACCATCGCTCAATAGCAGAGCTAATATTCACTCGTGTTTTGCTTGTTGCATTAAGTGCTCATTTTATTGCAGCTTTGTCATAAATAGTCCTCTTTTGTTTGGCGGGAACAGCAGGTGGAAGTGGCAGCTGGCCTTCATCAGTCATTTTAGGTTCTTTCTGTGCTACTGTAGTTGTGGTAAGCGACGGGAGGGGTGACAAATGACTGACATGAATCTCGGCAAATCATCTGATTGGGATCGAATCAAATGATTGGTCAGAAACATATTATAAAACAAATGGACAGTGTTTCCCAATACTGGTCCTCCCTTCCCTGCACATCTTAGTTCTGTCCAACTCCAGCACACCTGAAGTTCTTTGCAAGCCTGCTATTTATTTGAGTCAGGTTTGTTAAAGTATGAAAATCTCCAAAACTCTTACGGTGCCTACACACCAAACGCGATTTGGGCGTCAAGGGGGTCAGGTTTACATGCAAAGTCAATGGCCGACGAGCGGCGAGGAGGCGTTGACACACCCTGTGACGCGTTTTGCGCGTCTAGGCACTTTGGCATCTTGATTCGGGGCGTTAACCAATCAGAGCAACTCAATGTCATGACACAGACACACATTTTCTGACGGGACGGGAAACACCCAGAAGAACCAGGGGAATCTCCTCTCTCTCTGAAGACAGAGGAGGATAAACTGTGATCTCTGTCCGGTCCCGGTGTCTAAACGGTGGTTTGATGACCCGCTATCCTGATGGGATGTACTGAGCTTATAATGCTGCCCCGCATCGGGACACTGGGTTGTTAAACTGAGCTGGATCAGACGACTGAAAGCGCCCCTCACCAGCGCGCAGCTCCTGGAGTAAACAGTGAAACTCATCATACTCAGAACACCTGGAATTATCTGGTGAACCCAGACAGAGCAGAGATGCTACGACATTCCCGAGCTTTATTTATTCATCATGTAAAGTCGAGCCCCTCTCTCTACTGCATCTGCCATGGTGCAGACAGACCGGTGACAGGAAAAAGAAAAAGGAGGGACTCCTCCCGAGGCGCGTTGTCGCGCGTCAGGGGCGTCAAGACGCTGGAAATCAAGCGTCTGTCTTTTTAGTGACCCAGCATCCAACTTTGGGTGTCAGGTGCGATTTTGATGCCAAAATCGCGTTTGGTGTGTACGCAGCCTTAATGTCCCACACACCTATTAGGAGCAGTTTAAATTTACAAAAGAGAGGGTGTCCAACTCTGGTCTTTGAAGGCCAGAATCCTGGTTTTCAATGTGTCCCTGCTCTAGCATTAATTACTCAAATTAATGAGTCTTCGTGCAGAACTTCATTGACTGTTAGATCCATTTCATTTGAGTCATGTGTGTTGAAGCAGAGAAACATAGAAAACCTGCAGTTCTCCAGCCCTTGAGGACTGACTTTGGACACCCCTGCATTAAGTTTTGCGTTTACACAGATGGAGACTTGGACGAACTGGAAATGACATTATGCTGCCTACATGATCCCGTTAATAATCTGATAATTCCAGAAATCAGATAATGGTCATATTTTTCATGAGCAAACAAGCTCATTACTATTTCAAGTGTTAAGCAGGATGCAGGTGTGACTGTCATTCACTCCTAACATTCTGTATGCAGTGGGCATCAATATCAACCACACAAATAGAAATTGAAAGTAATAACTTGACAGATGTGAGGCCCAAAATTCACACTCAAGACTGGTATTTATCCATAAAAAAAGAAAGTTCTAAATTATAGTAAACCAACAAGCTATATTTAACTCTGGTCAACTTTAATTCTGCTGGTGTACACCCGAGTCCTGCTGTTCAGCATGAGTAAAACCTCATATTCGATTAAAAAGGTTGTAACTTAACACCAGAATGACCAAAGTAATGACCTCAATTTTGACCTCAGCTAGCAAACTATTATATTTCCACTAGCTCAGCAGCGGAACAGCCATTGATCACTACATCTACAGACAAGAGAGAAAATGGCAATTTAGCACAATATGGAAACGGAGCACTTTGAACAAGGTGAATAACTGCAGTGTTGTGTATTCATATATCTACTTTGGCTGGTAATTTAGAGAGTAAAAAGCAGTTGTGGCATAAACAAAAGACGAGGTAAGGTTGATGGGCCAAGATTCTTGAATGAACGGATATTAATTTCCAGTTACCCTCCAGTTTTCTATAGAAACACAACATTATTGTGTATTATCAACTGAATTTGGAAATGAAAAGGTTTTTATTAGAATGTAAACCAATTTCAACTAAATGATAAGAAGTGCCTTCTTACTAAAGCTCTCATTTGCATAATTTCTGTATTAAATACTTAAAAATGTAAATTATATCTGACGTCAGACACCATAGAGGTCCAGAGCTCCAGAAAGGTCTTCTGTGTTGGTGCCTCGAAGAAAGAAATGCAAAATACCATGCAAGCAAGGGCATTAATTACAACTGAATGTCATGTTAGATTTACCTTAATTAAAGAAAATTACCTCCAGTGCCAATACCAATTATGACGTATGAAGAGACAAATGTAAGATCTTTGATAATGAACTTATACATGGTGAGATGTTATAATAATGTTGGCTAATCTCAGTGATTATTTGTTGGCTAATGATGACTCTTGTGGTAACCCTACAATTTGATTCCTACAGTACAAGGTCCCGCCGCTTACACAGTGAGTCAAGAAACAAAATAAAACATGAAGTGGAAGGAGCTGTCATCTAGTCGAGGCATTCTCAAACCATTTCTAAAGCTTTGATTGGTCCTGAGAGCACCGTGACGGCAATGATGAAATGGAAAAATCTGAAACAATCACAACTCTTTTTTTCTTGGCTGGTCATTCTGCGTGACCTAAATGCTAAAGAAAAAAACAAAAAGATTGCGAAGAATTGCTGGAAGGGCAACCATCTTCGCAGCACTTCATCTATCAGGTCTTCAGGAATTTGCAGAAGACAACGCATAACAGAGGTTTATCAGATTTAAAATAACAAAATAATGTCTAAAATGATTTGGGCATGATTTAAAACATTGTCTTGCAATCTGTTTGCAAACACCACACGTTGCATATCCTCTGGCTAATGTGTCATGTGATGATGGTGCATGGTAGTGACGGCATGAAGGTGCCTCTTGGTGGCTAGGACAGGGAGATTAGTCAAAACTGAGGGGAGGATGTGCACAGCCAAACATAGAGAGGTGCTGAAAGAACATCTCTGGAATACTGATACCTGAGGAACCGATGGCAGCTCACGTTACACTATAACAGTAAACCAAAGCATCCAAACAAGAAAAAACTGGAAAGCTTCTGCCTCTCTATAACTGGCTTACAAGTATGAAAAAACGTGTCTTATATGCTCCAATCCATTTTCAATAATCCTTCTATCCTGTTCAGGGTTGTGGGGCTTCTAATGTTATCTCTAAAACACCATCTTTAAAACAGTCTTAAGAGCAGCTGTGAGGCAGTCACTTTGGCCCAATCCCAATGTTCCCCCTACTTTCAACCACTAGGCCTTACTCACTACCACTAGCCCTCGCCCACTATCACTACACCCTCTAATTGAAGCCACAAGGGGTAGGGCTTTGTAATCTTCCCTAGGCATTGGGACCCCACTTGCTGCATTTACATTCAGACACATAAGCGACTGCGTAGCGATGTTTGCACATATGTTTCACCATAACAGCACATGTCAGCAACAACACAGAGTTAACAGCTGCGGTCGTTTTTCTTTTTTTAATCATTCATCATGCTTCGGTTGATTACTAAAAAAACCAACAACACAGGGAAGAAGTCGCCGTGACGACAGTTGTCTCTTGTTAACTGCCAAAAAGCCTTTGCAAGCTTTTCATCAGTATTTTAGCCTAGCTCGCGTGGCTAGTCTGGCTAACGTTACGAACAACTGTGTAATATGTACATTTGAGTTTTCTTCTGAGTCCTGTCACTCCGGAGGTTGCTGTTGTTGTTTGATTCATGATGACGTACAGCTCTTTAACCCTTTTCTCTGGCCCTTCCTCAGCAAGTCAGCATCTGACGTCCCTCGCTCTGAAGGGCTAGATTTATACCCACTACCCCTCGTTACTGTACTGTATGTCCACAACCCCTACATGCAAAGAGGAATTGGGACAGCTCAACCTTCACGGGAACGCACAAAATTTAGGGGTAGGGCTTAAAAGAAGGGCTAGTGGGAGTATTGGGACGCACCCTTCGTGTTTCTTTCCATGTTGTATGCATGATTATTGAATATAATCATTAAGAGACATTTTTACAAGAGAACAGTGTCTGCATTTAAGATTGAAAGACAAGTGGCCTTTTCAGAGAGGATTTTTGGCAAACTCATCAAGCCCCTTCTGTTATAAACGTAAGCCTGTGAGTGAATATTTCACCTGAAATAACCTCACATGTGGCTTGTTTATAGCTCAAATGTTGACTCATTAGTTATAATCTGAGATATGATTTAGCCCTGTGGTGAAGTAAATGTTCCAGATATTCCCCACATGCCAAAACACCAATGTACGTCACATTACTGCATTTGTGTAACTTCAGTGTCAGTAACCATCTTAGAGTAAATCTTGCATTATTTCTGGATTTAAAAAAAAAAGAATAAAATGACAAATTCAGGCTGGAGGTGGCAGCAGGTTGGAGCTCAGCTGCAGGGCTGGTGAGATCAGCCAGTGCAGGTGGAAGGGCCTGCAGCCCTGGCAGGGCTAAATGAAACTTTTCCCAATGTCTGCTCGTCTTTGGAAACTGACGATCACCGAGGCAACTTTGATGATATGAAAACCTGCTCCATGAATTTAGAACTATCACTTTAGTAGATTCAAATATAGGTAGATTAAAACAGTGAAATATACAGACATCCCGTTTACGGTACAAATGTGTAAATTAAAGGATCTTGTGATTAACTAATGCAAACTTTAAGAGTGAAATTCTGGCAGATAAAATATGATTATATATATTGTTTTCCACCGAAGGACCCCAAACTGGAAACTAAAGACAAGCCTCAGACTGGGAAAGTCCAGAGCTTAACTTTCATGGAAGAAAAAGAAGAAGGAAAAGAAGAAGTACCTAGTAAAGGGTGCTGTATGGCTATAACTTGCCTAAAAGCTTACTAAAATGGGTTAAGAGAATATCTGATATCTGGAGACCATTTTACAAAACATAAAACAACAGAAAAAGACAAAAGTAGCTCAATAAAGAGAAAATAATTTCAACAAGGTTGGGTCAGCCTGAAAATGGGACAGTTTGCTGACAAAACAATGATGTCCCTGTTTACTCCTAATGGTGAATATACTTGTTCTACATGAGGCTAGTTTCCAGGTTTCTGCTCAGTTCATGCTGTTCTTAAACTATCACAGGGACATAAATGAAAGAATTCAATATGAGGTTTGTGTTTACAACTTTTTACATGTTTGGGCTACCTAGAGGGAATATGATCAAATGTTTTCTTTCAGCTTTCATGCTCTGTTTTAGGGTCTAACCCACTACATTCTAACTCAACTCTAAATCTACTCACACCTTCCTGGCACTGTTGCATAGCATTAAATGCTGAGAAATAATCAATAGCAATCGAGCATGGGTTTTATGGCAATCTGGGTGCTTAAACAAAGTGGTGATCAACTAAAGTAATCAAAGAAAAAGCATCAGAACCAATGCAAAACTTTAAAAAAGAAGTTTGCAAAAAAGCTTTTTTTTCTGGGCTGAGGTCTATGCATAATGTTAACAACATGTGTATAGGATGTTATGCAACACCAAAGATTAAATTTCACAGGACACCAGTTGATAGATATTACCATCTAAGAAGTGGTTAGACTATGACTGAAGAATGAATGATTGATCATAAGCTTATTATTAAAATGAAACTGTGCTGTAATTTCCACCAGACCTGCCTTAATTGCATGAATAATTTTCAGCAGAATGATCTATATAATTAATCATTTCATAATCTGTGGTGTTCAAATGACTTTCCAAAGTTATTGGCAAGATAAAGGGCATAATACAGTCATCCTCCTAATTATTCATACCCTCCAGTTAAAGAAGGAAAAAAAAATCAGCTGTCAGTGAATGAAGGTAAAAATTGACAAAAGTAATAATAAATAAAAATTCTATGAAAATCATGACATTGATTTTGAATAGTGGTTCAACACAAATATTAAAACAAACACAAAAAATAAATAAAACAAGTAAACAAGCATGATGGGGCTCTGAAACTAAAATTTTGTTGAGCAACACTTTGAGGCAATTGTTGCAATCAGATGTTTTCTGGTTCAAAAAGACTTTTACACCTGTTGACAGGTATTTTGGTCCACTGTTCAAGGGAAGGGTGCTCTAACATGTTTGGGATAGTTTTATTTGGTGTTTTTTTTTTTTTTAATTATTACTGTTTTCAACCACAGTTCAAAAGCAGTATTTTATTTCACTAAATTATCATTTTGTAATTATTTTTATTTATTATTAGTTTCCTGTTGGGAATTTATCCTTTTCTTTAATCGAAGGGTATGAATAATTTTGAGGACGACTGTAGCTGGAGCTTTGAACAGTATTGGTCACAGTACCATATATATACTACTTTTACTTTGTTCTGTTAAAATAAAAAATCATAACAGCTAAATTAATTTCAGCTCTACAAAAACAAATCAGTATAATAGGTTCGTAAAATGTGCAATGGAGCTCTGTATAAAACTTGAGCACGGTCAGAGACGAACCCCTGGAGCCTTGCAAGCCACATGTAAACAGCTTTACAAGAATTCCCAAGTAAAACGTCTGTCAAGGTGGCCTCCCAATCAGTTTTCCCATCACACCTCCTTAATCACAGAACCCAGGCTCTGAAAAGTACCGATTAGCGGCAAAAGCTACCCTAATAGGTCAGTCTGCTTCCACACATAAGACAGACATCTGCAGGAGTGTGCAGCGCATACAGAATCCCAACAATGACAACACACACACTCCATGAAACGGTCTGACCGGGGAATAATTCCCTCACACCTCAGGCGTAAGAATGGGAGAGGTGTGCAGCACGTAGCCCAGAGGGATCCCATTAAATCAACACAAACAGTGCAATTTACAACTTTCCTCAACAATCAGCAAATTCCATGTTGTCTGTTCTGTCACCAGCAGTGAGCGTGCTGCCACTCAGCAGAACTATGTGCTGCAGAAGGGAGGCTTCCCTCAGGGAAGAGCCGAAGGTTTCGTTCTGCTCACGTTTGGCTTCCACCCTCCACTTTCACAGGGACCATCCACACACATCGTAGGTGGCTCACACGGTATCTCAGTGGTGACTTTATTGCTTTAGTATGAAGTTTAGTACCATCTCTTCCCTTCAGGCAGAGTAGAATTGCAGTGATTTGATGAGGGTTTTCTCAAACTGCCTTTCATGGACTCAGGCAGTGGCAAACCAGCATACCTGTCAGGCATACCCGGTTATTTTAGGAAGCAGTCATTTAAGCGCAGGTGTTCTGGCTTTTTAATCTCACCATGCAACTATAACCAACTACTCTCAAATGAGAAATAGCTAATAAAAGAAAGCTATATCAGTATGAATACGAAAGCTGCAGCTGCCAAACATAAGGAATCCAAGCTTTTATTTGAGTTTGAAAAAGACTGCAAGGTGGATGCAGTCACTAACCGACCCGCCTACGAACGATGTGTGTCAGACAAGCTGCTCCCCAAATGTATTATTTAATGGAAAGGTTATAGTTGTAGCTTCAAAGATACTTTGTATGAGACGTGCGAGGCGTGGGCGTGACTTCAAAACTCTGGAAAGGTCTTCCAACTCCTGAGGATGTCGTTTTAAAATCAGTGTGAAAGTCAAAGTAAACTGCAGAAAGTACTGCAGCAGGCAAAGGCCAGAATGGCTGAAATCTCTCCCATGAAAGAAGAACAAGAAGCACATCTAAAATCACGAGGAACAGAATTTCTTTTCACCAGATTCAGTTTTTTTTTAAAGGTTAGATCGTGAAAAGAAATAAAAGTACATGACAGGTTCTCCAAACAGGTTGTGGTTTAAAAAATAAAAAGTAAAACAAGTTCGCAAGAAATAAAAAAAAAAATCTCTTTCTTTTTTTACATTGTTAATTGTGAAGTTTGAATCCAATCCAACTGTTCTTGTTGAACGCATTTGACATGCACTGGGTCACACAGCAAGAAGTGAACTTATTAGCTCAAATTCACGGTGGTAAGAAATTACGTTAAAATGATTTTTATAAAAAGAAGAAAAAAAAAAAAAAGAAAATAGCATTGCAGCAAATTGTCAACAAGCAAAGAGTAACAGTTCATTTCAGGCAAGCAGTGCTTCCCTTTCTTTGCTTTCTTGGAGAAAACCGAGCTCAAAACTCAGTCATCTTCTTGTGTGTGTCAGCTTTTTTGTGCTCTTTCTGGATGGACACCTCATGCGCTTTCTGCTGGGCCAGCAGGCATCGGGCAGCCGACAGTTTCTCTTCCAGCTGCTTCACTCTGGATGCATCCCTTTAAAAACAAAAAAATATATCAGGAAGAAAAGGAACCAGTCAAGGGGAAACCTAAGTTTCTCACAGTTTATTTACATTGTTACACAGCTCCCTCAGTTCTTTTAGGAAAAATTTACAGTCATCCTCAATTATTTATACCCTCCAATTAAAGAAGGAAAAAAAATCAGCTGTCAGTGAAATAAGTTGAAATTGACTAAAGTAACAATAAATAAAAAATCTATGAAAATCATGGCATTTTAAATTGTGGTTCAACAAAAATATTAAAAACAAACACACAAAAAATAAAACAAGTAAGCAAGCATGATGGGGCTCTGAAGCTAAAATTTTGTTGCGCAGCAAATTGAGCCAATCACTGAAATCAGGTGTTTTTTCTAATGTTCAAAAAGACGTCTGCACCTGTTGACAGGTATTTTGGTCCACTGTTCATGGGAAAGGTGCTCTAATTTATCTGGGACAGCTTTGATTGTTTGTGTTTTTTATTATTATTATTTTCAACCACAACTCAACAACAGTATCTTATTTCACTGACTTATAATTTTGTAAATTTTTATTTAGTATTAGTTTCTTGTTATTTGAATCACTATTGTGAATTTAGCCTTTTCCTTAATTGGAGGGTATAAATAATTTTGAAAATGACTGGAAATGGTAATTCATGTAGCCTACAATCATTGTGAACAGAGTTCAGAAATAACAGTGGTGTCAGTAGTTTATTTATGAAAAAGATATCCAATATGTTTGTATTCATGCTAAAGGTCACAGAGCCATGAGAGGCACAGACGTGTTGATATGTTGGCTCATTTATTTTCAGTTCCCGATCTTAACTGAAGTAAAATTAGACATAAATGGATAATATATCAGTAATTCATTCTGAACCAGTTCTGACCTGCCCGTCTGTCTGCTGAGTGTCTCGCTGAGTTTCTGGATCTCTCTTTCAGTCTGGGACACCCTCTCAGCGGCCTGGAAAAGCTTCACGTTCAGACTCCTCTTGGTGCCCTTTCCTCCCCTGTAAGCCTCCAGCCCGGTCGCTGCCATCGGTGCATCCACCCCCTCAGCAGCGTTTGAGCTCCTGCCTCCTAGCTTGTGGTTTAGAAAGTCAAAGACAGTATGGCTCCCTCTGGTGGTGACTCGAGGCTTCCGGCGCCGCTTTGGACGTCCAGTTTGTGTGCCGTCTTTAGCAGCTTTGCGTAGAGTGCGTCTCTGGGTGAGCTCTGCACACTCATCCAGAGACTTGCCTTTCGGTAGGACAACTGCCATCACTGGCTCGACTCGACCCTCCTGCATCTTTCCTAAGCCTGGGTAGACACAGAGATTTCTGCTTTGACAGCCAATGCAATGACAGTATAAAGTTATTCATTCTTAATAGTTGTACTTAAGAGGTTAATCCAGCCTTTTTAAAGTTATACAAGCTTGTTGAGTATGTAAAAAATGTTTGATGTCTTTTTATCTCTTTGTTTAATCTCAGTCTGGGATGTGTTGTCTTTACTTGTTGTTTGTTTTGCCTCAAGCAAAATAGAGATTGTCCAAATGGAGACCATGTCAGGGACTGAGACATTCTCATTCATCCATCAAATCTCTTTGGCTGACTCATAATGTCATAATGCTTCCAATTTTTCTATCTTTTGTTTTATTACTGTAAATGTGGTGATTGATTACATTGCAATAATTTTCCATCATTAACTGTACCATTTGCTGTGCATTTACTCTCACCTTTCCCATATTCATAGCCCATTTTGAGCATAAGTTTGGATCCGATTCCTCTGGTATGTGCTTCCCAGCCACCAAAGTTAGCACTGCTCAACTCTACTGCAGACTCCTCGGCAGAGTCCAGGACTGTTGCATAAAGATTAAAGTAGAAACAGACAGTTAAATGAGAAAAAGGTAGAGAAATAAACCTAATGCACAAATTCTTACTGAGACATTGGATTTTAAAAGCTATGTTTAAAATAGGGTGTTTTTTTTTTTTTTCACAAAAGTACCTTTTGCATAAGCCACAGTATCACCATCTCCCATTTCATCTGGTTCTGAGTCAGAAGAAATCGGGTCGTCCTCCCTCAAAGGCGGGATAATGCAGTCAGCCTCAAGCACAGCATCCTTCAACAGCAGCGAGTCAAATTTCACAGTGTAGAAACCACTGTCAATCTCTACAACGCGAGGAAACGTTAACAATAAATCATATATTCAGCAATTTTAAGGAATAAATGTCTGTACAATTCAGGAAACTCCCTTTAATAAAGTACCTGTTATTTTGGCTGGGTACCAGATACCGTCCTCATGTCGAGCCAAGCAGGACGAGCCCTCCTCAAGGTTACTGAGGTCACACTCCAAGAACTCTCGGAGTTCTGACACATACACCACCTCCCCATGAGAAAACCTTAAATAATGACAAAATACTTAAAGAACTTGTGTGCAGAACTAACATCAAAGTTAATAAGTGACTGATCACAAGATTTAACTGACTGGGGCTCCAACTAAAATCAAATTCCAAATATAAATATATTTTTTTCCCACCAGGATGACCTCCAGGGTAAGGCAAGCAAAACTCCCCAATGTAATGAGAGAGTGGTTTGTCCAAATATAAATTATAAAAAAAAAAACACTTCTTTACTCTACAAGTGAGTGATCATTTAAATTTACTCAGATTTATGACAGTTGAAGTAATCAAAAATGTGATCACTGTTGTGGGGCTGAAAAAAAACAAACAAAAAAACATAACAAAACAATATCTTACCTACAATTATCCAGAAAACGACATTTGTCCTCTAGGTAGAACGGACAGGGTTTCATAGACTTCTGTGTAGGGTAGATGTAGAGCACCTTTACTTGTGCCTCCTCTCCATCTGGTGGTTCAGATCCCACCACCATGGCATTATGATACTCCAGCGTCCCCCATGTCGTCCTATAGGGTGCTCTCACTTTTGTACCACTAAGAGGATCCTCTTCATCCTCATCCTCATCTTCTTCTTCCTCCTCCTCTTCACAATTCATTGTCCTTCCTTCCTCTTCTGTATCCTTCTCTCTGGTATCAGAACTACTACCAGAACATTCTCCCATTTCTGAGTAAAACGCAGCGAACTCAGCATCCAGACAACCGTTCCCACTGCTGGCGTCAGCTGCAGCCTCTGAGGCGTTTACCTGCAGTCCATTACCGTCCTCTAAGCTGGCCAGCAGCCGACTCTTTTTGACAGACACCAAGCTGGCTTCGGTGAGCTCTATCAGCTGGCAAAGGTCTTCTTTTAGTTTGAGCAGGTCTGGCTGCTGGCTGGGGTCCAGGCCAGCAGCCAGAGCCATCTCCACCTGCTGTAACTGGGCCCCATAGGCAGCAATGGCAGCCTCAAGGGTTTCTTCATCCATGCTGACAGTTTGGCACAGGGTACAAGAATGGTCAGCATCAGCAACAGGCCTGAGTGAAAAGAAGATGGAAATTTAAAGAGGAGAAAGGTAAAGTGATATAAATAAAATAAAAAACAAATAAATAAATAAAGTTTACAATTTCCTCAGTCATATTTCAGCTGCCATATGCTTGTCTGTAATATGGTAATTAGCTCACTTCTGTATTAGCTCGGTCACAATGAACAAGATGCTATCAGAAAGGTATATTACACTTAAAGAAGATTTACTAGGTGCACTGACAGTTAAAAGAACATGCTTTTGAAATACTTAAAGCTCCTGTAATGATATTAAGTACACTACCGGCGTATTTCCCCTTAAGGTTTTACCTAGCCATGAGCTTTATCCTGATAATGTAACAAAATAGTAGATTGTTTTAGCTGTTAGCCACCTTCCCGCTAACTTTTATTACAGATTGTGGTCGCAACTCCATTACCTCAGTAATAGTGGAGCTCTCCGGCATCCTTTGATACTACAGAATAAGTAACAGCCATAAAAATAGGTGGTTTTAGACGTGTTCAATAAGCTTGACACAATATTCACTATAGCTTCACGTGAAGGTAGCAAAGGTGAGTGAAACAACGACTTCCGCTGTCAAAATGATTCTTTCATAATAAAGCTGATTTAATTTATGTTTTTTTTTTTTTTTTTTTAATCAACATGGTTTGATAGCCAACGACATTCATTATCAAGGCAAGTTTTAAGCTTGCTAGTTCAAAACTTCACTGGCAATTTTCAAATCTAAGCTAAAAACCCACTTTTTTTCCCCTTTGGTCTTTGGCTCAGCTTAAGAGTTTTTTTTTAAACTTTATTTTTAGCACAACAGGTAACAGGTTGTTTGTCATATTGTGTGCTGTCCGTTTATTTTTTGATGATTTCATTATGTGATTTTACTTTATTATTTTTGTGTAGTTTCATTATGTGGTTGTTGAATGATTCTTTAAAAAAAATTGCTTTGTTAAAAGGAGGATTTCTGTTCTATTGAACAGACAATAAAAGTTCTATTCTTTATTCTATTCTTTCTTTTCTATTCTTTCTTATTTATTTGCTTTTTATGTTTTTACATTTTTACTGCTTGCGTTGTTAAATTTGATGTCTTTATTGTATTATATTAATGTTCAGCACTTTGGTCAGCACTGGCTGTATTTTAAAGTGCTCTGTAAATAAAGTTGGCTGGACTTGGCAAAACTCTTTCGAGCTACAGTCATGACATGGATATATTTTACACAAGGTTTTGTAAGATAAAGACTATACAGACTCTTACACTTCACAATTTTACACTGCACTCTAGACTATGCACAACTCATTTACAAGTACACTGTTTATTTATTCATTTATTTATTTAGCATCTTTGAATTTTTAACTCCTTTTTTTAATCTATCCATTCCTTGCTAATTTTTTTGTTCGTAATGTAAATTCATTGTTATTGCAACTTGGGGTACTTCTCTGGCATGTAGTTAATTCCATGTTGCTACACTGGACTGGATGTTTAATCTTTAACATAGAACATAAATTATGAATTAATACTCTAAGTAAATCATTTTTTGTTATAGATATTGTACATTAACAGAACTTAATCACTGTTAACAGTTTAATTGAATGGTGTACGGCTTATACGACATTTAAACATTATAATTAATGAAAACATTATTAGTCTTTTTTTTTTCTTTTTTTTGCACAGTGCAACCTTGTCTTTTTATTATGAAAATATCAGGAAGCCTCGTTTTCGTCAAACTTGTGCGTCAGTGACGCACAGTCATGACGCTTCCTTGACGGACTCAATCAAAAACTTCATCAGTGTGCACATTTATTTACCTGTTTAGCTGCTAGTTAAACTGCACCCATGACGTTTTAGTGACAAATCTTGTTACCGCTGGTGTGAAGGTACGCTGTCTGTTTTATGTGTGTCGTTTTTAGTGCAGTTTTAGAAGCATGCAGGTTTATGACGATGCCAGGTTGTTCAGCAGCAGATGTTGTCCATGGAAGGCTGTTTGATGTTGTTTGTTTGTTTATCTCTTTTTAGCTACTGTACATGTTTGCTACTAGCAGCATTCTGTGGTCATGACTGAAAGAGGGTGATGCATTTTTGTAGAAACGCACAACTCTCACTTCCATATATATATTTTTTACAAGCAGAGTAAAGCTAGACTCTTTCATGTCTTCTTTAAAAAAATGAAAATAAAAAAAGGAAAGGGATTTTACCATTAAGACCAAATGTAAGTTGCTTGATCTCTTTACATTACTAATAAATCATAATGGCTGCTGTGTCTCTAGTGCTCCTTCCCTGAAGTGGCCCTTGCCGTGATGCCCCCAACCATGACTCAGATCAGTGATCCAAAAATTGCTTTTGCCTATTTGCGACCAGCCTGCGTCCTGCTCACCCGTGAGCCCACTTTGACCAATGTGGAGACACTGAGTGGCCAATTAAAAGAAGTCAATGATGCCACATTACAGCAGCTCCTGGAATATGTCCTGTTTCCTCTGCGCTTTGTCCTTAAAGTCCCTGGACCCAAGAAGGACAAGCTGGTGCAGGCTGTGGCTGAAACCATGGGTTACGTCCTCGAGAACACCTGTGTTCAGAACTGGGACACGCTCCGTGATCTCTTCTCAGAGCTTTGTCTCTGCCTCTGTTGTCCCACGGACCCTGGCAAACCTGCAGATACATCAGAGGAGCTGAAACTGGCTGTGTTGAGGTGCTTAGATGCTCTGCTTCATGCGGCCTATGGTGATGTAGTCTTCAGACTCTATGAGCCGGTCATGCTTCCTGGACTGGGCGCTGCAGTATCGCTGCTGCTGGCTTTAGGTGAGAAGGAGAAATCTCGAGATATACAAGCAGCTGCCTTGCAGTGCCTCCAGGCTTTGGCTCTGCAGTGTGACTGCGCTCAGGAACATGTGGCTCCAACTTCAGCAGAGCGATGTTCTGTCGGCAGCACCATGGCTTCGTTCTTACCTGGAATCACTGTGGCTGCAGCACGGATCATCACAGGAGATCTAAGACAAGGACATGCTGTGACAGTCAGGGCCATCAAGGTACATTTTGCTTTAATATCCTTTTACATATTAGATAAATGCAATTAAATGTTGGAATTAAACATCTGATTGATTAACTGGAAAATAAGGTGGTACATTAACTTGCTAATTAACGGAGCAAACAATCATAAATGTAAGGAAATAACTACTTTTTATTCGTGTTATTATTATTCAGGTGTGGTCCAGCTCGGTAGGGTTGGTAATGGAAGATGCCCAGCTGCAGACAAGTGAGCCCTGGAAGCCTCCCCCGTCAGACCTGGGTAGGGTTGGGCAGCTTGTGGTCCAGCGAACACCAGACTGGGTGAAAAACACAGCAGGGAAGTTGTCTGTGCTGCTGAAGAAGATCATCTCCTGCACTTCAGCCCACCTGCACTGGAGGGTACGGCTGGAGATGGTGGAGCTGGCTGACCACCTGCTGGCCAGGTGTAGTCAGTCACTGAAAGAGTGTGTGGGACCGCTGCTGGAGGCACTGGTGGGAGCAATCAACGATGAAGAGCACAGAGTCAGAGAGAGGTTTGTTTGATCATTAATTGTTGTGGGGAAACTGATTTGATTGATAGACGATGTTTTCTGACGTTCCTGTTCTCTCCTTAAGGTGTGAGGTTGCTCTGAGGGATGTGTCCAGGAGGAATCAGAGCTCCAGTAGCAGCAGTGATGTCAGCGGCAAGCACAGCAGCGGCAGTCAGACCTTCACCGATGTCTTGTCTGAGAATCTCCACTCTTTAGCCACATCCCTTCCCAGACTAATGAGGACCTCTGATGACCAAAAGAAGTTATTTGTCCTCAATGTGTTTCTGGGGTATGTAAAAATCCTGGGACCGCTCATCTCCGTGGTGCTAAACTCTGCTGCACATCTGGAGAGGATTTCTAAAGCGCTGATGCAGGTAATGCTGTAGGGCTGTGCAATTAATCCAAATTTGATCGCAATTTCAATTTTTGGATCAAACAATCTTCAAACTCTTATAGTTGAATTGAAACAATTTATTTGCCATTTCTCATTACACAATTTCTGAAGGCTATTCTTTAGTTAAAATTCATTTTAGTGGCTTCTCACCCATGCAGTTAGATGGGTGTCATTAACAAACATGTTAGATTTGGAATGCTGCAGCATTGCACCAAAGCTTAAAGTTTATTTTTGGATTTTTTTAAAATGAACTGATTTATTTTATTCTTTAAATATAGATAAATTGCAGAACAGCTGGACACAGTTTATTTAGGATACATCTATGTTTCTCTATGCCTTATTATCGTTCAGAGTATATTTATTTTATTCATTTAATGTTTATGCATTGCTAAGCAGCTATAAGGTGCACATTTGTAACCTACATTAATTTCAAAATTTGAACATTTTGCGTTAATTATCAATAACAAAGAGTTTTTGACAGAGAGAAATGCTAAATAAGTGCATCATGTGA
This sequence comes from Atherinomorus stipes, assembly GCA_023101725.1. Lineage (NCBI taxonomy): Eukaryota > Metazoa > Chordata > Actinopteri > Atheriniformes > Atherinidae > Atherinomorus > Atherinomorus stipes. The sequence continues at coordinate 101,862 of JALJCO010010712.1, read as the reverse complement.
CTAAAAAAATAATCGTTTGAATAATTGTGATTTAAATAATGTCCAAAATAATTGTGATTATGATCTTTTTTCCATGATCGAGCAGCCTTAGCCTCCTGTAAAGCAATAATGAATTTTAATGCAAAACTTTTATTTACAATGATGTTTACATTTTTCTTCCTCTTATGATTTGCTTTTCATATGAAAGACTTATTTTTGTGCTATCTACACAATCTCTATATTCATGTTATGTTGAGTTACATGATTTTGGACGTTGTCAGCCTCAACACGTTTTAATCTGATGTTGGTATAGTTTAAATACATGTGCTGATGAGAAACCTAGTAGGATGTGCAAAGCCAATAGCAGCAAAACTTGCGTTAGGGAGCTAGTTAATATGGATGCTGTGTGTGATCCAGACCCTAAATCAGGCAAGTCAGCTGAATTTTTGTGCTTGAGATCCATTAAATCCTATAGAAAAAGGAAGATAAAGAATTGAACAGAAACCATAAAATGTAGGGGCAGATTATTATCTTAATCCACAGAAGTAATGAAACATCACGTCCAAGTACATCGTGTCAAGTCAGTGATTTAACCAGTTCAAGTTTATGTGAAGGGGAATAAAATACCTTCTGGTTGTGCCCAAAATCTTTCATTAAGACTTTCAAAGATGGAGTAACAAAACTGAAATCAAACTGCTTGCAATGGTTGCTCTAGTTATTTGCAATATAGTTATAATAACATACCAAATATGACTCCAAGATATATCTGACAGTGATGTACTGATGTACTGATGTACTGATGTACAGGACTTAGATTCTTGCATATGAAATCTTTATCACCTACGAGAATCCTGCAAAATGCAGAGACCTGAAGCATCAGCAGATGATTTCATTTTATCAACATGGAGGAAAGACCCCATGATGCTCTACAGAGCATCATTTATACACACAACTGAGGAAAATCACATAATTCAACTCAATGTACAGTAGAAATGGCTCTGAAAAAGGAACCTCCCATAATGACTTTACCCTCATTATACAGTACTTACATTTGCCCGGTCATCACAAGGCTTATGTCGTATTGTTAATAGTAACATTCATTATTGAAATAATTCATTTACTGAAAAATACAAATGTGACACTGGCCTTTTCATGGTTGTCATAGTTACTTTGGGGATACTGCAGAGCCCTGCCTGCTTAGTAGTCTGGTCTTTAGGAAGTCCCATGATTTTAAAACGGTTAAAAACACGTGTCTATGCCTTTTTAGGTGCTTGAGCTGGATGTGATGGATGTTCGTATTGTGGAGGAGAGGAGCTACGCTGATACCATGGGGACAAGCTCAGACCCTCATGACTTCCACACTGCCCACAGACAGAGGAAGCATTTTCTCTTCTTCACGGATGAAAAGATCTTCTGTGTGCTCATGGAGATCTGTCGGACATTAGGTACTGAGCTCATGGACCCTTTGTAAACGTTATGAGCCATCTAAATTTTTTACTTTCAGGCATCCATAACAGTACTGAGTATTAGGGATGGTCGATATTGGCTTTTTTTTTTACCGATATCCAATATTGTCCAACTATTAATTTCCAATATCCAATATCAACCAATGCCGATATATGCAGACAAATGTGAGGTTGTATTGCTCGTATTTTGAGAAATACAAATTTCTGCTCCAATACCAAAGATCCCCAAATAGCCTCAGCTCAGCCAGAGAAGTTCATTTTGAACATCTGGCTGCCAGATATCAGATATTAGCAGGTATTGACCAACATGTGGCTATTTATAATGTTTCTGACAACTTGGTAACTTAACCGACAACTTAAAACCAGACATATTATAAGCAGCTTCAAAGCAAGTCAGTCTGTAGCAGCAGCTGCTGCATCGTAGTCACATGACTCTATAAGGAATGCTGGGATATGAAGCTCTTCCAGGATAACAGGGACTTTTCTACATGCTGGACCAGTGCTAATGGAACAAGATCTCGCGAGATTTTTTTACGAAACGACGAGATCTCGCAAGGTTTCGTTAGTAAAAATATCGGCCCAAAAACATCAATACCAATACTTTCCAATATCACATTTTAATGCAGATATCAGCAGATAGTATTTTGTATCCCTACTGAAAATGCTTTATTTTCTGTTCCTATGTTTAGGTTTCTATGGCAACATCTACCTGCTGACTGATCACCTCCTGGACTTGTACCGCCAGTCTTCAGCGTACAGAAAGCAGGCCGCTATGGTGCTAAATGAGGTCGTGCGAGGTGCTGCAGGCATTGCTGTGGTAACACAAGGTCAGTGTTTGGACGCTGAAAGTCAGGGACTCCCCACCTCCAGAGATGACCTTAAAGCAGCAGTGGTGTCCATCATGGAGGAGTACACCAGTCTGAACAACTGGCACCTGATAACGGTCTGTGAGGAGACGGATAGAGACCGTCAGGATCAGCAGGTAAGGTTTTACAGATTCACAGTTCTCTTTTTTTTCTCTTTCCAATTTACATTTAAAAATACTATCAACATAAAGTCTTTCAGAGTAAGTGATTTGCAATCAGTGTTTTATAATTGTTTTATTTTGCGTAAATAGCTGTTAAAGCACAAACCTCACCAATTTAAAATAATTTAGTTATTTGCATGTTTTTGTGGTGATGACACATTTAATTTGTGCTCTACAGATTGAATATGTAATTTTAGGTTTAAAAATATATATATTTTTATCATGTTTTACATGAAATGTTTCACATGAAATTAGATTTATCAGATGGCAATCTTCCTCAAAACCCATCTCTGACAGCCAGTGTTAAGTATTTATGTCATATATTATATTTAAACTATGCTTCAAATGCTTTTAGTGGTTTTTGTTCTGTATGCAGAATTGATGCATTTTTCTCTCCTTTTCCCCTTTAGGTAAATTTTTCTGTACAGAAAGTTTTTTTTTTTTAAATCAAAATTCACATTTGTACTGTCTCTTTAATTTCCTCTCAGAACTTCTCAGCCTATAAAACACAACACATTATTAGCCACTTGCCCAACAGTTAATAAATGACATAACACTAAAACATTCATCAGTAAGAATCTAACACTGTTTTTCTTTTTTTTAAAGAAAGCTTTGATTTCAATCTAGTTTTGTCTGCTAAGCTAATATCTAACTTTTTATGTCATGTCGTTTGTTTAATATTTGTTTTACATCTGATACAGAAACTCTTCTACATTGCTGATAGAAAAGAAAACTGCATGATGAATAATAACTTCAACATTATTTTTCTTTCTGCAGCTGCTCAGCCCATCCAGACTCCTCTCCATATCCAGTGATGTCAGCAACAATGCTGCAGGTTCTCTCCAGGTGATTCCCTCATTCACCTCGCCTCCGTCCTCATCATCCGCCTCAACGATTCACCAGCTCAACAGCAACATCTGGCAGCTGTGTATCCAACTGGAAGGCATCGCCTGCTTTGCCCAGGCTCTGGGACGGGACTTCTGTCCTCTGTTGATGACCTCATTGTACCCTGTGTTGGAGAAAGCTGGTGAAGAGACGTTGCTGGTCAGCCAGGCAGCGCTGAACTCCATGATGGACATCAGTCAGGCTTGTGGCTACTCCTCTCTGAAGGAGCTGATCAATGAGAACTCAGACTACCTGCTCAATGACATATCACTCAACCTGCAGAGGCTCAGTCAACATCCACAGGTTTTTCTTTTTCATCTAAAAGCCAAATATTAGGGGCATGTATGAATAACGATTACCGTATTTTCCGGACTATAAGTGACACTTTTTTTCATAAATTGGCTGCTCCTGCGGCTTACCGTATAGTCCAGCGCAACTTATATCAAAATATACAATTTAACATATTTCTAGCCATTAACTTTGGAATTGGAGTGATTGGGGAATTTTTAGCCGTAATAAGTAGGATATGAAAAATCCGATCATTGCCCTATTTTAAATAAATAAATATGACTTCCAGTCTTGTACAACTTGTATGTTTTTTCCCTCTTCATGACGCGTTTTTTGACTGATGCGACTTATATTCCGGAGCAACTTATAGTCTGGAAAATACGGTACTATAAATAGGGCTTTGATGCATAAGCATGACCTGGACTGCATAAGCTTGTGCCACCGTGTTCATACTTTATCTTTTTCCTCTGTGCTGGCCAGGCTCCACGTGTGTTAACGGTGATGTTGACTCACTCTGACTGCAGCCTGCTGCCGCTGGTCGGGGACATTGTTCAGGACGTACTGATGGCTCTGGATCTCAGCTACGACCACTCAGCTGCTCATTTCTGCTCTGTGCTGCACACGCTCATGAAGGCACTGGGTAAGTTTTCAAAAGTGATGTCTTATTTATCCCTTTATACTCTGGGCAAGGGACTTTTATACACCCTCATTCTCAGGGTTAGTGTGGGTAGCTGTTTTATTGAGGTATAAATCTTCATGGAGATAAGTGACTGTCTGCATCATATGTCACAGAAACAACTAAAATCTTTGTATTAAACAATACATCAAGGATCTAATGGAGTAAACGGTGTAAAAAGAAAAAAGTACAATTAAATTCTCACATTATCTTTAACTGACAGGCTTTGATTAAAAAAAAAAAAGAAGCATTTTGTTTATTTGAATTTATTCTAAAAAGAGTTTAACTTATATTCACGCCATACTGTTTATTTATTCATTTATTTATTTATTCTTTCTAGCAAGATGGTTTCCTTCCACATGCTGCAGGATCAGTAATTCTTCCAGTTCCAAGCAAGCTTCCACTGAACAGGAAGACTTTGACATTCGCCAATTCCTGTTGGATTACCGCAAGCAGAAAGACTTGGCAGAGGGCGTTGGGATAGAGGAGGATGACACTGGGGAGCTCGGTAATTTGAAGTCTCTTCCAGGACAAAACAGCAGCATAATCCGTGTAATGTTGTAAAGGTTATATTATAAACAAGGATTTCTGTTGCAGTTAAAAAAGTAGTTGTGAACATTACATTTAACAGAAAACAGCTTTAACATTTTGACTGTGAGATTTATCACAACATACATTCACTGTGCTTCCAGAGGTCCCTCCTTCTACAGAGCACGAGGACGCTGAAGATGTTGGTGGTCCTGATGTAAAAGCAGAGCTGCCGTTACACCTCAGCATTACTAAAGATGTTATGGAGCGATGCATTCACCTGCTTTCCGACCCCAGCCTCAGGCTTCGACTAAAGGTACTTTGCGGTGGAATGTGTTGACAGATAATTGATTTTTATGATAATAGTCCCAACAGGATAGTTCAGTGTTGAACTGATAATTGAAAAGCACAAGCATTGTAAAATGATGTTTGGTATTATATCTGTTAAACATAATCTATCCATTAGTTGTTCAGACCCAGAAGCACAAATGTGTTAGGTGTTCAGAATAACCAAGAGCATTTTAAAACACAGCTTAAAGCATGTCTGTGCTGAGGTAGATGAGTGGTACCTTCAGAACAGAAAGTAGCTGTTGTTTTGAGTAGAGCTGGGCGATACGGCCTAAAATCAATGTCACAATCTATTGAGTAGTTCACCTCGGCAACGATAAACGGACGATAACTCGATACAGACTGGATAGGGTGAAGTCACGTGACTACAGACGGTACATGTAGCTCAGCGTCCTACAGGGACATGAGCATAGCCAGCCTATAAAACAGCCAAAAACACTTTTCATTTTAACATAACACCGATATTCTGCCCTTACTGGAACTTTATGCCACTTCTAGTTTGGCAGATAGCTAACAAGTACTGTGAAACTGAAATACAAACATACAAATGTACATATTAATACATTTAAATGAGTTGGATTCTTATTTACAAGTATTTATTTGATATATTTGTAATATTTAGCAAATACAGTATTACTTTGTGTCCATGAAAAACAGTGACGAGTTTTCCCATTAATTGCACACACGACTATCAATTAGCATGAATGCTAACTTAACACTGAAAGACCTGCAGACAGGCTAACGCAATTAGCATCACTACCATTTTCAAAACGTTTCACACAAACAACATTCCTTCAAATTTTTATGACTTTACACTGTCATCAAATAAAGTTCACTTATCGCTTATAGACATATGTTATGTACAGAAAACATGCAAAAGATGATGAAAAACATGTCACGCTGCAAGAAACTATGGCAAGTCCTGCGCAGCAATTCCACTGCCAGCTTTTTAAAGGGGCCACACCCCAAATATACCAACATGGGCAAATTACATTTGTTATTATCGCTCTAAATTTCGGTGTCGGTAAATTTTCGGTTTATTGCCCAGCCCTAGTTTTGAGCCATATCCTGCCTGTGTTGTGTTGTGTATGTGTGAACCAAAGATGAATTATTCCTGCATGTACTCTTTGTCTTTGTGCAAAGGTGCTGGACGTGCTTGAGCTGTGTGTAAATGTACTGAGTGAGAAAGAAAATGAACTTCTGCCCATGGCTCATCGCTGCTGGCCAGCCCTCCTGCAGAGACTCACAGCTGATGACCCGTTAGCAGTCCTCAGAGCCTTCAGGGTTTGTCAAACAAATTTGCTTTTACACTGAACTGGTTATCAGAATGACTTTTTCCTTTGTATCGTTGAACAGAACATTGTTGCTTGAGCACCTGTAGTTTGATGTTGTGAACAAGCCTGCAAACTTTAAGGATTTATAACATAATTAGAGTCACATATTTTCACCCGTTTTATTCTAGATTGTTTAATTTGGAATTGAGTTAGTTTGTAATTGGTCATGCATGTTACAGGAAGGTGTTGCTGCATTTTAACAACCCTCTGAATTTGAACCTGTGACATCAGATGCTGTGCACGCTGGGTGAAACATGTGGCGACTTCCTGAGGAGACGAGTCTCTAAGGAAGTTCTTCCCAAGCTGAGCTCCTCTCTGGCACGGCAGGCTCCAGTCAGCGCCAAGGCTGGGCCGGTCTACACACACAGCCTGGCCTACAAGCTGCAGCTGGCTGTACTGCAGGGCCTGGGCTCACTGTGCCAGAGGCTGGATCTGGGTGAGAGAACAGAAACATGCACACAATTTATAAGACATAGAAGTACATAAGCATCGATGTTGGTTGTATGAGCTATCATTTCTGTTATGACAGTTAAAGTAGAGGGATTTTGTTCTCTAAAATACAGCCTTAGATTTGTTCACTAAATGTTCCCAACGTTGTGACTCTCTTCATTGTTTTACCACCAGGTGGCAGTCTTGTATAACACTGGAAACAGATTAGCTCATCGCAGCAGTCACCACATCTCATTCATTTCTGTTTTAGCATTTCAGACAGTATAGTAGACAGAATGTTGTGAGAATTGATTGTGACACTGGATTCAACTTAATCTAAAGATAACTTTGATGATGCAGACCCTAACCACCTGTGCTAACAGGATGTTGTTGAATCCTTAGTTGCACACTCAGTAACTCCTTCTAAGCCCCATTTCACCACAGTAACACAAGAAAGGTTGTAAACTTTTAAATCAGCCTTTGTGAGGATTTTAAAATTGCAATCCAATATATTATTCACAGTAGAACGTAGAGCATATGAGATACTTAAGGATATTTTACTTTTTTTTTTTAATGTTTTAACTCATTTTCCATTTAATGGCAGACAATTTTCAAATAAGTTGGCAGTGGGACAAGAAAAGGCCAGAGGGTGTTGCTAAAAAGAAGCAGGTGGAGGAGCATGATTCAAGCCAGTTGGCAACAGATCAGTAGCATCATTGGATATAAGAAGAGCACCTTAGAGAGGCAGAGTCTCTCAGCAGTAAAGATGGGGCAGAGGTTCAGCAATCTGCAAAACGATGATTTATATTAAGAACTATGTTCCACAACATAAAATTATGAAGACTCTTGGCTATAACATCATCTATAGTCTGTAATATCAAAAACGGAGATCATTGCAATTTCTTAGGAACATTTCTGAAAGTCATTGTGAGCACAGTTCACAGTTCATAGTCGCTGTCAGACTTGCATTGCGGACCATGTGCTGTAAAGTCCATCCGCTCTTTAACTGGACTTGTCTTTACAAACACGCCGCTTCCTCGCAGACTTACTGCGCCCCGGTCACGTTCAGACATCAGGAAATGTTCTGGATAAGTCAACACAGCCCCACTCTCTCTTCAACTCTGTCCAGAGCATTTTCTTCGTGTTCAGCCAAAACGACATGCCGCAACATTTCCGCTCTTATGACATGGAGGCCAGTCGGTACATGTCCGTTACATCTCTGAGGTAAAAGACCAGAATGCATGTCTGAATGCAAACGTTATAAAGGACACAGTCCACACTATTACCGCTTTCCTGAAAGGGGCTCATGTCATCCATAAATCAGGTTAAAGCTCTCTCATGTAAGGAAGAAACCACTCATTAACATCATCCAGGAATGGGTCTGTCTTCTCAGGACCAAAGCTGCTTTAGATTGGATTAAGGTAATGTGGAAAACTGTTCTGAGGTCAGATAATTCAGAATTTAAAATTCATCTTGGAACTTATGGATCCCTCTTCCTTTGGACTAAAGAGAATAGGGAACATCTGACTTGTTAGCGCTCATATCAAGGCATGCAACTCTAATTGCATTGATGCATTTGTACTGGTGGATCTGGCAGCTTGCACATGTGGAACATGGATGAAGATGTATATATAGGCCTCGCATATCTAATCAAGATTAGGGCTGCACAGTATATGGTTTGTTGCATACAAGTACATTGTGATGACGATGCTCAGTCATTGTCCTGCAATGTAGGAGGCAACTGAACTGAATATGTTCTCATCTAATTTCAAGAGTACCTGACACACACTGTGTGCATCGATCCACCAATCCCCATCATTCTTTATCAGTTTGCTAAAACACAGTCCTTTGCGGTAAAATGCAATTCACATTTGTTCTAAAAGGGATATTGTGTAAGTTCTCCTGTTATTTACTCACAAAAACTGATTATTTGGTTCAAAAGTTTTTTTTCATTAATCAGTAATCACTCCCATCAACAAACTGAAGTGCTCCTCTAAGTTCTAAATTTGCCGTTCGTATCATTCATTTACACATCGAGCGGGGCGGCTCGGTGAAGGCTGCCATGTCGTATCGCCATGTTTTTGCGTTCGGGAGAAGCGTGACAGCAGGAAAACACAGAAACTCACCGGACACACCGGAGTTTTCAGCTCAGTTCGAGGTAATGTCTTTGAAAAGTCACCGCGCTGCAGAGGGAAGAAACCAGCGTCTTACTGATGCTGGGTTCACGTGCAGTCGGGCAGACGACCGTTGGTAACAAACCAGATGTCATTTTAATCAATGAAGGCGAGCGAAAGACGGTAAAACATGGGTCAGGGAAAACAATACGACATCGCCATGACAACAAATCAGATGTGGACTGATGTCACTGTAACTGACGGACCACGTCTTCACATAGAGGCTGGTGATAACTTTACATGCAGCGGCTGTCGTCGGTCTGCCCGGTTTCTCGCGAATGCAGCATGAAAAGTACGAGGGAGCTGCTCCCGATTACACAATGTCCCTTTAACAAAACAAAACATTTACTCAGATCCCAGCACAATAAAAGCAAGCATTAAAAGATAATATATTTCAAATATAGACTAAACATTCACAAAGAAGTAAGCTCAGTGCAGGTTAATTGTCAGCTAGATGGTTTTAGTGCAGCATAACTTAAGGTGCTTTCCCATTGGATTTAATGAAAAGTGTGTCCAAACTTTTGACTGAGAGTGTATATTTCAGAGTTAGAAAAAAAAATTGCATTGTCAGTTTTTTCCAAAGACGTCATGTTTTTTCCAACATCATTCACCCCTAATCAAGATATCACTATACTGGCTTTGTGGCAGAAGAGTCTGGGTGCTGGACTGGTCTGCCTGCAGTCCAGGCTTTTCACTAAATAATTAAAATATAACAAAGCAAGCCCAGAACTGTTGATCAGGCACAGTCTCTCCTCAGACAAGAATGGGACAAAGTTCCTCTCTCTGTGGTCTGGTCTTCTCACTTCCACGGCATTTCCAGGTTTTACTTTTAGAAGAAGAGAGGACGTTAGACTTGTCCCAACCTTTTTTCTTTCAGACGTGTTGCTGCTGTCATTTTAAATATGAGTTAATGTTTTGTGAAATTTTAAAAGTCTCCTTTCTTTATTGTGCTTTGTTTTTTTTTTATCTTTTGAATAAGATGTTGGATTATGAATTTTTGCAAATCACTGCATGAATGAGCAGCATGTTTATTTCCTCTGTGTGTAAATGTTTAGTGGTTAAACTCAGTTCAGGAACAATGTCATAAAAATACCATATGAATCACCTGCAACAATCCTTCATAGATCATAAAAATGTCTATTTTACACGACTCAACCTTGGTGAAGGATTGCAGCAGAAGCATGAATGTACACCTGTTAAACAGACAAAAAAGAATCCCATCTGTGGAAATGCTAGATCGTAGATGAGGTGTTATAAGTTTCAATTGTCAGTTGAAACAGGAATTGTGTGGATTCACCAGCCTGGTCACTCACACAGCGGGGAAGTGAAATGGATGATGGCACTTAGTTCATGACTGTAGCACCCTCCAGCTGGAACTCATCACTGACAGATGAAAAGTTATCAGCTGGTGACATCATGTGTCAGAGGTGGCGGGGTAGTTTTAGTGATGTGATGTGTGTCGAATCTCAAGATTTTCTGTGGGGAAAATTGCCTTTAAAATGTATTTAGATTGTGTTTAAAAAGACAGCTTTATGTGTTTACCCTCTTTGTCTCAGCACTGTTATACAATGAGTTCATTCTGAGCTGTAGTCCACAATGATCATAAATCTTTCTCTGCAAACTCTCATATTCAGGATATTCAGAATATGATATGTCCCTGAATTTACTCTAAACAAGATGCATTACTGTCTGTTTGCATAATTCCTGGATTGTAACCCTGGATTATAATTGTGTTGCTCTGTGAAGTCTGTGTAAAAGTAGTGAAAAGTTAGTGGTTTCAGTTCACACTAAGTGTGAACTGGACTGGTTCATCATGAAATGACCTGTCTTAGCAGTAGTGAAGCAGAAGTGGAAGTTAGTGGCAAAGTGCAGTTTCTGGATCAAAAACTGGCTTGAACAGACACAGTAGGCAGCAATAAGCTTTAATATCCAACCACACTTTGCTTTTCTGAGCTTTCATCATTTGAGTTTCTGAATAATTTGCAAAGGAAGGAAGAAAAAAGCAACTGAGTGCACCACCAGAGGAGCCATCTGTACTCGTCCTGAGCAGCAGTGAAAATGTTTGTGGATGAGCTGTATGATCAGATAAAGTCAAGATAAGCTAAACATTACTCTTTGGAATTCTTAAAGTGTTTTAAGCAATTTAAGACTGCTTAAAATGTGTTTTTGCTGCATAACAATGTACGTATTGTGCTCAGTTGGCATTAGCCACATCCCTCACACCTGGTTTCATTAGAGTTGTTAATGAGCTTTGATTCATGTGAGACTCAGGTGAGTAATGACCCACAGGTGGCTCTAAATAAATGCACGAAAATCCCTGCCTGTCAGACACAACTGAGGAAACATTTTGGGAGATGATTGACATTTCTTTAAGAGCTTTTTTGGACCATTTTAACTCATTTATTACTGACAGCCCAGATATTTTATAGATAATTTTGGAAACAGTAACTATGTCCTCTCAAACGCTTTAATGGCTTTTTAAGACCTATTTTACAAAGAGTTTGAACGCTTTCTCTGATACACATTACATTAATGGCTTTATCAAACTGTTACTGTGATGCCATTCAGTCATGGTTAATCGGTCCTCTGGTTTGCTGTGAGGCCCGAGTTGACTTGAATTATCAGTAGATAAAAAGCATGGCCTAACACAGGGCTGCCCAAGTCCGGTTCCGCGAGAGCTACATCCTGCAATTTTTTAGAAGGTACCCACCCTTACACACCTGAATCAAATGGTTAATTGAATTAACCATTTGATACCCCTGCAGAGGCCTGGTAACGAACCATTCATTTGATTCAGGTGTGTTGGAGAAGGGATGCAACCAAAATGTGCAGGATAGTAGCTCTCGAGGACTGGACTTGGGCACCCCTGGCTTAACACAGGGGGGGGGGGACCTTGGCCCTCATCCTGCAGGTCTTCCACTTGTCCTTGCTCCTACACACCTGATTCAAATCAATGAGTCTCTGTGCAGAACTTGATTAGCTGTTAGATCCACTTGTTTTGAATCAGGTGTGCTGGAGTGGGGAGAAATGGAAAGCCTGAAGGGACACCGGCCCTTGAGGAACAGGGTTTGTAATTTCATCTCTGAATTCATCAGTATCCTTTCTTGATCTTCTGCTTTAGAAATTGACTTTATTTTTTATTGAAAATGTTTTATGTAGCCCATTGACATCAAAAACCAGAATCCTGTACGGTCATAGCTAATATGAGTTAAGATTTCCCAAGCCAGTTTTTTTTTTTTTCCTTACAAAAAAAACGGTGATTCATATTTAGACATTTGCCACAACTCGATGAAATCTTAAAAGGAGTGATGACAGAGCAGTATAAACTATTTCATGTAGCTGATATTGCTGCATATATCAAAAAGTGAAAAAAAAAATCACTTTTTACAGCGGGGAATTGTTTTGGTACGCTAGACCTCCCTCCTCAGTAAAGGGGTTAAGTGCAGTAATGATATGCAGCTTTACCTGGAGACCAAGTTGACTTAATTTTGATTGGCTACACCTTATTTGGCTATAACCTTATTTAGAGAAACAAAGTCAGTCAGACTTTGCTAAAGGCTATCTGTTAGCATAATGGGCACTTCAGACAGTGAACTATGCTTATCAGACAAGACAGCATTTAGAAAAATGTTTGAAAACCCGACCTGACAGCTCAGCAGTCACTCAGCTCCACTCACGATTAAAAAGACAAAAAAAAAAGCTCCACTTATGATGCTTGATATTGTGCTCTAATTGGAGCAAATGGTGTTGGTGTTGCATGATAAAACTACGTTGAACGATGAGCTGCAGTCTGATTTAAGATTTGGTCTATAAATATGTGGACATTGGAATCAGTCCAAAAATATGTATGCGTTTGTTTTTTGTTTGGTTTTTTTTCCCCCATCACATGACAGAGGGAATGGTCATATGCTTAGTTTTTTTCTCTCTTGGTCTTACTGCAGTTCTTTGTATCATAAGGACAAAGATTTGGTGTTAGAGATGAAGAGAATGCGAAAGAGCAGGAGAGAAACAGTCGGCGGCTGCAGCCTCACTCGTGTGAATACCGATGTGGCTACAGCTTACCTCTGGGATGCCTGCAGCAAGCCAATTACCAACCTTAGTCACAGAGAGAGAAAGACAGAATCACAGATTGACTGAAGCCAGTGATACATTTCAACCCCAGATCTACCTTCACCTTCAATTCCACCAATTCTAACAACATCTGGCCTCCTCCTCCGTGGTATTTCTCCCTGCTCTGCTTCAACCCACAACCACCTTGATTTCACAAAAGACTACAGGCTGTGAGTGTAGCACCAGAAAGAGAGGAAGAAAAGGGATAAAAGCGGTTGCTAAATAATCCCATTTAACTCTGAAATGTGCACTGCTGCTTTTATTCCTGACTCACAGCGAGCAGGCCTGTTCAAGCCGAGTGTGGGTTGAATTGGTAAATAGAGTAAGCAGAGAGGGAGACAGACATGTTTTGAAATGAGGCTTGAAAGGCAGCCCGGTTTGCCGCTTAGGGAATTGCTAAATGTCTGCTGGGAAGAATGGAGAAAGAGAGACAGAGGGGGAGAAATGGGGAGAGGAGATGAAAGAGTAAAGGGAAGTCAGTTGGATGGAGGGAGTAGGAGAGGCTGGTGTGTCAGAATACATGAAGATACCAGAGTTACGGAAACAAAGATGGAGGAAAGGATAGAGGAAAGCAAGACTACCCCCCCCCCCCCGCCAGCAATTAAGAGTGGATGTGTGAAATCCGGAGATGAACAGACAACTTGCTGTGAATTTTTTCCTCAGCTGCCTCAGCAGTTTCTCTCAGCTCATTAAAAGTTAGCACAGGTAAAGTCCAGGCTTGGACTGCGTTGTCTTCTTTCAGCTTCTTCTTCTCCTCTTTTTCTTTATCCTTTCTTTTTCCAATCTGCTATCTGTACCCACTGTTTTCAAAACTGAGACAGTTTATTCTGCTTCACTTCAGAAGTGCAGCCACACACGCATTAAAACCCAGACAGGATTTATCAAGCTGTTTAGGACGTTTCCTGAGACCCCTTTATTCTCATTATTATATTTCCCAGGTGTTCACTATCCTGGAAAACTGTTTGCATTTCCATGTCTGCATAGAGGAAAGTCCAGTGAAGATCATATGTTTTGTTTTTTGTTTTTTTTTGTCTCAGGTGAAACAGACCTCGATGCTGTTTGTGAAGCTTGTCTTCCATACCTGAGCTGCAGGCAGCCCATCAGGCTGCAGGAGGCCTGTCTAAGGTAAAACTTTATTAGTTATTGGCAGTGGTGGTGAATAAATGAAGAAGAATATCCTCTATCTACAGTTTTCTCACTTTCTTTTTTAAAAGTCGGCCAAAGTTACTTTGTACTCGACTGATTACAATCATTTATTCTGAACGTACGAAAGTATGGAAGAGGATTAGGGCCACTGAAGAAAAAAAAAAAACTTCTGAGAAAAGTCGGGATTTTTTTTTCTTCAAATTCCTGAAAAAAGTCAGAATTTTGAGAAAAAAGTCAAGACTTTAAGTCAGAGTTTTCACTTTTTAAAAATTTAAAATTTTTTAATTTTTTTTCAGTGTTTTGGAAAAAAGTTAGAATTCTGATTTTCTTCTCAGAATTCAATTTTTTTTCCAGAACATTTAAAAAATATAGAAATTGAAAAGATGCGTAGAGGCACTGTGGGTTTGCAGGTGCATGAATTAAATCACCTGCAAACCCACAGTGCCTCAACTCATCTTTTCACTTTCTAATGTTTTCCAGCCGCGAGTTTGATGAGCACCTGCTGGTTTATCTTCCATTGAGCCGTTTCTACTTACAGTAAGGCTTGATCCAGTGAGCACTACACCTCCTTTCAATATAAAAAAATTTATATATGGAGATTTTTTTTTTTCCAATATCTGAAAAAAAGAGATTAAAGTCAGAGTTTTGAGATTAAATGCAGAATTCTGAGGAAAAAAAGTCAAAATTCTGACTTGAATCTCATAATTCTGACTTTTTTTTTAGAAATTTCACATGGTATGAAATAAAAAAATAAAAAAAGAAAGAAATTACACCCACCTTTCCACCCCCCAACCCAATTTTTTTAATGTTCTGGAAAAAAGTCAGAATTATGAGATTAAAGTCAGAATTTTGACTGTTTTTTTCCTTCAGTGGCCCTGATCTTCTGTATAAAATTGTCGCAAGTGGCATTATTTTGTATTTGAATAAACAAGTTGACACACAGTGGTGATTTCACCAAACTAAAATTAAAAGAGCCCATTGTAGTCTTTTCTATTTGGCTGCTGTATATTATATAAAATGTTGGATTGCCATAAGTAAATATTGGAATAGACTCTTCCTCAATAAGCCCTGTGTGCTGCTGACATGTTAATAAAGCAGTTACTTAGAGTACCGGTATGCATGCAGGACAATAGCTAAATTAATTTTCTTCCATCTTTGCATGTTTGCGTTTGATACTTTGATTTCTTTGAACCACTACTTTACCCAAAGGATCAATTTTTTTTCTTAAATTCCCTATTAAGTGATTATTAAAAATAAATATTAAGAATAAATAGAATAGTAATAGTGATAATTATTATTTATAAATCTTTCAGCATTGCCCTATTTCTTGCTTTCTTTCCTTTAACCTTCATAAAGGTTTTTGGCATTCCCTTTTTTAATCTTTAGCTACATTAGAAAGATTTCTCATCCTTTCAAAGTGTCCAAGTGAATTTGTGCTGCTGGTTTGGTCACAGACAGCACCTGACATGATGAGCCAAGACATGACAACAAAATCTACTCCAAATGTCAGTGTCAGACCTATGGACTGGTCCCTTGTGGGTCCGTTTTTATACTGTGACATGTCTGAAATGCTCTCCTTCACCATATCATGTCTGGGCTACTGGGCTGTAACAGCGCAAAATTCACAAGATGTGAATTCAGACCTCACCTATTGCCATGGATACAACTTATGCTGAGCTCTTGGTGGCACTTGTGTTGGCATTTCATAGTAAATGTGAGCACTGTAGTGTTTCTCTCAGGGAAATGCTATGAAAGTGAAGCTGGGTATGCAGTAAACAGAGTTTTTAGTGTTTTAACTTTGCACACTTTGCATGAAAAGAGGTCACCAAACTTCTGTCTTTAGTAACAAGGCTTTGGTGAGATTGATTTTGAAGGGCTATTGGGGAAATGGGCCACATGTATTATAGGTAAATAATACCCCTACCACCTATCAGATGAAATCAAATATACTTAAGTACTTAAGTTGTGTGTGTGTGTGTGTGTTTTTTTTAAGGGACAGAGTTTAAGTAAAGAGCTTATAGTCAAACCAGCAAACCTGCTCAGTCTGTCACTTGGGATTACATGAAAGTGTGTTTTCCCCTGAGCTAACCCTGGAACCTTTTCTCTCCATATACAGCGTTTTCCGACACTTAATCCAAGTGGATCCAGACACCCTCTGGTTTACTCTGAATGAGCTGCACTGCCTGTCCTCCTACACCCCACCCCACCCAGACCTCCAGCACGTACAGCTGAGCGGGGTGGGCAGACCCAGAGACGAGTACTCGGACAATGTGTTGAAACTGCTGCAGGAGGAATTTGGTCCCATCGCTGAGACGATTAACCAGCCAGTCGGCTAATGAACTAGTGATTGATGGGATTGTCTCATTAAACCACCAACTGCAATATGTTGACAAACTGAAAGAAAATCTGACAGCTGTGCTGAAAAACAGCCACTTGTTATGATAAAATTAAGGCTGTATAACTTTCTGATGAGCAGCAAGGCAAGATTGCAAAAGTTAGCTTTGCTGTGGTGTTGGCTGTCGAAACCGGGAACAAAGCTGTCAGATCCTCGACGTGCAGCCACAACATTCATTTTTCTCACTTCAGATGATGTAGAAAATGTAAATATTACGTTTGCTGTTTCTCTTCATGTCATTTCTTTATTTTTCAAAGAGATGCCTTATTCTATTCTGGGCTACCCTGCTCGTTTTAAATACACAACCTCACATTTCAGTTTGTCTAAAGACAGAAATTTGCCCATAAATAAAAAAATATTCTGTGTAAACAGCTGACAACCCTGATCCAGTGACGAAAAGACTTAAATCTGTATTTTGTATGTTGACATTTTTTTTTAAAAAAAGGTTTCATCCCAAGAGGTTCAAGTGTCTGGATAGAGACATCTGGGATCATTTCTAAGCATAGTGCTGATAGGATTCTTTATTGTTTCCTATTTTCAAAGGATAAAAAGAGAAAACCAAACAACTGATTAAACATTAAACTAATCCTACACATAAAAAACATTGTATTTCTTATTTTTCTTTTCCACAGAGGTCCTTTCTGATCAGAAAACTCACCTGTGGACTCAGTCGCACTGTTAATTTTACCTGTCAAGTCCATTCATACAGCCATCATGGAGAAATGTGCTGAGCATTTCATGTTTCGTTACATAGAAAACCAAGGCTGAAATAGGGCACAACAAATTCACTATAAATGGCTGGCTGACATAATATTTTAGATAATATGTTCAAATATTTGAACATGAGCTATGTTGCTGTTATCGTCTAGGAAATTACAGGTACATATTTAATTTTTTTTAATGGTTTATATGGGAAAAAAGGTTAACAGCCTCTGTTAGAAACTGTATCAAAAGTGGGATTAAAGAGTAAATTACAAGCTTAAAGGCCTCCTTCCACTGAAAACCCATTTAACTTGCTCCTTCTGGAATACGGAGGGTTTCCCCTTGTTTACTTACACATGTTGACTTGCTAGCGTTGCGTTCCTCCCAGTTGGCTGTGCTTTCTCATCAGAGAAACAATACGAAGAGAAGAGCAAATCGGGAACAGCCTCGCACTTCTACGTCACATTGCAAATAGCGTATCCCACGTGGGGTTTCTATCTGTCCATTGGAAGGCAGGTAACCCTCCACTACACACTAGAAGTAAAGACGGCACGACTGTAGCTTCGGAGTTGAGAAGCTAATTAGCTAACTGTTT
Source organism: Atherinomorus stipes (assembly GCA_023101725.1). Lineage (NCBI taxonomy): Eukaryota > Metazoa > Chordata > Actinopteri > Atheriniformes > Atherinidae > Atherinomorus > Atherinomorus stipes. Next base: position 83,780 of record JALJCO010010712.1, on the reverse strand, counting down.
GTTAGCATGGCGGAACAAACTTGTTTGTCGGCTCTATTTCCTGTCTGTAACATAATAAGAGCGGAGGGCGGAGCTTCCTTCATACACTGATGGGAGACAGCCAATCAGACGGAAATTCATGAGAAGGACCCGGAAAAGCCTGCCGTTGGACCACAAGCCTCTCTTCTAGTATACAAGTACAGCTGGATACTAAGATACCAGAAGGTTTTTTTAAACAGAAACGATGCAGAATGCATTCAATAATAATGGAGAACACAGAAATATTAATGAAATGACCATGGAAGTACAACTTTAAAGGTGAGGTAGGAAATCCTGGAAAAACAGTTTCAGTAAGCTACATTTTTTGGGGGAAAAAAAACACTGGAAAACTCCTGGCCAAATTCCCCAGAGCACAGGAACGTGAGCCCCAATGGTTCACAAGCGAGTCCTCGAAACAACTGATAACAGCCGATGAGCCGCGTTTCTAAAAGTATTTAATTCACTCACCTCCAATATTTTCTGCGGTGTGAAAAGTCCACTCTGCAAACATCAACGCCTCCATGACTTGATCCACTTTTTTTTTTTTTTTTTTTTTAATTTTTGGTGGATTTATGAGAGCAAACAGCTACACAGATAACAGCAGCAGTCTGCCGCCATGTTTGTTTACACTGAGTTGCACAGAGCGGTGCATGCATATGCAAAGGACAGAGTGGGGAGGGACAGAATTTGTTCAGTTGTCCTGAACGGACTGGTCAAGATGACTGGATGTGATGTTTTCAGTACTGTCTGCTCCTCAGGTGACTGAATGCTCGTTTTCATAGTCAATCATGAGCATGAGAACATGAGAACTTTAAAAAGAAAAATAACGTCTATCCTATCAAGGGACCCCCCCCCCACCCCCCAGGGCAGAAGGTTGTGTAACTCTGGCCAAATCCAATCAATAATGACAGAGAAACTGGCCAATCTGTCTTCAAAGGCTTGTTAAGTTCAGCAGATGGGTAAATGAAGGAAACAGAAAATCCTCGACATTATCGCATCCCCTCACCGGTGAGAGAACCTTGAGCCTCCCCACCTCACCAATTCATAATGAATGTGTGAGACTTCTGTTGTGGGAAAACAAGATCACGGCATGTTTTGTATTTAGCTGGCCTGGCTTAATGCTAGCGAGCACGGCACAGCGCCTCTTTATCTCATCCTGTGCTGTTGCTATTTATCCTGCTGCCAGTGCTGACAATAGCACCATTAGTCATCAGCAGCAATGGGAGGGGAGCCTTTGGCAGCACCCATTACATGCAGTCAACTGCTTAACATTGTTCCTCCTTAATGCACACAGACAGACAGATGCACATAAGGGCTGAACGTTAAACCACAGCACAGGAAAACACCTGGTAGAAACAAAGGTGTGTAGGAGGGTTTTGCACTTTTTAAAAATCGTATAAAGGTGATCTTTTTGAAATAGCAAAACTTAATGCACTTACAGACATCCTCAAAATTATTCATACCCTTCAATTAAAGAAAAGGCTAAAATGACAATAGTAATTCAGATAAAAGAAATAAAAGTTACAAAATAATTATAATTTATTGAAGTAAATTGTTGCTTTTGAATTGTGGTTGTAAATGATCATTTTTAAAAAAGCAAACAGTCAAAACTGTCCCAGACACATTAGAGCACCTTTTCCGTGAACGGTGGACCAACATACCTGTCAACAGGTGTAGAAGTCTTTTTGAACATGAGAGAAGACACCGGATTGCAGCGATTTTCTCAAAGTGTTGTTCAACAAAATCTTCGCTTCGGAGCCCCTTCATTCTTGTTTACTTGTTTTATTTTTTTGTTAGTTTGTATTTAAGATTTTTGTTGAATCACAGTTCAATATGAATGTCGTGATTTTCATAGAAATTTTATTTATTATTACTTTAGCCAATTTCAACTTATTTCACTGATAGCTGATTTTTTTCCTTCTTTAATTGGAGGGTATGAATCATTTTGAGGATGACTGTTGAATTGTTGTTTTCATAAGAACTGATTTGTTTCAGTGCCCTTTAAAAATAGATAATTTTGGCATCTTTTAATGTGACTAAAGAATCAAAATTATTCATAACCTTCAATTAAATAAGGAAAAAAAATCAGCTGCCAGTGAAATAAGTTGAAATTGACAAAAGTAATAATAAATAAAAAAACTCTATGAAAATCATGGCATTGATTTTGAATTGTGGTTCCAAAGTACCGTATTTTCCGGACTATAAGTCGCTCCTGAGTATAACTCGCATCAGTCAAAAAATGCATCATGAAGAGGAAAAAAATACATATAAGTTGCACTGGACTATAAGTGTTTTATTTATTTATTTCAAATAGGGTGATTTTTGCATTTTTCATATCCTACTTGTTACTGCTAAAACTTACCAAATCAGTCCAATTACAAAGTTAATGTCTGTAAATGATCATGAACATCATAACTAAGAAGAAAAAACATGTCTTTTTAAGGATTTGTTCCACTATACTGACAGTACAGCCAGAAGTCCAAAATGAACTCCTCTCACTGAGATCAGGCTATTTTGGGATTTTTGCCCTTGGAGCAGAATATAGTTGTCACAAGCCTGGAGCACCCTGTTTTGACATTAGCCGGTAATATTTACTACTTAGCTCATGTCAGTAAATATGAATTAATACTTAAAAATATGTTAAATATTTTTTTATATATAAGTCGCACTGGACTATAAGCAGTGTCGTATAGTAACTAAGTACAAATACTTCGTTACTTTACTTAAGTAGTATTTTTTTATATTTGTACTTTACTTTACTATTTCTATTTCTGATGACTTTTACTTTTACTTCACTACATTTTTTAATAAAATCATTACTTTTCCTCCATTACATTTACCTGAGCATCTTAGTTACTCGTTACAAAATAACAAGGAACATAATAGCCAATGGACAATCTTTGTTTTGTTGTAGTGGGACTAGTAGCCACTAGTAGCAATCTTGTGCAGCTGTCTTTGAAGCTAAACACACCTTTACCTGCCTCAGCAGCAGGTGAACGGCTGTTTAGCATCTCTGGTCTGGTCTTCAGTCCAGGAAGAGTGAGACACAGCTGAGAGTTCTCACCATTTTGAGAAACAACTTCTTTTGAGGTTGAACAAAACATTTTTCACGGTTCAGTAACGACTGGATGGATAGTTCATGTGCTGTCGCACTGCAGTTACGTTACAGTTCAACCAATCAAGTTCTTTGTTTGTTTGCATCACCTCCAAGCACCAAGAGTTTATTAGGAATGATTTAATATTGAATGCACGTGGGTATGAATGTTAGTAGGCATGCATGCAGGTCTGTAAAGATGTGTTTGTGTGTACAGTATTTTTCTATATGGTTGGGTTTATGTAAGGTGGTATTGAAACTCCTTTACACTTTGCAAATTAAAACTTAAAAACTAAATTAAACAGAAATAAAGAAAATGTTAAACTCAAATTTCTGATTGCATTTTATTAATCGTACTTTTTACTTTTGATACTTAAGTACAGTAAATACTAGCTATTTTTTACTTTTACTCAAGTAACATTCTGGCAGGCAACTTTCCCTTTTACTTGAGTCATTTCCCAGTAAGGTACTTTAACTTTTACTCAAGTATGGCTTTTGGGTACTTTATACAACACTGACTATAAGTCGCACGAGCAGGCAAACTATTAAAAAAAAGTGTGACTTATAGTCCAGAAAATACGTTAATATAAAATTATGCATCTTATTTCAAGAAATCTTATCAAGAAAATTTTGCTTGTTCCATTGGCAGAATTTTTTGCTTATTACAAGCAAAAAAAAAAAAAAAAAAATCTTTGCCACTATTAAAGCAACCCTTACCGATGTTGCATTCTTACACTATTTTTCTAACAGGGTAAAATGCTATGAATGAGGTAATGGAACTCTAAAATACAAGACAGACCCACCATTAATCAAAATAAAATATTATTCCAATCTCTAAATATTCAATGAAAACTCCAACCAATCCTTGAAGTGGGGTGCACCTCTAGGATTGTCCAACGGACCTGCCTGTCAGACCTTTGCTTCTGCATTGGGAGGTGGAGGGAATAAGGGGATGTGTCTTAGGAGTGAGGCGGGACTGTTTATATTCAAATTATCTTGCTGTGCTTTCTGAAATGCAAGATTGGTAAAGGTTGCTTTAAAATAAGTAAAAAAAAGTAAAATAAAAAAAAATTATAGATATATATATATATACATATATATATAATATATATATATATATATATAGATAGATAGATATATATATTGCCTGTGAAACAAGCAAAATTTTCTTGATAGGATTTCTTGAAATAAGATGCATTGCCCTAAAACAAGATCTTTTATCTTACTGAAATGTTTCTTTTTAAGTAATTTTGTCTTTTTTTGAGTGTGATAAGATATTTTGACTAGAAATTAGAAAAATATACTTGTTAAGATTTGAGTTTTTGCAGTGAGCTCATCGCCTTTCCGCTTACACACAAGCCAACAGGATCACTGATGATATGTAGGGGTTGACTGTCAGCCCTCCCCCTCGTAGCTTCGTTTTAAGTGGCAAGGGCCGAGGGGGAGGGATAAAAAAGAGAATTGGAATTGGGGCTAAGATGTATCCAACTTCGCCTTCAGTTCAAATCTGTAGAAGTGATAGTATCTTTTTGCTAAATCTTTATTTCATTCTAAACAATTTTCACTGCAATATGCCATGTTGTCTTATGCTATTATGACTTGTATTTGTAAGTTTTTTATTCCATCATGCCTTCTTGTTTTGAACTTGGAGCGGGGGGAAAAAATTGTTCAAACATTACAAATGATGAGGATCAGATGGTTTGTCCCCTAATTTTCTTCATCAGGAAGGGCGAGGTCTGTTTTGGGTCCAAAACAAAAAGCAATGGTGTTAAAGCCTACTGTATGTCTCCTGGACATGTTTGTATAGCAACAAGCGGCAATAACTTTCTTTCTAACCTCTGAATTTTAAAATTCCAACAGCTGGGCTTAGCTAATATCACAAATAGGAAGGGAAGAGTGTTTGTGTGTGGCTCTAGTCCACTCTTGGGTTGCTAATTTTGTAAATGGAATGACAGCAGTGGTAGTGTAACCAGCCCGACTGTATCAGTAGTAAGATCAAAAGTCTTATTTTGAGCTACATATTGGCTATGTTTTAGGGGTTTCATTTTTTGTTGAAGTGAAAGAGTAACAGGAAGAACTTCCTTTTCCCTATTGTACACTTGTAAGAATCTTAAAAGTACAGTGTGTAAAAAATCAAAGGTCAATGGCAGAAAAATGTAATATGTAATTTAAAACTGTGTTTCTATTAATGTGTAATTGCTTCACTAGAATAGCTGTTATGTGTTTATTTTTTTAGAATGAGTCATTTATATCTACTTGCTAGAGGTTGCACATACATGGAGGCTGCCATATTTGTTCTGCCATTTTTACTACGGTGTCCCTGAATAGACAAATCAATGTTTGTGATGTGAGAACCCTCTGAACTTTAAAACTGCTGTACCAGTTAAGTAATGCCTTAAAAGACATAAAAAGTAGTTACTCACACACTCAAAAATAGAGGTACGAGACAGGAACATTTCTGTACCTGTAGGTACATTTTTTTTTACAAATGTTCTCTCAAAAATACAATATTGGTCTCTATGAGGGCAGAAGTGTTCATATATACTATGAAAAAAGGTCCAAAGTAATATAAAGTATCAATTTGTACCATTTCAACCCTAAGGGTACCTGCAGCATTGAAAAATGTGCGTAGCTTCTACAATAACTATAGCAGTACTTCTAAACAGTAGTATAATTATAGTTTTTATATTATGATTTTCATAATAATCATAGTAATAATTATATGTATAATTATATACGTGTTTGGCCTAATATTTATATAATAACTATTAATTTATTATTTGCATCTTTGATTGTTGTCAAAATCTCTACTTTATTGACTTTTATTCATCATTTTTAATTGGTGTAATTGTACTTTATTAACTCATACAGCTTGATAAGGTACAAAAAAGGACCGGAACCGAAGGGTGCAGAAATGTCTTTCAAAAAGGGACACCCCCAGCGACAAGCTTTGTACCCTTTTAAGTACAAATTGGTACCTCTATTTTTGAGTGTGCATAGTACAGTCATAGCTACACCTGAGACCACTGGATCCACTCACAGATGCAAAACATCTTTATGTCTAGGAGAATTTTGGCCACTGACAGCCACCATACATTCACAACAGTGCTTGGAATATAAAGGTCATTTGGTAGAAAGCATCTCTTCTATGAAATGCCCATCTATACCACTAGATGCCAGTAATTTTTACGTAGTGTACCTTTAAAATAATAAATTAATCTTAATTAATAATGGAAACTAATATCTTGCCGGGTAACACTCCGCCTCCTTGTGGTGGCAAGTTTGGAAGTCAAAAGTTACAAAATTCACCTTTAAATAATCACTTACCAAACATTCACTGTTGTTTCATATACAATTTATTTCATTTGATAAAGGCATACACTTAGTGTGGGATCAAATATTCTAACATAAATGTACATTGTCCCTCATCTCTTCAACAGTGATCTCTTCTTTACAAAACATCAAATCAAAGTTCCCGGTTGAAAAAACCCAATCACACTGATCACCTCAACGTGCATTACATCAACCTTGCAGGCTACATACAGTGACTGCCCACACTAACAGAAGGGCTGTTGTTCCTCTGACAGATAGCACAGCAGAGAGGTAAAACCACTCATGGCCTGGATGACAGACAGCTATAATGTGAAGCAGAAAAGAAAGTTGATTTCTATGTTTCACTAGCATCTTCCTCTCACTTCTCACCCTCTTTCCTTGTGGCTTTATCAAGCATGTTGCACTGCTTTGTCTGATTTCCTCATACTGAAATTTTTCCAAGTATGCCTCACATTGTGCGCAACTTTTTAACTTTACAGACAAGGCTCAAGCTTCGTACAAGCGTCTAAGCAAAGAGTTTATCGCAGACTTGAAAATGGCAAAAATACAATGGCCTCCCAGAGCTTTTCACACCAAATCGCAGGCTCTTTGAAATATGACTACACTGTTTGCGGCCCTGCACATACAGTAGTTTAAGAAACACTGCGCAAGTACTAAGATACATAAGGGAAACCCCTTTCTGAGCAGCTATGGAGAGAATGTGTCATTTGTCTGCCTGTACAGCACTTTTGGAGAGCAGTAAAGCAACAGCAAACAGCTTTGAAAAGAAAAGATTGAGTTGACAAGACTTAGAAAGTAGAAAACCATTCAGAACAGACAGTAATATATCTTTTTCTTCTTTTTTAAATGAACAAACTCATAAATGACAAAAATATATACTTGCACACTGTTTTTGTGTATGATTGGTTGAAAAAGTTTTTTATTAGAAAATTACTGAACATGCACTAACTTTATTTAATTTTATACAGATTTATATACAGAGTGGATTAGAGGCTTGCAGTGGAGGGGATTGAGGCTTTTAAAATTCTACAATACATGATCATCGAGCATCAGAACAGGAGAAGCTGGAACAGGAATATAGCAGTGCTCGGCTAAAAAAGTAGATTCTACCAGCATCATATGTCATCTTTTTATTCATAGTCACGATTCAGAGGCACAGTACATCCAATTGTTAATTTAGTAGCATGGATTTAATCTTTCAGTGGCTTTCCAAACTAACGAGGCCAACGTGGAACAATGCAATCAATTCCCAGCAGCCTGAACAACTAGAAATGTATTGAACTTGCGGCACAAAGGGGTGAAAAAAGATCACATTTTCTGAACTGAAAAGCAGAGTGGGGGCGGGCAGTCTTTGATGTTCTTTGTTTGTGGTTTGTATTATTTGCAATTTTGTATTGAAACACCACAACCTCCAAACTACCAGTGCATTCACTCAGCCTGAAATAAATGAAGACTCAATCGGCCCTTGATGCGCACTGCTGCTATGGGACCTTCATGAATTCCAGCTGAAGAAAGCACATTTCTCTCCCCTGAGAGCAAACATAGGGAGAAATAACTTGAAGAATTTTCGTTGATTACAGCTTTTGAATTATATTCATATCCATTAATGAGTTCGCAAAAATATTCAATGAAGTTTGTGGTCTATGTATAAATCCAAGGAGTCAGACTTGACAACATTTCCAGGGAAATAATTAGGCAGAGCTTAATTCAGCACACTCGCAGAATAAAAGGAAGTTCTTCTATGGAGGAGTTAGAAAATGCTGCACTATCCCTTTTTTCTGAGGGTGTATCAAATGGCAGAGTAAGGCAGTGGAAGAAGTGTGAGCATGAAAGATTGAGTCATTTACAGTATCTAAAGTACAATAGTGGAACAGAACACAGGTTAATAATGAGACTGAAGTCTTTTTTTTTTTTTTTTTTTTTTTGTCGGTGCTGAGAGCAGAAACAGTGGAGCTGCCTACATCTACATCAGCCCCATCCCCTTGCTGAATGTTGAGAAGCCAGGCTTTACAGACAGTGAGCAGTCCAACCCAGACCCATGCACAGCAAGAAAAGCAACATTCCCAGCAGAGCTGACAGCCCTTTGCTCTGAATAAGCCATACTGGACACTTCTAGGGATTCTGAATTTTTCTACTAGCCTGCACTCTGTGGGAAAAGTAGCTTTTAATGCTGTAATAAACACTGTTATGCAATCCTTCTGTGATCTGTCACTCAGTTACACCAGGCATTTACAGTGTACAGCTTGGCTCGTTGGTGCAGTCATTCTGGCTGTGGTTACTGTCCACGTCCCTCTTCCTCAGCTCTCTGCCCGCCTTGTGTTGCTGACTGCTGCCACCATGGCTGTGGCCGTGGTGGGTGGCTGATGAAGGCCGCTTGCCATGTTCCTGGTGGTGCCCGTGATTCTGGTGATGGCTGTGCTCTTTGGTGCCGCCATGAGGCTCCCTGTCAAAGAATCTTGCACCTTTCTTGGTATCATCCAGAGCCTCGAAGTTGTCATTGTTGCTGTCGGTGATCCCGCTCTCTGGCACCACCTGCAGGTATGCTCTGACGCGGTGGTGGCGGGTACCGGCGTCATCGCTGAAGTCAATCACACGGCATTCATAGGTACCCTCGTCAGAAGGCTTGACCCGGGAGAGGCGGAGTTTGTGGGAGATGTTGCTTCCTACAACCTTCACAACCTAGCAAAAGTAGACGGTATAAACAGAAGAGGAGTGAGAAATGATGCTGAGATTGAGAATAGCCTACTACTGTAGTGATTTACCTCGGTTTGCTTGGGGCACCACTCATTCATAATAACTTAAATATATATTTAAGTTCAGGCTTGAATGAGAAAGCCTGAAAATGTCTTATCAGAACTAAATCAGTCTATCTGAGGAAGTAAATTCTATAGAAGTCAGTTTCATGGATTTTGCGTTCAGAAATCATGAACAACGGTGAGGTGATCACACATATTTATTAACAAGAATGGATAAACCAACAATATCAAATCAGTTGAGCTTGCAGGATGAAAGCACCATGAGGAGAAGATGATTTTACTTGTGATAATGAGAATGATGTGAAGGTAGGATGAGAATAAGAGAGAGAGAAACTTGTAAACTTATTGCTATGGAAAACAATGGTTCTGAATACTTAATTATGCTAATGAACTCTCGCATGGAGGAGAAGCAGAGTCCGTCAATCAACCTATAATTTGGAGTGAATATACTAAATGTGGGTTAACATTCAAGTTAAATAATTTGGTTATAATTTAGATGAAACTGTCAGACACCACGTATATGTTCAAGGTGCTGGGTAGATCCTACTGTCTTGGTACGCTGGTCCTCTCTGGAGCAACCCCGGTCCGGTGGCCAATCCGAATCGGTGTGTTCTGAAGGATGTTGGTGCGTGGATCAGTAGGTCTGGAGCTGCCCTGATGTTCTGGAATCTGTCCCGCAGAGTTCCAGATGGAAGAGACGTGGTGGTTGACGACAGCTGCTCGAATGGGTCCGAATTTAATAACTAGACTTTACAGGCTACTGCGTTTGGGTCCAGCAGTAATCTTCAGAAAAATCTATAAAAATCGGAAAGGTCGGTCCTGATGACTGGTGGAGGCTTCTAGAGATACTAGGTAACGATTATCAACAAAAAGGGAAAATAACTTTCTTAGTTGGACTATAGTCTATTGTTAAGATCTTTCGCGCGCAGACAAAAGGGATTACACGTGGAGATAACAAAAAGGACGATACGAAACGGAACAAAACAAAGACTTCACAGGACGAAGACTTGGCACAAACTCTTTGCAAAAGCAAGATTGGAGAGCGGTCCTCTGGTTTGAAAGACCCGCCTCAAAGGGGAACTTAACCAATTGTGACGCGATACATCATTACAGGGAGTGACTAAGCGTCAGCATGGAGCTCATAGAATCGCATTACACAGGCGTATGTTTCTCTCTCCTCCATTCTCATTAAGATGTAAGCACAATCAATAATTAAGGTTTCTTTGATTACATACAAAATGACATGTAGGAGCTTGAAGTCATCTGTGTTGCTGAAAAGGAAACATCTCAAAACATCACATTCTAAATTGTTGGAAATGGATTAGAAAGTTCAACACAGATTGAATCATGTCAAAAGAGGAATCAAGTTACTGTATATGCATATAAATCAGATTATATGGAATTAAACCAAATTAATTCAAAGTAAAAGAATCCAAGTCAAAAATGTTTAATACAAGAAAGAGGAACACATTCTTGAAATTCTGATGTCCTTTTGAAGCTGAGGGAGAAAGGGAACCTGGTGTGAGGAGAACATTGCTTTTAGTCCCACAGTTTGCTGGGAGAGATAAGAAGTGTCAATTTTGATGGAGACCAGCTTTGGTGAGACAAAGAGGTCTCAGGTCGCTGAAGAGTCGAACAAGCACTTAGAAGAAAGTTCTGTCATTTGCGTGGTTTCTTCTTAACATTTATGGGGAGCATCTGTGTTTCTGTTTATCATGAGGTGGTCAGAGTTTGGGCAGATGTTCATCTTCGGGGGTAGAGTAGCTGTTTTATGAGGGCTAGGTGATAAGACTTGTGCCTTCTGCACAGCAGGGGTCAAAGGCCGCTTCCTCTCTTGTTGTCCTGAAAAGGAATGTCTGTGTGATGGAGGGAAAAAGGCCATTATTTTATTCAGGTTATGATTGTTATTAATCCTGGAATGTAGGATCACAACACTACGCACAGTGCAACATTTGCTGAATCAAAGAACCAATACTGTGATGACATCACATTTTTGTTCCATAATTATCATTACTAAAAGAATTCCTAATGATACTGTGTTGTAATCTAGATCAAATAAAAAGTTTGCACATATTACATATGTAAAGAGTGCAGAAGTACTGTTTATGTGTAAATAAGAATAAATACACAAAATAAAAAAGTAAAAGGCAGACAGATGAACTGTTAAACAAGAGGTTCACAAGGCCTACAGTCTGCCACCATGACATCAGCAAAAGCAGAACTGCCTACAATATTTATGTGTATTATTAGCAACACAAGCCATTTTTGATATCACACAGTAATCTTTAGTGTCAGCTTTTTGTTACGCACGCATGCTTAACCAAAGCGACAAGACCAGGATAATTGTTTGCTAATGCTAAAATGTAATAATGATGAAGGCAGGAGAATTAACACTGACCACAAACTGGTCATTAACCATTAAAAGCAGTGGTGGCTCAATGAGTTATGCAACTTTTAACTTTCCATTTCATTTTGGAGAGGAGAGGAGGAATGTCCTATTATATTTTACAAAAATGAAGAAGTACCACCTTTGTAAAAAGAAACGTCCATACTGAGTAAATATGTGAGATGTTTAGGATTCTTAAAACAATGAATTTGGATGCATGAAAATAGACATACGAAACCTATTTTCAGTGCAAATGTCTATTAATCCCAGTATCATATCAATGTTATTGCTTCCTGTGGCTTGTGGTTTGTGATGCTTTTTTTAAGTCTACAGACTTGTTTTATTGCACATTTTTGTTCGAACCTGAAATGCTAATGAAAAAAAAATTCTGCATGAAGTCACCCTTTTGGTGTTTAGCACACTTAAAAATTCAATGTGATATGAGCAAAAAATGCAATCACTGCTTCTAACTCTCAATTTAAAGGAATAGTTCACCCACAGAATGATTTAACTTTATTTTCCACTTACCTTCATGGTGAGCAAGACTCTGGAGCACTTTTTTGATTTGTCAAATGCAGCCGGAGATCAGGACTACTTCTCGTTTCCACCCAACTTTCATATAATGGAGTTCTCTGGGACCCGAGCCAAAAAGGTCCATAAAAGTCCACAAAACTTGTCAATATTCATCCATACTGCTCATCCTATGTAATCCAAGTGTCCTGAGTGGGTAGTGTCCAGAATTTACTTGAAACGACGTCATTTACTATATTTTTAGAGCCTAAAAAGGAGTATTTCTTACTTCCGCGAAGCGCGCACATGCACAGTCATGAAACTACGGAAGCCTCAGCGTTCAGAGCCTACTCTGCCGATAATGCAAGCATAGAAGAAGAGATTCGCTGTTTACATTATGCTAAGAGCAACAGAGCTGGAGACAAACCGGGACAAACGCAAGAGGGGTTGGATATTGATTTAAAACAAAGACGGAAAGAAAAAGAGAACACGCAATCTCGTCTGCCGCACCTTCAGTAGTTTCATGAACGCGCATCGGTGTGCTCACAGGAGATGCGATGTATTTCTATTTAGGCTCTAAAAATATACTAAATGGCGTAGTTTCGTGTAAATTCTGGATGCTACCCACTCAGGACACTTGGATTACATTGGACGAGCAGTATGGAGGAATATTGACAAGTTTTTGTGCACTTTTAAGGACCTTGTTGGCTCGGGTCCCAGCGAACTCCATTGAAAGTTGGGTGGAAACGAGAAGTTGTCCTGATCGCCGGCTGCATTTGACATATTAAAAAAGTGCTCCAGAGTCTTGCTCACCATGAAGGTAAGTGGAAAATAAAGTTACATCATTCTGTGGTAAACTATTCCTTAAAGGCTCTTTATTCTGCCTGTAATTATCATTATGCAGTGATGCATAATGACTGCATTGTAAGAAATCATTTCTTACAGTGAATTTGTTATTTCATGGTGATAGCTGAGCTCATCTTAACTTCCTGCCCTCAAAGACAGAAGGAAAGGCTCTGCAAAGTCTGAAGATTGCAGGAATGATTATAGGAACAAAACTTCCATCCATGGACTCGATGTACGTGCAGTGCTGTCGGAAAAGAGCATAGAGTGCTTTCAGACTCACTCCATCAAGCTCACCCTCTGCTCAGACGCAAATACTGCAAGAACAACCTGAGACAGCAGAATGGACAGCTTCGTAACCCACAGGACTGGGTTTTTCAGTAGCTTCTTCTCTGCCTCAGTCAGACTGATGGCATAACTAAACGACTGAATACATGTAAAAATAACTCGCTATACTTCACTTTATGCAGATGGGCAATGCGTGATATGCTATTTTTTTCTGATAAGATTTGCAATAATCTTAGTGTGCAATTTCCCAGCCTACTTGTTTCATCTATTCATTACTCTGCCATTCATCAGTCCCCCTCCTCTGCTGTGTAGTGCTGTTTAGAAATGTGTACAGACTATCGTCTCTGTGTAGTGTTTTTCATTAGAGTGCTTATAAATTTTTTCCCTAAGATTATATTGCGTATCAACACTTTTCTATTTTTTTTTTTATTTCTATGATTTACTACTTTACTTATCATTTTCTAAACTGTTGACACTGTTAGCCCTGCACAAGAACTCCACTATGTCTGGACTGGCTGCATATGCACCAGTCCTGCTGCTATTTGAGCTATTTTCTATTTTTGTTGTAAAAATCACATTTCAACAAAGTACAGTATGGTTTATTTTTATACTTTTCAAGTGTAAGATTTAAAAATGCACATACAGTTAAAATGTGTATCAAAAAATCTCTCAAATTTTAGGTGTGCTGGGATTTAATTTAGTGGTGCTTCAGCACCTCCAAAAAATGGTCTAAAATCCCTTATGTTATTGTTCACTGTTGTTTTAAATATTTAAACAATAATTTTTCCATATTTCCACCTGGACCTTATTTCTAGAGGTTTATACGTGCATTTACTCATCGGCAAAATTTCTGTATCACTTTTACTCCTTCGTGCCATGTTTTGTTGAGTTGGCGTACATTCATATAATGGGAGAGACGGTGCGGCCTCTCTATAAGGCATCATCTGCAGAAAAACTCCTTCATTTCACCAATACAATAAGCAACATGAACAAACGAACAAGTACAATTGTCCTGTTAGTTCAGATTTAGCTAGTTATTGGGTTTTTCCTACAGGTTGCACACGCCCGTTGACGCACGTCGCCGCAGCACAGCTGAGAAGATCAACAAGCTACCCAGACAACAACAAACCGCAATCTGCGAAACTCTGAACTAACCGGACAATAGTACTCATTCGTTCGTTCATGTTACTTATAGTATTGGTGAAATGAATGAGTTTTTGCTGCAGAGGCTGCCCCGTCTCTCCCATTATATGGATGTACGCTGGAGGGCGACTGAAAGAAGACTTTTTTGAGGTGACTGTTTCTATTAGCCTCCATTATTTCATTGTTAATTATTTCTCTTGCTCAGATAAATGTTTATATTTACATTAATAATAATAATAATAATAATGATAATTTAATCATTTATTCCTCTGGCAGAATGCATTATTATGTAAAATCATTAACTAGCCATCTCATTTAACACTCAAGAATACAAAAAAAGGGGGGAAATATTACCATCCTTCTTGCGAGCACATTCAAACAAGCCATCTATGAAATGTAATAATGGATACATGTTTTATAAATACATTTTTGCATATGGAACGTATTCAAGATTTACGGTTGCTGATCATAAATGAGATTTTCCTAATCTGAATGTGTGATTTCAACTGCATATAAATTTACAAGCAATGAGGGAGCTGGTGTAGAAGTGCAGCATGAATGTGGTAATGAAATAACTGCCATAAAGGCTTGAAAAACCCTCCACAGCTTCCCCTCCTCTTAACCAATCACTTCCACTCACATAGTCAAAGGTGCTGCTGACCAAGTCTTATTTAGAGCTATTGCTTCTCCAGACCGTTTCCTAAGGTAAAAGCTTTGCAAGTTCACAGTGCATCACTGGTATGATGAGAGTCTGGAGACATCATGAGATGTGACGCATCAGGATATAAATACAACTCCATTTGTCACCCACCTTCATCCTTATGATACCAGTAGACGTTTGTGTTCAGCGACAGCCCCTGCATTTGTGCCTGTGTAGCGGCATGTAAGAAAAGCTTAACACTTCAAGCTCACTATTTATGAGTTTGTGTCTGCATATGTAAGGATCTTTCATGTTTTTGTTTGACTGCGAGGATGCGAGCCAGCCAGCGAAGAGCTCATAATGATTTTCCAGCTGCACAGCCTGCAGTGTTTGGCTCCACCCACACAAACATGTACTCGGTCACCCAAACCACAGCTGGTGCCTTCATTAGAGCGAATCAGCGGCAGCTAGTTTGTTGGGTGGAGGGAGGGAGGCTTCATGTTTTGTGTGCGTGTGCATGTTTCTGCACACGCAGTTAATTTTAAAATATGTGTACATAAAATGCTTTATCTTAAGTGTTAAATTTTGAAAGCATGAAGTCAGAGATTTGGACAGGAGAAGAGGCTGGTTTGAAGGCAATGTGCCAGAAGTTCCAATTTTAGAGTCTATGGTGGCGTTGGTCGTCATCATTTCCACTGCAGATATGTGGGATATATAAGACGTTTTGCTGACTTCCCAGCTTCTCCCTGCCACTGTTTATCACCAGGATATGGTGTTGTAGCCATAAAGATGAAGGGGTGTTTATTAGAATCTGAAGATGATGCACTGCAAGCTGTGCCCCCCTGAGGAGGACACTTAACCACCCACAAGCACCGACACTGCCTGCTCTTGGACTGACACTGTGATTCTACAAAGCCATGAAGGATGAAGTGAGCATATTCAATGTGTTATTTGGAGCTTTTTCTGTATCGAGAGCTTTATCAGACTCAACACCTGTGGATCATTCAAAACCTAAAATATAATCACGAGCATGTTGATACATCATCTTATTATGTAACACCAAAGCAAATAAGGGCTGATACTGAGTACTCACACTTATCTTTGTAGCATCCTTTGGCATTTCCTCATCTGGGGCCACCTAGGTGAAAAAAACATTTAGTTTTAAATGTGTCTAATTGTATTTAAAATTAGATTAGGATAATAAACATACGGTATATGGCCATATTCACATTTCTCATTTCACATATGGTCAGAGTCTCATATTCAGGCAACCAAGGACAAGTCTGAAAATGTTTTGGAGGCTGAATCAGATAAAAATGTCCATATTGTGCAAAGGTGAGGGTGCTCTGAAAGCTGGGGTTGATTTTTCTCAAATAAATTTCAGCAGTCTGTGTATATGGGGCAGGAGTTTGACCCCTGATCTCGCTTGGAGACCGGAAAAAAAGAAGCCTAAAAAATCATGGGAAAGTGAAAAGATGAGTTTAAAGGAAATTATTTCTATCTACCTCATAATTGAAGACAACATCATGATTCCACCACAGAAATAAAAAAAAAAAGGATGCATGGGTTGTAACTGTGAATGGATATATCTCAAACTGAAAAATAACCAAGAGGGACCCTCCAACAACTGCAGGTAATATTTGTTTATTCTATCTTTGGGAGCCTGATTGTATGAATCACTCACGATGAAATGTGTTTTCTCATGTGAAACACACACATATTCCTTATATCCTTGTAAAAATCCTGTGGAAAAACATACCGTTGAAGAAAAACGTGGCCACTGCGCAAACTCAAATACTCATTTTCTTTATATAATATTTGTCCCAAACAGGTTAGCATGTGTAGTACTATGCTTTGTTCTCTGATAGGAAAAAAAACCATTGTCTGGGATTATACCATACAATATTGGAATTATTTTCTAGAAAAAGATGACCTGACCTTGATGACCTATTGTCCTGCTTCAAATTAAGCACACAAAGAAAAGATAGAAAAGGAGTATACATTTATTGAAAACCAGCATCATCTGCTGAAGGACACAATGGAAATATCCATCAATACAGCCAGTTACTCAGGGAGGTTTCCATATTCCTACAACTGGATCTTGTAGGTGATCTGATCAACCACATCTGGGAACTTGGTGTATCCTTTCCGACTTCCCATGATCTTACTCTTCAGTCCAGGTTGACAATGAATGACAGGACATTGTATTAACTTGTTTGCTTGTTTGTTTGTTTTATTGCAACTTATTGCCCTTTCATCATTTCTTTTATCCAAATAATGAATTAGATAACAGTTCCTCGAGGGCCACAATCCTGCAGGTTTTCCATGTCTCCCTTTTCCAACACACACCTGACTCAAATTCATAGGCTTTTAGATTCAGTTAATGTAGCCCCGTTTCCACCAGCGGGTCTGGGTCGGGTCGGGCCGGATCGGTCCACGTTTTTTTTGCGTCTCCACAGATAAAAACTGGGACGGGTACCCTTATATCCGACCCGACCCGGCCTACTTTTTTGGCACCCTTCGGTAGGGGTACTGATCGAACCGATCCGGACCAAAGAGGTGGAGCTAACACAAAGCAGTACATTGATTTGTTGAAAAATCTCACTTTCCGCGTGACCAAGCGTAAAAACAAAGCTGGGGTGACTCCTTTTTTGTTTCTGTCATGTGTGGTGCGGTGTTTTGGTTAAACAGCGTTGCACAGCGATGATGTCACGCGATCACGTAGCAGCGCTGTCCAGCGCCTCCAGAATAAGGGTACAGGTTGCTGTGGGGACGCAGCGTGAAATCAACACATCCGTACCAAAACCCACCCGATCCGGCCTGGCCCGACCTGACCCGCGGGTGGAAACGGGGCTTTAGATTGAGCTGTGCTGGTGCAAGGAGGCATGGAAAACCGTCAGGACAGCGGCCCTTGAGGACCGACTTTGGACACCACTGCCTTTAGACCTGTGAATTTGCATCTTCCACCATCCCCTCCTTCCTCCTCACTTAAAGTTGTCTGTGGCCTGCTCAAGAGTATCAATACATGAAAGTGAATGACATCACAGAGGAAATGCATGAAGATGTAGGGAGGGAAAAAAGTAAGGAAAACAGTTTGTTTTTGTGTTGTGGACCAATGTTGCTATTTCACTATTTGTTCATGATGTTGGATTCTTGCCAGTGGACATACAAATTATTCAGTCTAACTTTCCCTTAAGCTAATTGGAAATCACAGGAGATGAATAAGTGTTGTATGCCAAACAGAAAACATTTCTGCCTTTTTACACCTTGGGTCACAATTTTCCTCTTTTAATCAGTTATAATAATACTGTATTTACCAAAAGGTAAGAAATAGGGCTGGGTGAATTTGCTTTAAATGAGGATATACCAGTATTTTACCCTAATTTGTCTGAATGTTTAATTTCATATCAAACACCTGTTTTTTTTTTTTTTTTTAGTATTGAAACATGTTAAGCTTAAAGGTATCGCTCCACTTCAGTGATGGAATTGACAAAACACTAGTTAGAAATGTTTGTTAAATCGAAATAATTCAAAATAGTTGGCTGGCCATTTATGATTTCATTGTAGAAGTCTTGAGGAGGATTGTCTTCCAGACAAATGGTGTAATTTATCAACCTTTGTTGTCAATCGAAGTGCAGCCGGGTGTAAATATCATAGCTCTCTCATGTAAATATTGTGTCATGATATTAAAGGTGTAACGATTCGGTTTAACAACGATTTGATTCATATCACAATTCATGGTTTTTGATTTGATTTCAAGTCACTGAATCGAATCGAATCATTCTAAATGAACCGGTATCGTCCATGAATTGAATCAGAAACCATGAATTGTGATATGATTCAATCGTTGTTAAACCGAATAGTTACACCTTGCAAAATCATACCCGTATATCGCCCAGCCCTGAGTCAGAGTTCCTTTCGTAAACCCACCTCATTAGTTGTCCAAGGTTGTCGGTCCGTCCAGTCCAGATGGTTCCTGATGTACCACCACTGGATCTCCAGTGAGTAGGACGGTGTTCCAGCTCCCCTGAAGGAGCAAGCCATCTCCACATCCTGACCTCTTTGGGCAGTCATGTCATGAGGCACCTCTGTGAACATGGCTGGACAGACACAGAACACACATGGTCAACAAATAAGACCTTGTTGATGACTTTCAGTGCACCAAAACATTTGTGATCTGTTCACAAGATAATACTAAGGTTTTTTTGCATTTAATCAACAGTTGAGCTTTCCCCTCCTTGTTTGTATTTTTTCTTTGTTTAGTTTAGTTTAGTTTTTTGAAAAATGATGGAAAGCACTAGAAACCATAACAATGATTGATCGAACCTGTGACACTACAGTACTTCAACAAAGACCATTTGCAGGCATTTTCCCAAAAGCAATAAATGCCACAGAGGTTAGCTCAAACAGTTTTACAATGGTAGAATGAGGATGTGAATTCTGTGTGAGTGTGTTTAAGAGAGTGTAGGACATTTGAGAAGCAATATGGCAATGTATTGAGTATTTAGAGAGCAAGAAAATAAAGACAAGAAGCAAAATGTTTTGGACTTTAAGGGTTTTTAAAATCAGGAGAAGGACGAGTAATTCTAAATGAGCAACAGATTATTTTAAATAGTCTCCTTCACATCACCCCTGACATCTTACCAGTGTTGGAGGAGGCCTTTAGTTAGCATATTTGATTAGAGATTATTCAGATTAAATCAATTTATGTAAATCTCCAAGGAATGTGATTGATGCTGAACTTGAATGTAAGTGAATGATGAGGGGCGGCAAGAACAACAATGATGGAGAAAAAAAAAAGCTCCTCTTTGGAGGCAATGCTTTAAGACTGAGATGTTTTTTCAAATTTGTACAATATCTATTTTCTCTTAGATGTGGAATTTGTTTATTTTTCTTATTTTTTTTTTTTTTTTGCATTTGCATGAAAGAATATTTTCAACCTGTTCAAGATGTTCAAGACACATTCTTGTTGCTTCCCACTCTACAATCACTCCATCAGCTTATTCATTAACACTTTCTCCTTTTTTGTGTGATCCATAAAAGTATAAAAGTGAATAAATAAACAAGTTTTATTGGCAGTTATGAACTGGAATACTGCTACGGTTGCTTAGTGACTGTCTTGAGCCTTACTGAAGGGCTCTCTGTGCTTTGCGCTACTATAAATGGTAGCTGCTTCTCTGCAGTAGTCTCATATTTCCTACACAGACATGAGTGACAATCAATCAAGATGTGGTCAATATTCTAATCTAATTCTTGGCAAGAAAGCGAATAAGTGTATTTTTCAAAATGTCTAACTCTGCATTTAAGAAAAGTTTACTGGCACACTAAGAGGGAGCATTTGTGTAAGTCCCAGGAATGAACACTCTTTTATCAGCTGTCTATTAGAAAGCTCTGCAACACTGAATCACTGGAAGAAATTCAGTCTCCAGTTTCTGTAGATCAGGTAAATGTAACTGCAACTGGTTAAGATTTTTGTCTTTATATGCAGACTGTGACTACCAGAACACTAATTTTTACAGTTAACCATCATGCTCGGCTGCAGCTATTTATGGTATAGAGCTATTTAGTGTTTATTCCATTGTTTTCCATTGCAGTTTGTCTTTGATTATAATGAATACAAGCTCTGTGAGATCGACTAATATTAAATATTGTCTTGGCTTGTTTTTATTTTTACCTCACCATATCCAGCTTGGCAGGGTGCACATTTAGTCTAAGGTATTGGTATGCATGCTATTTATTTTTATTGTAGAATATGTTAAAAAAAAAATCATCTTGAAATGATTAAATCATCTTTAAAGAATGGTCAGAAATTTCCTTTATCCAAAATCTGAGATGTAGAGACAATAACATAAGATGCCTACAAGGATTCATTTCAGAAAGGGGAAAGATAAGCTCAGATTATAGAAGAATGTTACATTTCTGATTTTTTTTCTTACAGGAAAGATAAAAAAAAGTGTGCTTTCTCCTTTTATAGTAAGTAGTATACAGTTGTGTGAAAAAGTGTTTGCCCCCTTTCCGATTTCTTTTTTTTTTTTTTTTGCGTATTTGTCACACTCATATGTTTCAGATCAAACAAATTTAAATATTAGACAAAGAAAACACAAAATGCAGTTTTTAAATATATTGAATTTTTTTTTTTATTAAGGGGGGGGGGGGGGGGGGGGGGTTTAAACCTTCATGTGAAAAAGTGCCCCCCCCCCCCCCCCCCCCCAAAAAAAATAAATAAAATAAAATAAAATAAAAAAAATAAAATAAACAAATAAATAAATAAACTATAAGATAACTGGGGTTTATTACATCTTTGGAAAGCTAAGTTCAATTTCTCTCGCTACACCCAGGCCGGATTACTGCCACACCTGTTCTCAATCAAGAAATCACTTAAACAGAACCTGCCTGACGATTTTAAGTAGACCAAAAGATCCTGAAAAGCTAGACATCATGCTGCGATCCAAAGAAATTAAGGAAAGAATGAGAAAGAAAGGAATTGAGATCTATCAGTCTGGAAAAGGTTACAAAGCCATTTCTAAAGCTTTGGGACTCCAGCAAACCACAGAGAGAGCCATTATCCACAAATGGTGAAACCATGGAACAGTGGTGAACCTTCCCAGGAGTGGCTGGCCAACTAAAATTACCCCAAGAGCACAGCAACGACTCATCTAAGAGGTCACAAAAGACCCCAGAACAACATTCAAAGCACTGCAGGCCTCACTTGCCTCAATTAAGGTCAGTGTTCATGACTCCACCATAAGAAAGACACTGGGCAAACATGGCAGAGTTCCAAGACCAATACCACTGCTGAGCAAAAAGAACATAAAGGCTCATCTCAGGATGCCAGAAAGCATCTTGATGATCCCCAAGACTTTTAGGAAAATACTCTGTGGAGTGATGAGACAAAAGTTGAACTTTTGGAAGGTGTAGGTTCCATTACATCTGGTGTAAAAGTAACACGGCACTTCAGAAAAGGAACATCATACCAACAGTAAAATATGGTGGTGGTAGTGTGATGGTCTGGGGCTGTTTTGCTGCTTCAGGACCTGGAAGACTTGCTGTTGTAAATGGAACCATGAATTCTGTTGTCTACCCAAAAAATCCTGAAGGAGAATGTCCGGCCATCTGTTCATGACCTCAAGCTGAAGCGCACTTGGGTTCTGCAGCAGGACAATGATCCAAAACACACCAGCAAGTCCACCTCTGAATGGCTTAAGAACAACAAAATGAAGAATTTGGAGTGGCCTTATCAAAGTCCCCACCTGAATCCGATTGAGATGCTGTGGCATGACCTTAAAAGGCAGTTCATGCTGGAAAACCCTCCAATGTGGCTGAATTACAACAATTCTGCAAAGATGAGTGGAACAAAGTTCCTCCACAGCGCTGTAAAACACTCATTGCCAGTTATCACAAACGCTTGATTGCAGTCGTTGCTGCTAAGGGTGGCAAAACCAGTTATTAGGTTTCACTTTTTCACACAGGGCCATGTAGGTTTGGACTCCCCCCCCCTAAAAATAAAAATCTTCATTTAAAAACTGCATTTTGTGTTTGTTATCTTTGTCTAATATTTAAATTGGTTTGATCTGAAACTTAAGTGTGACAAATATGAAAAAAAAAAAAAAAAGAAATCAGGAAGGGTGCAAACACTTTCAAAAGTGTTTTTTCATTAATCAGTAATCACTCCCATCAACAAACTGAAGTACTCCTCTAAGTTCTAAATTTGCCGTTCGTATCATTCATTTACACATCGAGCGGGGCGGCTCGGTGAAGGCTTCCATGTCGTATCGCCATGTTTTTGCGTTCAGGAGAAGCGTGACAGCAGGAAAACACAGAAACTCACTGGACACACCGGAGTTTTCAGCTCAGTTCGAGGTAATGCCTTTGAAAAGTCACCGCGCTGCAGTGGGAGAAACCAGCGTCTCACTGATGCTGCGTTCACGTGCAGTCGGGCAGACGGCCGTTGGTAACAAACCACATGTCATTTTAATCAATGAAGCCGAGCGAAAGACGGTAAAACATGGGTCAGGAAAAACAATACGGCATTGCCATGACAACAAATCAGATGTGGACTGATGTCACCGTAACTGACGGACCACATCTTCACATAGAGGCCAGTGATAACTTTATATGCAGCGGATGTCGTCGGTCTGCCCGGTTTCACGCGAATGCAGCATGAAAAGTACGAGGGAGCTGCTCCCGATTACACAGTGTCCCTTTAGGAGATCTCTGGATAACATACCTATAGGTAATCATGACCTTAGACGACTGTCCAATGTTGTAAATCCAGATATTCATGCTGCTTTGCATGTTTGTAGATAGGAGGGTAATTGGGACTCGTTCCCCAGGCAACAGTGGCACCGCAGATGGCGCAACATACAAAATGCTCATTTGATTAGTCTATAACAAATCATAAAATGTCAATTTGCACGTTGTAGTTTCAGAATCACCAGTACAAGCCCACCAAGTTCCTGATTACCAGAGTGTGGATGAATGAGTCCACCCGGAATTAGTCCTCTTAAAAGCAATCACCTGGGAGTCTGGGGATCCAATCCCGCCTGGGCCCTCCGTTGCATACCTTGGCACACACTCACTGCCAGTTTGGACTGGTAGATGCTGGGATTTCTTCCTGCCAAAGTCCACCATCATCTCCTTTGTTTTAGATGTGTTCAGTAGCCATTACAGCTGCCCCACTGCTGAACCCTCCTGTACTCCAGCTTCATCCCCTCCCCCCAACACAAGCCACCACAGCTGGATCATCTGAATATGTTTTTATGTGACATGATGCAGACTTGCATGCAAAGTCCGAGGTATATAAAGTGAAGATAAAGGGGGACAACACAGTTCTTTGGGGACAACCAATACTTGTCAACACAGTCCCAGAAACTGCCCACCCCAACTTTCAACAACCAGGAATGTGACAGTTCTTCTAGATTTCCTCCATGTTGGTAAGAAAAAAAGTCCCATTCTCATCTGTTCTAATTACACATGTACAGAAACGCTCCCCCGGCAATGGCGGACGGTCTAGCCAAAACAAAGTTTTATCAGGACAGACCAAGTGAAGGAAATGATGTCCCAACAGAGAAAAATGTGATAAAAACGTAACGGTACGGTTGATAGAGAGGATCCGGAGTAAAAGGGCTGGACTCTGATGGATATAAGGAGGACGTCTGATGTGAAGTTAATCAAACAGTGTTAGCTTTTCTAGCTTTATTAGCTGCTTGTCTGTTCATCAACCACCGTTTACTGGTCTCTGACACAAAAAATAATAAGTTACACAGCAGCAACACTTACCGACTGCACATCCTCACTGATAAATATAATCCACTGCTCCCTGGTAAAGCTGTCCCTCCTGTTACACTGAAAACTGATGAATTTCTGCCAAAGCAGCTCAGCACAGCAGTTTTTTTTCCTCCTCCTCCTCGTCATTGTCCTCCTCTCTGACAAAGCTGGTTATTAAATGCTACTCTGCGGCAGGTAATTAGCTGATTTCAGGTGGTGCTAAAGAGGCTGGCTTAGCAGCTAGCAGCCTCTCTAGTTCACGTCTTCGGAGAAAAAATACAAAATGGCGTACTGTGGCTGATTCTGGTGAGAAGGGAGAGCCCGCACTCAAAGATGAAGCCACTTTCACTCTCCGGAGTTTCTGGCACGTTTTAACTCAGGTCCTGTTCTAGTACACATGTTTAACGTGAAAAGTGGGATTTCCGGGTGATGACTCCTTTAATGTTTCTGGCACATTTGATATGGTTGTGTTGCTGTGATATGAACATGTGATTTCTACTAAGGTAATGAAACAGTTAAAGTTTTTTTCTCTGGACCGGTTCTTCTGAAATCTGTCAGACTAGATCAGGTCTGAGCTCTGAATGTGAATAAAAGGATTCTTGGTTCTGATCTACAATATTGCATAAAGCGATGAACCCTCTTATGGTCATAGATGCATCTTTAATGAACATTTATATGTTTGATGTCTACATGTTATACCAACAGAAAGTCTATTGTACTATCTATCCATCCACCCATCCATCCATCCATCCATCCATCCATCCATCCATGCATGCATGATGATTGCTAGTTCAACCGTCAACAGGGGGTCACTGAGAAAACTGCCAAAAGTTTTGTTGTGGGTCTTTAATGTCATTTCTTTGTCAGTGGACATCTAAACATCCCTTTACGCATACATAGATGTTAAATATTGCATTTGGTTAAAAAGTGTTCCAATTTTTCTTTGAAATAATTCAAACATGGAAGAATGAAACCATCTTTATTTTGAATATTATGACTCGTGAAATCTGTTTCCATCCTCTTGTCTGCAACAGATTCAAGTCACCAAACAAAACTACATCTAGTGAAGCAATTGATCAGACGTCTGTTCCCTATAAAGGCCCATTTATGCTCGATGCAGAAGACGGATACGCAGACAGATGGACAGTTTCGTCCGTCCATCAGTTACATACATAATTTGGCGTGTTTTCGAGGGGCTTGTTGGTCCGTCACTCAACGCAGAAGACGGAGTAATACCACTGGAAACAGCGGGGTCAGTGTTGAGTTGTGGAGCTGATATGCAGGAACAAACCAGAGAAGAAGAACAGGAACCGGAATAAAAACAGCCTTTTATTAGTCCAATAAAAGCACCTGAAAAAGAAGAAGCCAAACAAACAGAGAGAATCTGTAGACATGGATGGAGCTTTTAAAGAGAGGCTCAGCAAATGTGTCCGAAAATATACTCATATACGACATCACATGACCAGGACGCAGGGACAGAGCACTGCTGCCTCGTGGACAAACTGGTTTATGAGCAACAGGAACACATAGGACATATGGAAGTATGTAGGCAGCCACGCATGGCGACGCATGAAGTGGACGTCCCCATTTACGTAGGTAAGGGAGCAGAAATGGGCCTTTAGATGGCCCTTCTATCCCAGCAACATGACAACACAACTTAAATCATCCCAGTTTTATGACCCACACAGGATGTGCTCCGTCTGTGATGAGGGGGATCAGTTCTCTGCGGGGGATCAGGTCTGCAGGCACAGAAAGTCAGGGAATCCTGTCTGAGACATTCCCGAGTCTCCGTGCATGCAGGCAAAGCACAAGTCAAGGTTTCTGACTCCTTCAGAAACTGATGGGGGGACATGCTGACTCTGGCCCCTGGCTGGGAGTTGTGGAGCACATCTCTGAATCTCTGCGTCACTTTGATGAGTTCTGCAGTGAAAAGGAATGGGAGCAGGCTCTGACGCCACCTGCGCTACCTGGACTTCCAGAGGCTGGGTCCGCTCAGACTTTCCTGACAGCATCATTTTTGCTGGTAATATCTCTGCCTCCAAACAGCAGTTCAGCATCATTGCTGAGATTCAGTCACGTGTTTCTTCTCCTCACAAGCTGGTTGTGGCAGACAGACCACGAGCCTCGTACCTGCTGACGGGGTCTAACAGGCCGGGAGCATCTCCACCAGAGACGCAGGTTTGAGTCTGCAGAGGCGGCAGCGGCGGGGGGCATCTCTCAGAGGCACCTCCAGGACCCAGCCCCCCTCCTGTGACGCAGGAAAACATGGCTGCCAGCTGCAGCCGCACCTCTTTCTGCCAGAAGGCATAAACCAGCGGGTTGATGAGCGAGTTTGAGAGGCCCAGCAGCCACAGGTAGTTCTCCAGAACCTCTTTCAGTCCACAGCTTTCACACAGAATGTGCACGATGCACACCACAAAGAAGGGGCACCAGAGCACCAAGAAGCAGCCAACAAGCACCGCCACCGTCCTCAGGGCCTTCACGTGAGTCCAGTAGCCGCTCCTCACATGCTGATGCTGGGGGTGTCCGTAACAGTGGTCAGCACTCCTGGAGCTGGACTGCCTGACCTGGGAGATCTGCTTCTGGTGGCTGCAGGCGATCTTCAGGATGTCCAGGTACATGTAGACAAACAAGGAGAGAACAGGGAAGAACAGCACGCAGTACACCACGATGATGCCGACCTCGTGCATGACGGAGAAGAAAGCGCAGAAACCATCGTAGGCTTTCCTGGCCTGCAGCTGCTGCACCGCCACTGTGGAGGAGAGGACACGGGTCAGTCACACTTGCTCAAGCACACTCCTGTTCCTGTCGGTTTACCGACACAAACTTCATGTGTCAGAATTACAAACAGATTTCCTGCCTCACAACGAGGGTGGGGGTTGTCCAAGTTGATTGCATTGTGATTTTAAATGAAAATAAACTAAAATTAATTTTCAAAAAGAAAAAAAAAAGAAACTGTTTATTTGATTGCCCTGGTTTTACAGCCAGGTGGAAAGGAGAAGTTCTTCTAAAGGTTTTTAAGAATTAAAGAATAAAAGATCACCAATTTACAGGAAGCCAGGACTCTGTGTAAAATGTAAATCAAACCAGGGTCACAATCATTTCCAAATTTCATCAACACATTTTATTCCAGTCCGGTTTTCTTGAATGCCTCTACAAGAAAACTGGACTCATTGTACATTTACAAGCGTATAAAGACCTCCTCCACCTCCATCATCTGCCCACACATCTTTCTACTCTGGCATTTTTCATTCTGGCTCATCCACTCATCGTTCTCTGTTCTTTTTTTTTTCTACTTGTCCTGTCCAGCATCGTAGCAAGCAGAATGATGATCTGGTTGCTTCATTGTGTTGAACAGATTTACTTTGCCAAGGGGAGCTTTATGAACACAAGGCTCCCCTTGATATCCTGTTTATTCATTTTATTTCTTTAATTTAACATTTATTTATAGGAGCATTTTATATAGTATTGCTGGGCTTGACAAGAGAAAAATGAAAGTTAACAGAAGCAATGATAGTAAGTGGAACAAAGAGAAACCAGTTCACTGGTGCATCTGTACAGAAACCCCTAAACAACATTCCAAGGTCTCTGCTGGAAAACAAAACTAACAATCCCCTACAGGAGGACCTGCAGGTGGTTTAAATATCCTCAGATCATACAAACACACGCAGAACTACGCAGAGAAGAGGTAAAACCTAGTCAGAACAACAGGAAGCAGCATCACAGTGTCACAATCTCATCATGCAGATGCAACCTCGTCTCTGCGAGGAGGAGGAAGCCCGCACGACCCCAGACCCAGGCCCCAGGAATGTTCTGTTGCCTCACAACTCCAACAAAACCTGCACTCCAATCAGCTCTCCGAGACCCTTCAATCCGGCTTCCGAGATCACCACAGCACTGAAACAGAGCACTCTTTAAAGTTACAAACGACCTCCTGCTTGCATCCGACTCTGGCTCCCTCACCATTCTCATCCTCCTCAACCTCTCTGCCACCTTTGACACCATCAACCATTTCATCCTTCTTCAACGCCTACGGTTCATTGGTATCACGGATTTTGCCCTCTCCTGGTTCAACTCCTACCTCTCCAATAGATCTCACTTCATCTCCATCAACAACTGCACATCCCACACCATTCAGGTTACCCATGGTGTACCGCAGGGTTTGGTGCTTGGTCCCCTTCTTTTTATCCTGTACATGCTCCCCCTTGGACACATCATTCACAAACATGGACCGCACTTCCACAGCTATGCCGTTGACACGTAACTTTACCTCTCCACCAAATCCATTTCCCCTACAACTGGATCAACCATTACAAACTGTCTCTCTGCATTAAAACTCTGGATGACCACCAGTTTCCTCAAACTCAACTACAATAAATCTGAAATCATGATCATTGGTCTAAAATCCCTCCTCCCTTCCACACAGGACTTCTCCATCACCATCGACAACCACACAGTCACCCCCCTCTCCACAATTCAGGAAGCTTGGTATCAGCCCCACATCTGTCATGTCACAAAACAGCCTTCTGTCATCTATGAAACATCGCCCGTCTACCTTCACGCCCCACCTCTGCTGCTGAAACATTCATTCATGTTTTTACTTCATCCAGACTCGACTATTGAAACAGCCTCCTCTATGGACCCCCCTCCTCAGATTTACAAAACTACAATACATTCAGAACTCTGCTGCTCACCTCCTCACTCACACAGAGACCACATCACCCCTGTCCTCCAGCAGCTTCACTGGCTCCCCATAAAGCAACGCATCCATTTGAAGGTCCTATCATAACCTACAAAGCCCTCCATAACCAAGCTCCTCCATATCTTACAGCTTCTTCTTCAGCACCACCGCCCTCCCTGCCGCCTCCATTCTGCTGACTCCAACCCAATGTTATTATAGTTAACTAAAACTAACAAAAAAAACCCTAAAACTAAAATTCAAAAAACATTTTCGTTAACTCAAATAAAATTTAAAAGGACAGTTTGTTTTTTTTTAAAAACAGATAACTAACTGAAACTGTATTATGTCTTAAAAAACTAAAACTAACTAAAATTATCGCAAAAACATCCTTAGTTTTAGTTTTTGTAAATTTATTTAATACATAAGCTTTTTGGGTTGATATGAAATTTCTCTTTCTATTTAATCGATTTACTTTGCTTTTATTTCGAGTGACTTTCTGATGATTTTTAATGTCACGCCAGACAAATACCTACAATTTACGAAAAAAAATCCCCAAAAACTAAAACTAACACTGAAACTGATAAAAAAATTAAACTAAAACTAAACATTTTCCAAAAGATAAAAACTAGCTAACCTGCTCAAAAAACTAACTAAACTAACTGAATTGAAGAACAAAAAGTCAAAACTAAATAAAAACTGAAACTAATGAAAAATCCAAAACTATTATAACCTTGCTCCAACCTCTTAAATCCCATTGTAAAATCTTAGCACCGGACCTTGGGTGATCGAGCCTTTGCCATCACCACCCCCACCCTGTGGAACTCCATCCCTCTCCATCAGGAACTCTGACTCTCTGGCCACCTTCAGACATTCACTCAAAACTTACCCATTTAACTCTGAATACCACTCATAACCATTCATGTTCTCCCTCCTCTCATATCTGTGTTATATTATTATCTTGTCTGCAAAGCATCTTTGAGGTTTTTTTGAAAAGCGCTATATAAATCTGATTTATTATTGTTATTATTATTATTATTGTTATTCTCAGTGGAACACAAACAACAGATCACATGTTGAAACAGACATTTGCTCATGCTCATGCGGTCCTGGGTTCTGCAGTCCTTGGTGGCCACCGCTCAGTGGGGTTGTGGTTGCTGGTCTTAGCACGCTGAGATCTGTGCCCCAAGACTGGGGGAGGGGGTGGGGGGGATCTCGCTGGGGCCATGCTCTGCCGCCTTTTGGGGGGGGTGCATGTCTGTCTCTTTGGTGTGGCAGATGGGATCCGGCTGGGTCTTGGGTCTTTGGGGTGGGGCAGCTGGGTTCTGGGCCTG
Source organism: Atherinomorus stipes (assembly GCA_023101725.1). Taxonomy (NCBI): domain Eukaryota; kingdom Metazoa; phylum Chordata; class Actinopteri; order Atheriniformes; family Atherinidae; genus Atherinomorus; species Atherinomorus stipes. The sequence continues at coordinate 53,490 of JALJCO010010712.1, read as the reverse complement.
TAGGAGACTGCTGGTGGCCTAGGTCTGGAGTTTCTGGGGGCCACTGGTGGCCCGGGTCTCGGGTCTCTGGGCGGCTGCTGGTGGCCAAGGTCTGGGGTCTCTGGGGACTGCTGGTAGCCCGAGTCTTGGGTCTTTGGGGTGGTGGCTGGTGGCTTGGGTCTGGGGTCTCTGGATGGCTGGTGGTGGCCTGGTTCTTGGGTCTCTGGGTGCTGCTGGCGGCTCAGGTCTTGGGTCTTTGGGGTGGAGGCTGGTGGCCCGGTCTGGGGTCTCTGGGGGCCCAGGTTTGGGGTCTCTGGACGGCTGCGGGTGGCCAGGTCTTGGGTCTCTGGGGGCTGGTGTTGGCCTGGGTCTCAGGTCTCTGGACGGCTGCTGGGGGCCCAGGTCTTGGGCCGTGCGGGCTTCCTCCTCCTTGCAGAAACGAGGTTGCATCTGCATGTCTGCATCACCATAGAGACCCTTTATTCTGATAATCGCTGCGTTCACATGCAGCCAGTAACCCTTTCATAACCGGGATATTAGCAATAACCCTGTTGCACATGTAAACACTGGCAAAAAAAACCTTATTTTCGGGTTTTTAAAAACCAGAATATTACCCCTGGGTTACTCCTTTTCAAACCCAAATATTTGGTCATGTAAATGCGTATTGGAATATCTCCATTGAAAGGAATATTTAATTGTGTTCTCCACATGTTCTACCTGCAAGGATTCTTGGTCTTTTGAGTAAACTACAGGTAGTATTTGTACCAGCGATCAGACAGTACTTCGCGGGGCTCCCTCACTCATTTGGCAAAGTTTGTTAAAGGTGTGACAGGAATATTCACTGACTCCAGCGGGAGTCAGTAAATTTCATCATTACAACCGTTCCCTCCAGTCCTGACTGAGACCTCCATCCTAGTGTCTCTGGTGGAAACAGAAAGCCTGGATATGCACAGCCCCAGCTCCAAGCTCCATTTCCACCACACGTTCTCTCCTTCCATGACCCGTCAAGCACTGCAGGTGGGTCAGTACCAGGACCAAGTGCTGATGGTGGGTCAGTACCAGGACCAAGTACTGCAGGTGGGGCAGTACCGGGACCAAGTGCTGCTGGTGGGGCAGTACCAGTACCAAGTGCTGCGGGTGGGTCAGTACCAGGACCAAGTACTGCGGGTGGGGCAGTACCAGTACCAAGTGCTGCGGGTGGGTCAGTACCAGGACCAAGTACTGCGGGCGGGGCAGCACCGGGACCAAGTGCTGCTGGTGGGGCAGTACCAGGACCAAGTGCTGCTGGTGGGGCAGTACCAGGACCAAGTACTGCGGGTGGGGCAGTACCGGGACCAAGTGCTGCTGGTGGGGCAGTACCAGGACCAAGTACTGCTAGTATCAGAACTGTCTGCTCACGCATGTATTGAGGTTGAGATAAGGTTATTCCTCATCTTTCAGAAACCGGAGTATTGACCTTAACCCGAATGTTGATTGCATGTAAATGTAGCCGATGATTGTGATGCTGCTTCCCGTTGCACTGACAAGGTTTTACCTCTTCTCTGCGTAATTCTGTGTGTTTGTATGATCTTAGGAAACCGAAGTAGCTGTCTTTAGTTAATTTGTCTTCAGATAGATTGCACCTGCAGGTCCTCCTGTAAGGGATTGCTAGTTTTGTTTTACAGCAAAGACCATGAATTTTATTTATGGGTTTCTGTGCAGAATCATCAGTTGACTGTGTAAGTGGATCCATGTTCTCTTTTTCTTCTCTTAAATCTGGTTCTTTCCTTTTTTCTGTTCCACTCCTTGTCATTTCTTTTCTTAACGTTCTCTTTCCTCTTATCAGGTCCAGCAATATGATGTAAAATGCAGTTATAAAAAAGCATTCAATTAAATAAGATGAAGGACTTCAAAAAATCAAGAGGAGCCTTATATTAATGAAGCTCCTCCTGGCAACTAAATCTGTTCAAGACAACAAAGCAGCCAGATCATCATTCTGCTGCTGCCATGCTGGACAGGACACGTTAGAGAAAACAGGAAAATAGTAGTTTCAGGGTGATGTTTACCATCTTGTAGCATCACGTCTGTAAAAGTAGTTCCAGGACTATTGTTAACATTGTGTAACGACACATCTGTAAAAAGTAGTTCCAGGGTGATGTTTACCATGGAGTAGCATCACGTCTGTAAAAAGTAGTTCCAGGACAATTGTGACCATTGTGTAGCAACACGTCTGTAAAAAGTAGTTCCAGTATGATGTTTACTATCGAGCAGCATTACACCTGTAAAAAGTAGTTGCAGGCCCATTGTTACCATCGTGTAGCATCACATATGTAAAAAGTAGTTCCAAGGCAATCGTTACCATCGCGTCGAAACACGTCTGTAAAAGTAGTTCCAGGGTGGTTGTTACCATCGTGCAGCAACACGTCTGTAAAAAGCAGTTCCAGGATGATGTTAACCATTGTGTGGCATCACATCTGTAAAAAGTAGTTCCAGGGCGATTGTTTCCATCGTGTAGTAACAAGTCAGTAAAAAGTAGTTAAAGGGTGATGTTTACCATCTTGTTGCATCACATCTGTAAAAAGTAGTTCGAGGGTGATGTTAACCATCATGTAAAATCACGTCTTTAAAAAAGCAGTTCCAAGGTGATGTTTACCATTGTTTAGTAACATGTCTGTAAAAAGTAGTTCCAGGACTATTGTTAACATTGTGTAACGACACATCTGTAAAAGTAGTTCCAGGGTAATTGTTACCATCGTGCAGCAACACGTCTGTAAAAATTAGTTCCAGTATTATTTTTACCATCAAGAAGAATCACATCTGTAAAAACAAGTTCAAGGGCTATTGCTACCATCGTATAGTATCACGTCTGTAAAAGTAGTTCCAGGGTGATGTTTGACATCGTGTAGCATCATGTCTGTAAAAAGTAATTCCAGGATGATGTTTACCATTGTGAAGTATCACATCTGTAAAAAGTAATTCCAGGGTGATCGTCACAATCATCTTGTAACACATCTGTAAAAAAGTAGTTCTAGTATGATGTTTGTAGCATCGCGTCTGTAATAAAGTAGTTCAAGTACGATTGGTAACATCATGTAGCATCACGTCTGTAAAAAGTAGTTCCAGGGCAATTGTTACCATCGTGTAGCATCGCATCTGTGAAAAGTAGTTTCAGGGTGATTTTTACCATTGTGTAGCATCACGTCCATAGAAAGTAGTTCGAAGGTGATTGTTACCATTGTGTTGTAACACATCTGTAAAAAGTAGTTCGAGGGTGATGTTTATCATCGTGTAGCATCACATCTGTAAAAAAGTAGTTCCAAGGCAATCGTTACCATCGCGGAGAAACATGTCTGTAAAAAGTAGTTCCAGGGTGATTGTTACCATTGTGTAACAACACGTAGGTGAAAGGTAGTTCCAGGATGATGTTTACCATCATGTCACAACGCGTTTGTGAAAAATTGATTCAGGGTGATGTTTACCATCAAGTAGCATCATGTCTGTATAAAATAGTTCCAGGGTGATTGTTACCATTGTGTAGCATCACGTCTGTAAAAAGTAGTTCCAGGGCGACGTTTACCATCACGTAGTAACACATCTGTAAAAAATAGTTTCAGGGTGATGTCTACCATCCCGTAACAACATGTCTGTAAAAAGATGTTCCGGCTTGATTGTTACCATTGTGTAGTAACACGTCTGTAAAAAGTAGTTCCAGGGCAATTTTTCCATCATGTAGTATTACGTCTGTAAAAAGTAGTTCCAGGGCAATGTTTACCATTGTGTAGCAACACGTCTGTAAAAAAGTAGTTCCAGGGTGAAGTTTACCATTATCTGTAAAAAGTAGTTCCAGCTAGATGTTTACCATTTTGTAGCAACACGTCTGTAAAAAGTAGTGTTACTGCTGTAGAAGCATATAAGCTGTTTGCCGTGGCCTACACGTGTCTCTCATATTGAAAACTTATCCAGTCCCACGCTGTCTTGGTTTGTATAAAATAAAGGGGGGTTTATTTCTTACTTGTCACAAATAAAAATACAAAACAAGAACAACAACATTTCAGACACGGTAAGAAACTCCACAGTTTCTTACCGAAAAGTAGCTGTGTGGCTTCACAGCTACTTTTCATCCACCGTTTTCTGTTGTCCGGTTAGACATCAGACTGACTTCTTAAAGCCACAGTGCACAATTACCAAACAAAGAATTAGCTCTTCTTTTATGTTATTAAACTCAACTGACACTATGAAACTATATACCATATAAACTATAATGTCCAATATACATTCTTAATGTACTTTTAATATTATAAAGATAAAATAAAGACATAATCCAGAAAATAGAGCAAAACTTACAAATAAATACTGAATGAGTTTGTCTCATACATAGAATTGTTCTCTAAACTTAGAAACAATTACTAAATGAACAATAAATCTGTTAAGAGTCCTCAGAACATCTTATGATAAATCTTCTTTCTCCTGGTGTCAGAGGTCACTAGTACTTGACACACCGAGGGAGTGCAGTCTTTACCACTGCCTCATTCACATTCCAGGAGAAGACAAATCTTCGTGATGGGTCTGTCTAACTCACTGGTCTTGGTCTTCACACGAACCCGGCGAACAAGCCCGTGTTCATCCGGCACTGCCTGTATGATCTTGCCCATGACCCATGAGTTTCTTGGTGCAGTCTCATCCACAATCAGCACAACGTCACCAGGCATGAAGTTGCGTGAAACATGAAACCACTTTTGCCGTTGTTGAAGCTCAGGCAAGTACTCTCTTATCCAGCGCTTCCAGAAGAGGTCTGCCATATATTGCACCTGTCGCCATCTTCGACGTGCATACAGATCGTCCTTCTGGAACAGTCCTGGCGGTAGAGATGGTTTGGTCTTTATTAGCAAGAGGTGATTCGGGGTGAGTGCCTCCAGATCATTCAGGTCACTAGATGGTGCAGTAATAGGCCTACTGTTAATGATAGCATCAGCTTCACAAAGAAAGGTTTGAAGGCTTTCCTCATCCAACTTCTGTGTCCTCAGGCTGGCATAAAGGATCTTTCTGATGGACCTGATCAAACGTTCCCACACACCTCCATGGTGGGATGCAGCTGGAGGATTAAAGATCCGCTTAATGCCTTGCTGAGTTAAAGTGTTCTCTATTCTGGAGATGTTCCACTCCTGGATAGCTTTTTTCAGCTCTCGCTCTGCACCAACGAAATTGGTTCCGTTATCAGACCGAAGCTCCATCACCTGTCCTCTTCTTGCAATAAATCTGCGCAGGGCATTAATGAAAGAGTCTGTGTCCACGGATGCAGCTACTTCTATGTGAATGGCCCGCACGGCTAGGCAGGTGAAGATCACACCATATCTCTTCACTGTAGCTCTTCCACGTTTGACATCAAAAGGACCAAAATAGTCCACTCCAGTTCTTGTGAAGGGTGGTTCATCAGGTATAACTCTGCTTTTTGGCAGGTCAGCCATTTTTTGCTGTCCGGTAAGACCACGAAGCCGTTTACACACAAGGCATTTAGACAGGATCCTCCTGATTAAGGAACTGGCACCAGGAATCCAGTATTTCTGCCGCAGCTTAGACAAAATGTGGTTGTGTCCACTATGACCAATTTCTTCATGAATAGCATGAAGAATAAGCTCTGACACCCACAAGTTCTTGTCCATGACGGCAGGGTGCTTTGTTTCCTCTGGCATGGCTGTTCTACTCAATCTGCCCCCCAACTCGAAGAATGCCATCTTGAAGAATGGGGTTGAGTTTGTATATGCAGCTGGTTCTTTTTGCAGGCTCACCATTTTGTAAAGCGCTGATTTCCTCTCTAAATGTCTTTCTCTGGCAATGATAGATAATTTCAAGCTCGGCTTCATTCAGTTCTTCGACTGTGAGATTTACTGTGCTGGGTCTTATTTTGTGGCTTGTCTTAAATTTGTCAAGCTGCTGTGTTTGTAGGTCCTTGTCTGGAACATGGAGCTTTCTCTTTTTCGCCAGTGACAGTAACGTGCGTTTCACCTTCAGGATCCATGCCACTGCCCTTTTTAGACACATCCAGGAGGAGTAATGCTTTATCAGCTCATCCATAATATCCCTCTTTTCCTCAACAGTAAGGATGTTTGTTGTGGCACTTTTCTTGAGCTCAGGATCCACCATGTTGAGTTCACTCAGAAAATCCAAGTTTCTCAGCCAGCAATCAGCTGGTTTAGTGAGAAAGTTTGGTCCAAAAATCCACGCTCTGTTCTTCACAAAGGAGCTCACTTTCTGTCCTCTCGATGCCATATCAGCTGGATTAAGGTGAGTACCAACATGCCTCCACTGAGATACATCAGAACCTTTCAGGATTTCTGACACTCTGTTGGCTACGAAGGTGCGGAACCTTGTTGTCTCATTGTTGATGTATTTCAGTACAGCCGTGCTGTCAGTCCAGAACACGGAGTCTGCAAGCTGCATTTGGAGTTCTCCCCTCAACATTCTGTCTATGCGCACTGCCATAGTTGCCGCCGTTAGTTCTAGCCGTGGGATGGTGGTGTGTTTAAGCGGCGCCACCCTTGCCTTCCCCATGACAAATGCACAATGGACTTGGTTATCTCTGTTTTTCTGGACTAGATAGGTGACAGTGCCATAGCCATTTTCACTGGCATCACAAAAATGATGCAGCTGAGCAAATGTTGTGCATCCATACTGTTCTGGCTTGAAACACCAATCCATTTCAAATCCACCGAGCAGCTGCAAAGCTTTTCTGCCACTCTGACCACTGTTGAGCGTAACCTGCAGGGATAGTCTCATCCCAGCTCAGCTTTAGCCTGCAGAGCTCTTGCAAGATCCTTTTTGCTGGCAGGATAACTGGAGCCAAGATTCCCAATGGATCGTAGATCGAACTCACCATAGAGAGAATGTTTCTTCTGGTGGGAGGTTTGTCATGGATGGTAATCTTAAACTTGAAGCAGTCAGACTGGACACACCATTGGACTCCTAATGCTCTTTCTACAGGGAGTGTATCTTGATCCAAGTCCAAGTCTTTTACTTCCTTTGCTCGATCTTTATCTGGTATGGCTGCCAATGTCTTTCTGCTGTTGCTGATCCACTTTGTCAGGTTAAAGCCTCCTTTTGAAGAAGAGCTTTTAGATTGTGAAACAACAACACAGCATCTTCATCAGAGCTGACTGACTTTAAGCAGTCATCAACATAAAAGTTATGTAAGACTGTGTTGACTGCTGTAGCATCACACGTCTCCTTGTTGTCTTCAGCACATTGTCTGAGTGCATAACTAGCACAGCTTGGTGAAGAGGTAGCACCAAACAGATGCACAGCCATCCTGTACTCCACTAGATCCTTGCTGGTGTCCCCTTCTGGCCACCACAGGAACCGAAGCAGGTCCGCATCTTCAGGTGGAACAAAGACCTGATGAAACATGGCTTCCACATCAGCCATTACAGCCACAGGTTCAAGACGGAATCTTGTAAGGACTCCAATGAGGGTACTAGTAAGATTTGGCCCCTGAAGAAGCTGTTTGTTTATTGTGAAGCCCTGATAAGAAGCACCACAATCAAACACAATGCGCAACTTGTGCTTCTTGGGGTGGTACACCCCATGGTGTGGAATGTACCAGACTTTTCCATCACTGCGGTTGACATCTTTCTCCGGAACCCTGACTGCGTACCCTTTGTTGATCATGTCACTCATGAAGGCGATGTAGTCTGCACAAAACGAAGGATTCTTGAGAAGCCGTTTCTTTAGTTTTAGGGCACGTTGTTCTGCCATAATCCGGTTTTTGGGCACCTTAAGCTCTTTGCTTTTCAGTGGCAAGCCAATAGAGTAATGTCCATCTACAAGTCTGGCAGACTGAGAAACGCTTTCCATGAACTGGAGATCTTCCTTTGACATTTCCAGTTCTTCTTGTCTGGATTCAGGAAAGTCATATTTGAACTGCTGGTTCCACATGTCGTCCAGTTTAGCAACAGATATTCTGTTTACAGAAGCAGCTCCCCTTTTGGTTGCGTCACAGCCGTTTTCCCTTAAAGGTCCATTCACTGTCCATCCCAGAAGGGTTCTAATGGCATAAGGTCCATTGTTTACACTCTTGATGACCTCCTCAGGTTCCATTGCCTTTGGCACATTAGTCCCAATCAGTAGACTGATTTCTGCCTGGATGGTAGGAATTTGCACTCTCTCCAGATGAGGCCATTTTTCGACATCTTCTTGTCGTGGGATATTCCTTTTGTTTGCAGGGATAGTCGTCTGGGAGAAAACCTCAGGCAGTTCTATGAAGTTGCAACCATCTAGACTGCTCACCTCTAGACCAGTTACAATGTGACTGCTAACAGTCTTTTGCTGTCCCATAGTTGTTAAAAGAATGTTAGTCTTTTTCCCATGTAGGTTTAGCTCATTCATTAGCTCTTCAGTGCAAAATGTTGCAGTGCTGCCTGGATCCAAGAAAGCATATGATGTCTCGACTTTGCTGCCTTTCTTTGCCTTAACTTGGACCGAACAATGGCAAGGATACTGTCTGTGTCACCAGCCCCATTACCAGAGCATAATTTACTTTCTGTGTCCACAAACCCACTCATGGCTTGATGCTTCTCATCATCCGCTGTTGTTTCCTCGTTCCTTGCAGGTTTTTCCCTTGCTTTCATGTGCAACAAAGTGGGATGAGTCAAAGAGCACACTTCACAGTTCAGCTTCTCCTCACAGAATTTGCTCATGTGACCTTGTTTTAGGCAACTAAAGCACAGACCTTTGCGACGCAAAAAGTCTAACTTTTCCTTGTGTAGCAATCTCCTCAATTTTTTACAGTGTGCCAAGTTGTGATCTCCTTTACAAAAGAGACAGGGTTTGGTGAAAGCACTGACTACACCAAAAGATCCCATCTTGCTTGGCTTTGGCTCCGTGTTGACACTGAACTGTCTGTCCACCGAGGTCACAGTCGTGGTAAAAATTGCCTTACCACTCTTCTTTCCTGCAGAAAGGTTTGCTGAAGATTTGACTCCTCCTTTGTTGTCTTTTATATCTCCAAACAAAGGATGTAGTGCAACCTTAGCTTGTGTACTGACAAACTTGACAAGGTCTTTAAACTTGGGTCTTCGTGCCTTTTGTTCTTCCAAATCGAATGCAATGTTCCTCCATTTTTCTTTCAGCTTGTATGGAAGCTTGCTGACAATGGCACGCATGTTGGCTACATTATCCAACTCTTCCATGTATTCAGAGTCTGTCATAGCATTGCTACAGCTGGTGAGGAAGAGAGCAAATGCATTGAGTGCTTCACCATCGTCTGCTTTAATAGTAGGCCAGTTTAAAGCTTTATCTATGTAGGCTACAGAGATGTGATACTCATTTCCAAAATGTTCTCTTAAGAGTTTCTTTGCCTCACAGTAACCATGCTCTTCATCCATATGCAAACAACTCCGTACTAACTCCCGGGGCTGTCCGCTGGTGTACTGCTCCAAAAAATAGAGGCGATCTCTGTTGCTTTCCGTTTTACTCTCTACACCATGCTCGAATGCTCTGATAAAGAGTCTGTATTCCAAAGGGTCTCCCTTGAAGGTAGGAATGTTTTGAGGTGGAAGAGTGGAAATCTTCTGCTGCTTTGCCAGGAACTCTGTTTTATCATTTTGGCGCTGCATTACAGTCACCAAGGCACCTGGACTCACTGAGTCTTCTGACTGTATAGAACTACCACCAGAAGAGCTGACATAGTCTACTTCACCAACAGCAGGAGAATTAGACGCTGATGGTGGATTTTGTTTCTGTACTGTGTTAGCATGCTGAGTGACTGTTTCATGATTATTACCTTTGTTAACCACAGGTGGTGGATTACTTTGCGTCTCACAGTGTGCATCCTCACATTGTGAAACAACTGATCCTTCAAATCTTTGTAGAACTTTGAGTTTTGCATCCGCAGCCGCCAAAGCAGTTTGAATCTCCAGCTCTTCTCTCTCCGCTTTAATCTTCGCCTCTTGCTCCTCTAGAGCCCGTCTTTGCTTAAGTGCTGCAGAATGTGCCAAAAGGGCAGCCCGTTCCATTTCTGTTTTCAGGCGTGCAGAGGATGCTGATGATGCAGAAGAACTACCTGCTTTAGATCTTTTGGACCTTTTAGATGCAGCAACAGATATGCTGTCTGAAGGCCTAACAGTTTCATCAACTTTCCTCGCTTCTTCCTTTCGTCTTTGAACATCTTTCATCCACCCACCTACTTGTTCGGTAAAGCTTTTAAATGAATTAGCCTTTGGCTCGAACCAGCCCTGCTGATCCTTGTTCATGTCATCTTCTAACATGCATTGTTGGAATAGTCCTTTAACAGAAGTATTCAGTTCACAAAACTCTCCAAAGAGCTCATTGAACTCACCAGTCAACTTGTTTTCCACCATTTCCACATTGATGTCATCATCCATTAGCTGAAGCAGCTCATTCTTTTTTGCAGTAAGTTGACCCAATGTAGCTTTCCTTGATCCTATTTTCCTTTGGGTAATGCATCTTCCAAAGCCTTCACTGTGGGTTTTGCTGGCCGTTTTTCCAATGTGGCTGCTTGTGTATCTTCTTCCATGGTTCTTAGATGATAGTTATCAGCCGTTTTTTCTTAGCCTTTGCTAGCAAAACACAGCGAAGTGTTCCAACTGTACCTCAATTTGCATACAAAAGACGAATCAATCAGGAGTCGTTAGCGGGTCGTTTGTAGCTAATTAGCACAGCGCGGTGCGGCTAACATGCCTTTCAGAGTCCATTCCACTTACTGCACACTTGCTTGAGAGCTACTGGAGAAAGCAGGCGCTTGTTGAATCCTCTGCCTTTCCAAAACTTGTAGTTTTCAGTTCCAATGCAAGAGTTGACCACGAGGAGCAGGGCTTCTTAGTAATGTTACTGCTGTAGAAGCATATAAGCTGTTTGCCGTGGCCTACACGTGTCTCTCATATTGAAAACTTATCCAGTCCCACGCTGTCTTGGTTTGTATAAAATAAAAGGGGGTTTATTTCTTACATGTCACAACATAAAATTACAAAACAAGAACAACAACATTTCAGACACGGTAAGAAACCGTGTGGCTCCACAGCTACTTTTCATCCACCATTTTCTGTTGTCCGGTTAGATATCAGACTGACTTCTTAAAGCCACAGTGCACAATTACCAAACAAAGAATTAGCTCTTCTTTTATGTTATTAAACTCAACTGACACTATGAAACTATATACCATATGAACTTTAATGTCCAATATACATTCTTAATGTACTTTAAATATTATAAAGATTAAATAAAGACATAATCCAGAAAATAGGGCAAAACTTACGAAAAATACTGAAAGAGTTTTTACTCATACAAGTAGTTCTAGGGTAATGTTTACGATTGTGTAGTAACACCTCTGTAAAAAGTAGTTCCAGGTCGATTGTTACCATCGTGTAGTAACACGTCTGTAAAAAGTAGTTTCAGGCGATGTTTATCATTGTGTAGTAATACGTCTGTAAAAAATAGTTACAGGGTAATGTTTACCATCGTGTTGTAACACGTCTGTAAAAAGTAGTTTCAGGGCAATGTTTATCATTGTGTAGTAATACGTCTGTAAAAAAATAGTTACAGGGTAATGTTTACCATCGTGTTGTAACACGTCTGTAAAAAGTAGTTTCAGGGCAATGTTTATCATTGTGTAGTAATACGTCTGTAAAAAATAGTTACAGGGTGATGTTAACCATCGTGTTGTATTATTTCCGCAAAAAGTAGTTCCAGTCCGATTGTTACCATCGTGTAGCATAAAGTCTGTAAAAAGTAGTTCAAGGGCAATGTTTACCATGGTGTAGTATCATTCCTGTAAAAAGTAGTTCTAGGGTGATGTTTACCATTGTGTAGCAACACATCTGTAAAAAGTAGTTCCGGCTTGATGTTTACCATTGTGTAGCAACACGTCTGTAAAAAGTAGTTCCAGGGTGATGTTTACCATCGTGTAGTAACACATCCATAAAAAGTAGTTCCAGGGTGATGTCTACCATCCCGTACCAACATGCTGTCAAAATCGTTCAAGGGTGACGTTTACCATCATGTAGTAACACGTCTGTAAAAAGTAGTTCTGGCTTGATGTTTACCATTGTGTAGCAACACATCTGTAAAAAGTAGTTCCAGGGTGATGTTTACTATTGTGTAATATCATTCCTGTAAAAAGTAGTTCCAGGGTGATGTTTACTATTGTGTAATATCATTCCTGTAAAAAGTAGTTTTAGGATGATGTTTACCATTGTGTAGCAACACGTCTGTTAAAAATAGTTCCAGGATGATGTTTACCATTGTGTAGCATCACATTTGTAAAAGTAGTTCCAGGGCGATGTTTCCCATCGTGTAGTAACAAGTAAGTAAAAAAGTAGTTCCAGGGTGATGTTTACCATCGTGTAACATCACAATTGTTAAAAGAAGTTCCAAGGTGATCGCTACCATTTTGTAGTAAAGCGTCTGTAAAAAGTTGTTCTAGGGTGACGTTTACCATCGTGTAGCATAACATCTGTAAAAAGTAGTTCCAGGGGAATGTTTACCACTCTGTAGTAACAAGTCTGTAAAAAGTATTTCCAGGGTGATGTTTACCATTGTGTAATAACACGTCTGTAAAAAGTAGTTCCAGCTTGATGTTAATCATTGTGTAGTAACACGTCTGTAAAAAATAGTTCTAGGGTGATGTTTACCATTGTGTAGCAACACGTCTGTAAAAAGTAGTTCCGGCTTGATGTTTACCATTGTGTAGCAACACGTCTGTAAAAAGTAGTTCCAGGGCGATTGTTACCATCCCGTAACAACACGTCTGTAAAAAGTAGTTCCGGCTTGATGTTTACCATTGTGTAGCATCATGTCTGTAAAAAGTAGTTCCAGGGCGATGTTTATCATTGTGTAGTAACACGTCTGTTAAAAATAGTCACAGGGTGATTGTTACCATTGTGTAGTAACACGTCTGTAAAAAGTAGTTTCAGGGCAATGTTTATCATTGTGTAGTAATACGTCTGTAAAAAATAGTTACAGGGTGATGTTAACCAACGTGTAGTATCATTTCTGTAAAAAGTAGTTCCAGGGCAATGTTTACCATCGTGTAGTGTCATTCCTGTACAAAGTAGTTCCAGGGTGTTGTTTACCATTGTGTAGCATCACATCTGTAAAAAGTAGTTCCAGGGCGATGTTTATCATCGTGTAGCAACACGTCCCTAAAAAGTAGTTCCAGGGTGATGTCTACCATTCCATAGCAACATGCTGTCAAAATCGTTCAAGGGTGACATTTACCATCATGTAGTACACGTCTGTAAAAAATAGTTCAGGCTTGATGTTTACCATTGTATCACGACACTTCTGTAAAAAGTAGTTCCAGGGCGATTGTTGCCATCGTGTAGCATCACGTCTGTACAAAGTAGTTCCAGGGAGACATTTACCATCATGTGGTAACAAGTCAGTAAAAAAGTAGTTCCAGGGTGATGTTTTCCATTGTGTAACATCACATCTGTTAAAAGAAGTTCCAGGGTGATCGCTACCATTTTGTCGTAACCCGTCAGTAAAAAGTAGTTCCAGGGCGATGTTTCCCATCGTGTAGTAACAAGTAAGTAAAAAAGTAGTTCCAGGGTGATGTTTACCATCGTGTAACATCACAACTGTTAAAAGAAGTTCCAAGGTGATCGCTACCATTTTGTAGTAAAGCGTCTGTAAAAAGTTGTTCTAGGGTGACGTTTACCATCGTGTAGCATAACATCTGTAAAAAGTAGTTCCAGGGGAATGTTTACCACTCTGTAGTAACAAGTCTGTAAAAAGTATTTCCAGGGTGATGTTTACCATTGTGTAATAACACGTCTGTAAAAAGTAGTTCCAGCTTGATGTTAACCATTGTGTAGTAACACGTCTGTAAAAAATAGTTCTAGGGTGATGTTTACCATTGTGTAGCAACACGTCTGTAAAAAGTAGTTCCGGCTTGATGTTTACCATTGTGTAGCAACACGTCTGTAAAAAGTAGTTCCAGGGCGATTGTTACCATCCCGTAACAACACGTCTGTAAAAAGTAGTTCCGGCTTGATGTTTACCATTGTGTAGCATCATGTCTGTAAAAAGTAGTTCCAGGGCGATGTTTATCATTGTGTAGTAACACGTCTGTTAAAAATAGTCACAGGGTGATTGTTACCATTGTGTAGTAACACGTCTGTAAAAAGTAGTTTCAGGGCAATGTTTATCATTGTGTAGTAATACGTCTGTAAAAAATAGTTACAGGGTGATGTTAACCAACGTGTAGTATCATTTCTGTAAAAAGTAGTTCCAGGGCGATGTTTACCATCGTGTAGTGTCATTCCTGTACAAAGTAGTTCCAGGGTGTTGTTTACCATTGTGTAGCATCACATCTGTAAAAAGTAGTTCCAGGGCGATGTTTATCATCGTGTAGCAACACGTCCCTAAAAAGTAGTTCCAGGGTGATGTCTACCATTCCATAGCAACATGCTGTCAAAATCGTTCAAGGGTGACATTTACCATCATGTAGTAACACGTCTGTAAAAAATAGTTCAGGCTTGATGTTTACCATTGTATCACGACACTTCTGTAAAAAGTAGTTCCAGGGCGATTGTTGCCATCGTGTAGCATCACGTCTGTACAAAGTAGTTCCAGGGAGACATTTACCATCATGTGGTAACAAGTCAGTAAAAAAGTAGTTCCAGGGTGATGTTTTCCATTGTGTAACATCACATCTGTTAAAAGAAGTTCCAGGGTGATCGCTACCATTTTGTCGTAACCCGTCAGTAAAAAGTTGTTCCAGGGTGATGTTTACCATTGTGTAGTAACAGGCCTGTAGAAAGTAGTTTCAGGATGAAGTTTACCATTGTGCAGCAACACGTCTGTAAAAAGTAGTTTCAGGGTGAAGTTTGTCATTGTGTAGTAACACGTCTGTAAAAAGTAGTTTCAGGGTGATGTTTACCATCGTGTAGTAACGCGTCTGTAAAAAATAGTTACAGCATGTTTACCATTGTGTAGTAACACGTCTGTAAAAAGTAGTTTCAGGGTGATGTTTACCATCGTGTAGTAACGCGTCTGTAAAAAAATAGTTACAGGGTGATGTTTACCATCATGTAGTAACACGTCTGTAAAATATAGTTACAGGGTGAAGTTTACCATTATCTGTAAAAAGTAGTTCCAGGGTGATTGTTACCATCGTCTGTAAAAAATAGTTCCAGCTTGATGTTTACCATTGTGTAGTAACACGTCTGTAAAAAGTAGTTCCAGGGCGATTGTTACCATCGTCTGTAAAAAAGTAGTTCCAGCTTGATGTTTACCATTGTGTAGTAACACGTCTGTAAAAGTAGTTCCAGGGCGATGTTTACCATTGTGTAGCAACACATCCGTAAAAAGTACTTGCTGGAGTTTTAGGATGGGATTGTAGTCCTATTTAGGTCAGAATGCAGGATTTTCGCTGAATGAGCGACTTTTTGAAATTTCTGCTTACGTCATTCACACATGCTCCAACTGCCCTTGATGTTCAGACAGCTTTGGAAGTCCATTGAAACAGAAAAGAGACTGGTCTCTTTCTTACAATGATGCTTGACAGTCTGCATTTGACCGTAACAGTTGACAAGGGGAGAACTCTCCTAGACTGGGAATAAGTTTTTACTGGTGTCCTTTGAAGAAACACCAGCAATCGGCCTGGATTTGTGCGGTCATTGTGTAAAACTGGACGCCTTCACCACAACACCTGCTCTGCACCTTCCTGTTGTCGACTGATGACCACAGAGATGTGGACAATATTCTTTCTGTGGAAATAAGTGGGATGATGAGAGACAACAGCTCCAGTCGGAATTAAGGTAAGCACAGCGCCAACAGGATTTATTGTGTTTGTAAACTTGACCGGTCAAGGTCAAGGTCAAATTTATTTATGAAGCACACTTAAAACAACATAGAGAGCCCAAGGTGCTGTACAAGTTTGCTGACATGCGCATATGACTGAAACATTTCTTCCGCATTCAGCCCTTAAAAAGAGGAAACGACCGCCGGACCGCTGAAAGTTCCCTCTTAGCACAGTCTGGTGGACTTAAAGGTTGTTTTTTTTTTGTTTTTTTTTAATATGTAGGAACTGTAGCAACCCGGACAGGACCCCTCATCTTACCACCATCTACATATGCCGATCTGACGATGTCGGTTAAACTGACAACACTGGTGATAACCTTCACAATTTCCTGGCGATTGACTCTGTGCTTCCTCCTACTGGTGGTAAATGCTTATTCCCCGTCAAGGAGAGGTCTCCCCTCGTCAAATAAGGCTGCGTATACACCAAATGCGATTTGGGCGTCAAAATCACCCCTGACGCGCGGTGAGGGATGCCCAGCCAAGGCCAGCTCGACACACCTCGGGAGGAGCCCCTCCTTTTCCTTTTTCCTGTCACTGGTCTGTCTGCACCATGACAGATGCAGGAGAGAGAGCGGCTCGGCTTTATGTGATAAACAAAGCTAGGAAACGTCATCGTCGGGCATCTCTGCTCTGTGTCCGCTTCACCAGATGAATCAGGTGTTCTGACTGTCATGAGTTTCATCTTTTACTCCAGTAGCTGCGCTGGCGGGGGGCGCTTTCAGCCGTCTGATCCGGCCCAGTTTAACGTCCCGATGCGGGGCAGCGTTATCAGCCCAATTTAACGTCCCGATGTCCCGATGCGGGGCAGCATTATCAGTCCAGTTTAACGTCCCGATGTCCTGATGCGGGGCAGCATTATCAGTCCAGTTTAACGTCCCAATGTCCCGATGTCCCGATGTCCCGATGTCCAGAAGCGGGGCAGCATTATCGGCCCAGTTCAACGTCCCCATGTCCCGATGTCCCGATGCGGGGCAGCATTATCAGTCCAGTTTAACGTCCCGATGTCCCGATGCGGGGCAGCGTTATCAGCCCAGTTTAACGTCCCGATGTCCCGATGTCCCGATGCGGGGCAGCATTATCAGTCCAGTTTAACGTCCCGATGTCCTGATGCGGGGCAGCATTATCAGTCCAGTTTAACGTCCCAATGTCCCGATGTCCCGAAGCGGGGCAGCATTATCGGCCCAGTTCAACGTCCCCATGTCCCGATGTCCCGATGTCCCGAAGCGGGGCAGCGTTATCAGCCCAGTTTAACGTCCCGATGTCCCGATGCGGGGCAGCGTTATCAGCCCAGTTTAACGTCCCGATGTCCCGATGCGGGGCAGCATTATCAGTCCAGTTGAACGTCCCGATGTCCCGATGCGGGGCAGCATTATCAGCCCAGTATAACGTCCCGATGCGGGGCAGCATTATCAGCCCAGTATAACGTCCCGATGCGGGGCAGCATTATCAGCCCAGTTTAACGTCCCGATGTCCCGATGCGGGGCAGCATTATCAGTCCAGTTTAACGTCCCAATGTCCCGATGCGGGGCAGCATTATCAGCCCAGTTTAACGTCCCGATGTCCCGATGCGGGGCAGCATTATCAGTCCAGTTTAACGTCCCAATGTCCCGATGCGGGGCAGCATTATCAGCCCAGTTTAACGTCCCGATGTCCCGATGCGGGGCAGCATTATCAGCCCAGTTTAACGTCCTGATGCGGGGCAGCATTATCAGCCCAGTTTAACGTCCCGATGTCCCGATGCGGGGCAGCATTATCAGTCCAGTTTAACGTCCCGATGTCCCGATGCGGGGCAGCATTATCAGCCCAGTTTAACGTCCCGATGCGGGGCAGCATTATCAGTCCAGTTTAACGTCCCGATGTCCCGATGCGGGGCAGCATTATCAGCCCAGTTTAACTTCCCGATGTCCCGATGCGGGGCAGCATTATCAGTCCAGTTTAACGTCCCGATGTCCCGATGCGTGGCAGCATTATCAGTCCAGTTTAACGTCCCGCTGTCCCGATGCGGGGCAGCATTATCAGTCCAGTTTAACGTCCCGATGTCCCGATGCGGGGCAGCATTATCAGTCCAGTTTAACGTCCCGATGCGGGGCAGCATTATCAGCCCAGTTTAACGTCCCGCTGTCCCGATGCGGGGCAGCATTATCAGTCCAGTTAAACGTCCCCATGTCCCGATGCAGGGCAGCATTATCAGCCCAGTTTAACGTCCCGATGTCCCGATGCGGGGCAGCGTTATCATCCCAGTTTAACGTCCCGATGTCCAGATGCGGGGCAGCATTATCAGTCCAGTTTAACGTCCCGATGCGGGGCAGCATTATCAGTCCAGTTTAACGTCCCCATGTCCCGATGCGGGGCAGCATTATCAGTCCAGTTTAACGTCCCAATGTCCTGATGCGGGGCAGCATTATCAGTCCAGTTTAACGTCCCCATGTCCCGATGTCAGAAGCGGGGCAGCATTATCAGTCCAGTTTAACGTCCCGATGTCCCGATGCGGGGCAGCATTATCAGTCCAGTTTAACGTCCCCATGTCCCGATGCGGGGCAGCATTATCAGTCCAGTTTAACGTCCCCATGTCCCGATGCGGGGCAGCATTATCAGTCCAGTTTAACGTCCCCATGTCCCGATGCGGGGCAGCATTATCAGTCCAGTTTAACGTCCCAATGTCCTGATGCGGGGCAGCATTATCAGTCCAGTTTAACGTCCCAATGTCCCAATGTCCCGATGTCCCAAGCGGGGGCAGCATTATCGGCCCAGTTTAACGTCCCCATGTCCCGATGCGGGGCAGCATTATCAGTCCAGTTTAACGTCCCGATGTCCCGATGCGGGGCAGCGTTATCAGCCCAGTTTAACGTCCCGATGTCCCGATGTCCCGATGCGGGGCAGCATTATCAGTCCAGTTTAACGTCCCGATGTCCTGATGCGGGGCAGCATTATCAGTCAGTTTAACGTCCCAATGTCCCGATGTCGGGGCAGCATTATCAGCCCAGTTTAACGTCCCCATGTCCCGATGGCGGGGCAGCATTATCAGTCCAGTTTAACGTCCCGATGTCCCGATGCGGGGCAGCATTATCAGCCCAGTTTAACGTCCCGATGTCCCGATGCGGGGCAGCATTATCAGTCCAGTTTAACGTCCCGATGTCCCGATGCGGGGCAGCATTATCAGTCCAGTTTAACGTCCCGATGTCCCTGCGGGGGCAGCATTATCAGTCCAGTTTAACGTCCCGCTGTCCCGATGCGGGGCAGCATTATCAGTCCAGTTTAACGTCCCGATGTCCCGATGCGGGGCAGCATTATCAGTCCAGTTTAACGTCCCCATGTCCCGATGCGGGGGCAGCATTATCAGTCCAGTTTAACGTCCCAATGTCCCGATGCGGGGCAGCATTATCAGCCCAGTTTAACGTCCCGATGTCCCGATGCGGGGCAGCATTATCAGCCCAGTTTAACGTCCCGATGTCCCGATGCGGGGCAGCATTATCAGTCCAGTTTAACGTCCCGATGTCCCGATGCGGGGGCAGCATTATCAGTCCAGTTTAACGTCCCGATGTCCCGATGCGGGGCAGCATTATCAGCCCAGTTTAACGTCCCGATGTCCCGATGCGGGGCAGCATTATCAGTCAGTTTAACGTCCCGATGTCCCGATGCGGGGCAGCATTATCAGTCAGTTTAACGTCCCGCTGTCCCGATGCGGGGCAGCATTATCAGTCCAGTTTAACGTCCCGATGTCCCGATGCGGGGGCAGCATTATCAGTCAGTTTAACGTCCCGATGTCCCGATGCGGGGCAGCATTATCAGTCCAGTTTAACGTCCCGATGTCCCGATGCGGGGCAGCATTATCAGTCCAGTTTAACGTCCCGATGTCCCGATGCGGGGCAGCATTATCAGTCCAGTTTAACGTCCCGATGTCCCGATGCGGGGCAGCATTATCAGCCCAGTTTAACGTCCCGATGTCCCGATGCGGGGCAGCATTATCAGTCCAGTTTAACGTCCCGATGTCCCGATGCGGGGCAGCATTATCAGTCCAGTTTAACGTCCCCATGTCCCGATGCGGGGCAGCATTATCAGTCCAGTTTAACGTCCCGATGTCCCGATGCGGGGCAGCATTATCAGTCCAGTTTAACGTCCCGATGTCCCGATGCGGGGCAGCATTATCAGTCCAGTTTAACGTCCCGATGTCCCGATGCGGGGGCAGCATTATCAGTCCAGTTTAACGTCCCGATGTCCCGATGCGGGGGCAGCATTATCAGCCCAGTTTAACGTCCCGATGTCCCGATGCGGGGCAGCATTATCAGTCCCAGTTTAACGTCCCGATGTCCCGATGCGGGGCAGCATTATCAGTCCAGTTTAACGTCCCGATGTCCCGATGCGGGGCAGCATTATCAGCCCAGTTTAACGTCCCGATGTCCCGATGCGGGGCAGCATTATCAGCCCAGTTTAACGTCCCGATGTCCCGATGCGGGGCAGCATTATCAGCCCAGTTTAACGTCCCGATGTCCCGATGCGGGGCAGCATTATCAGTCCAGTTTAACGTCCCGCTGTCCCGATGCGGGGCAGCATTATCAGTCCAGTTTAACGTCCCGATGTCCCGATGCGGGGCAGCATTATCAGTCCAGTTTAACGTCCCGATGTCCCGATGCGGGGCAGCATTATCAGTCCAGTTTAACGTCCCGATGTCCCGATGCGGGGCAGCATTATCAGTCCAGTTTAACGTCCCCATGTCCCGATGCGGGGCAGCATTATCAGTCAGTTTAACGTCCCGATGTCCCGATGCGGGGCAGCATTATCAGTCCAGTTTAACGTCCCGATGTCCCGATGCGGGGCAGCATTATCAGTCAGTTTAACGTCCCGATGTCCCGATGCGGGGCAGCATTATCAGTCAGTTTAACGTCCCGATGTCCCGATGCGGGGCAGCATTATCAGTCCAGTTTAACGTCCCGATGTCCCGATGCGGGGCAGCATTATCAGTCAGTTTAACGTCCCGATGTCCCGATGCGGGGCAGCATTATCAGTCCAGTTTAACGTCCCGATGTCCCGATGCGGGGCAGCATTATCAGTCCAGTTTAACGTCCCGATGTCCCGATGCGGGGCAGCATTATCAGTCCAGTTTAACGTCCCGATGTCCCGATGCGGGGCAGCATTATCAGCCCAGTTTAACGTCCCGATGTCCCGATGCGGGGCAGCATTATCAGTCAGTTTAACGTCCCCATGTCCCGATGCGGGGGCAGCATTATCAGTCCAGTTTAACGTCCCGATGTCCCGATGCGGGGCAGCATTATCAGTCCAGTTTAACGTCCCGATGTCCCGATGCGGGGCAGCATTATCAGTCAGTTTAACGTCCCGATGTCCCGATGCGGGGCAGCATTATCAGTCCAGTTTAGCGTCCCGATGTCCGATGCGGGGCAGCATTATCAGTCCAGTTTAACGTCCCGATGTCCCGATGCGGGGCAGCATTATCAGTCAGTTTAACGTCCCCAGATGTCCCGATGCGGGGCAGCATTATCAGTCCAGTTTAGCGTCGATGTCGATGCGGGGCAGCATTATCAGCCCAGTTTAACGTCCATGTCCGATGCGGGGGCAGCATTATCAGCCCAGTTTAACGTCGATGTCCCGATGCGGGGCAGCATTATCAGCCCAGTTTACATGTCGATGCGGGGCAGCATTATCAGCCCAGTTTAACGTCGATGTCCCGATGCGGGGCAGCATTATCAGCCCAGTTTAACGTCCCGATGTCCCGATGCGGGGCAGCATTATCAGTCCAGTTTAACGTCCCATGTCCCGATGCGGGGCAGCATTATCAGCCCAGTTTAACGTCGATGTCCCGATGCGGGGCAGCATTATCAGCCCAGTTTAACGTCCGATGTCCGATGCGGGGCAGCATTATCAGTCCAGTTTAACGTCCCGATGTCCCGATGCGGGGCAGCATTATCAGTCCAGTTTAACGTCCCCATGTCCCGATGCGGGGCAGCATTATCAGTCCAGTTTAACGTCCCGATGTCCCGATGCGGGGCAGCATTATCAGTCAGTTTAACGTCGATGTCCGATGCGGGGCAGCATTATCAGCCCAGTTTAACGTCCCGATGTCCCGATGCGCAGGGCAGCATTATCAGTCCAGTTTAACGTCCCGATGTCCCGATGCGGGGCAGCATTATCAGTCCAGTTTAACGTCCCGATGTCCCGATGCGGGGCAGCATTATCAGCCCAGTTTAACGTCCCGCATGTCCCGATGCGGGGCAGCATTATCAGTCCAGTTTAACGTCCCGATGTCCTGATGCGGGGCAGCATTATCAGCCCAGTTTAACGTCCCGATGTCCCGATGCGGGGCAGCATTATCAGCCCAGTTTAACGTCCCGATGTCCCGATGCGGGGCAGCATTATCAGTCCAGTTTAACGTCCCGATGTCCCGATGCGGGGCAGCATTATCAGCCCAGTTTAACGTCCCGATGTCCCGATGCGGGGCAGCATTATCAGCCCAGTTTAACGTCCCGATGTCCCGATGCGGGGCAGCATTATCAGTCCAGTTTAACGTCCCGATGTCCCGATGCGGGGCAGCATTATCAGCCCAGTTTAACGTCCCGATGTCCCGATGCGGGGCAGCATTATCAGCCCAGTTTAACGTCCCGATGTCCCGATGCGGGGCAGCATTATCAGCCCAGTTTAACGTCCCGCTGTCCCGATGCGGGGCAGCATTATCAGCCCAGTTTAACGTCCCGCTGTCCCGATGCGGGGCAGCATTATCAGTCCAGTTTAACGTCCCGATGTCCCGATGCGGGGCAGCATTATCAGTCCAGTTTAACGTCCCGATGTCCCGATGCGGGGCAGCATTATCAGTCCAGTTTAACGTCCCGATGTCCCGATGCGGGGCAGCATTATCAGTCCAGTTTAACGTCGATGTCCCGATGCGGGGCAGCATTATCAGTCAGTTTAACGTCCCGATGTCCCGATGCGGGGCAGCATTATCAGCCAGTTTAACGTCCTGATGTCCCGATGCGGGGCAGCATTATCAGTCCAGTTTAACGTCCCCATGTCCCGATGCGGGGCAGCATTATCAGTCAGTTTAACGTCCCTGTCGCGATGTCCCGATGCGGGGCAGCATTATCGGCCCAGTTTAACCGTCCCCATGTCGATGTCCCGATGCGGGGCAGCATTATCAGTCAGTTTAACGTCATGTCCGATGTCCCGATGCGGGGCAGCATTATCAGTCCAGTTTAACGTCGATGTCCCGATGCGGGGCAGCATTATCAGTCAGTTTAACGTCCCGATGTCGATGTCCCGATGCGGGGCAGCATTATCAGTCCAGTTTAACGTCCCCATGTCCATGTCGATGTCGGCGGGGCAGCATTATCAGCCCAGTTTAACGTCCCGATGTCCGATGCGGGGCAGCATTATCAGTCCAGTTTAACGTCCCCATGTCGATGCGGGGCAGCATTATCAGTCAGTTTAGCGTCCCGATGTCCCGATGCGGGGCAGCATTATCAGCCCAGTTTAGCGTCCCGATGCGGGGCAGCATTATCAGTCCAGTTTAACGTCGATGTCCCGATGCGGGGCAGCATTATCAGTCCAGTTTAACGTCGATTTCCTGGGGCAGCATTATCAGCCCAGTTTAACGTCCCCCGATCGCGGGCAGCATTATCAGCCCAGTTCAGCGTCGATGTCCTGATGCGGGGCAGCATTATCAGTCAGTTTAACGTCCCCATGTCCCGATGCGGGGGCAGCATTATCAGTCCAGTTTAACGTCCCGATGTCGATGCGGGGCAGCATTATCAGTCCCAGTTTAACGTCTGTCTGATGCGGGGCAGCATTATCAGCCCAGTTTAACGTCCCGATGTCCCGATGCGGGGCAGCATTATCAGTCAGTTTAACGTCCCGATGTCCCGATGCGGGGCAGCATTATCAGCCCGCTTAACGTCCCGATGTCCGATGCGGGGCAGCATTATCAGTCCAGTTTAACGTCCCGATGTCCCGATGCGGGGCAGCATTATCAGTCCAGTTTAACGTCCCGATGTCCCGATGCGGGGCAACATTATCAGCCCAGTTTAACGTCCCGCTGTCCGATGCGGGGCAGCATTATCAGCCCAGTTTAACGTCCCGATGTCCCGATGCGGGGCAGCATTATCAGTCCAGTTTAACGTCCCGATGTCCCGATGCGGGGCAGCATTATCAGTCAGTTTAACGTCCCGATGTCGATGCGGGGCAGCATTATCAGTCAGTTTAACGTCCGCTTCCCGATGCGGGGCAGCATTATCAGCCCAGTTTAACGTCCCGCTGTCGATGCGGGGCAGCATTATCAGTCAGTTTAACGTCGATGTCCTGATGCGGGGCAGCATTATCAGCCCAGTTTAACGTCCCGATGTCCCGATGCGGGGCAGCATTATCAGCCCAGTTTAACGTTCCGATGTCCTGATGCGGGGCAGCATTATCAGCCCAGTTTAACGTCCCGATGTCCCGATGCGGGGCAGCATTATCAGCCCAGTTTAACGTCCCGCTGTCCCGATGCGGGGCAGCATTATCAGCCCAGTTTAACGTCCCGCTGTCCCGATGCGGGGCAGCATTATCAGCCCAGTTTAACGTCCCGCTGTCCCGATGCGGGGCAGCATTATCAGCCCAGTTTAACGTCCCCATGTCCCGATGCGGGGCAGCATTATCAGCCCAGTTTAACGTCCCGCTGTCCCGATGCGGGGCAGCATTATCAGTCAGTTTTAACGTCGATGTCCTGATGCGGGGCAGCATTATCAGTCCAGTTTAACGTCCCGATGTCCTGATGCGGGGCAGCATTATCAGTCCAGTTTAACGTCCCGATGTCCCGATGCGGGGCAGCATTATCAGCCCAGTTTAACGTCCTGATGTCCTGATGCGGGGCAGCATTATCAGCCCAGTTTAACGTCCCGCTGTCCTGATGCGGGGCAGCATTCTCAGTCCAGTTTAACGTCCCAATGTCCCGATGTCCCGATGTCCAGAAGCGGGGCAGCATTATCGGCCCAGTTCAACGTCCCCATGTCCATGTCGATGCGGGGCAGCATTATCAGTCAGTTTAACGTCCCGATGTCCGATGCGGGGCAGCGTTATCAGCCCAGTTTAACGTCGATGTCCCGATGTCCCGATGCGGGGCAGCATTATCAGTCAGTTTAACGTCCCGATGTCCTGATGCGGGGCAGCATTATCAGTCAGTTTAACGTCCCAATGTCCCGATGTCCCGATGCGGGGCAGCATTATCGGCCCAGTTTAACGTCCCCATGTCCCGATGTCCCGATGTCCGGGCGGGGCAGCGTTATCAGCCAGTTTAACGTCCCGATGTCCCGATGCGGGGCAGCATTATCAGCCCAGTTTAACGTCCCGATGTCCCGATGCGGGGCAGCATTATCAGTCAGTTTAACGTCCCGATGTCCCGATGCGGGGCAGCATTATCAGCCCAGTATAACGTCCCGATGCGGGGCAGCATTATCAGCCCAGTTTAACGTCCCGATGCGGGGCAGCATTATCAGCCCAGTTTAACGTCCCGATGTCCCGTGCGGGGCAGCATTTTCAGCCCAGTTTAACGTCCCGATGTCCTGATGCGGGGCAGCATTATCAGTCAGTTTAACGTCCCAATGTCCGATGCGGGGCAGCATTATCAGCCCAGTTTAACGTCCCGATGTCCCGATGCGGGGCAGCATTATCAGCCCAGTTTAATGTCCTGATGCGGGGCAGCATTATCAGCCCAGTTTAACGTCCCGATGTCCCGATGCGGGGCAGCATTATCAGTCCAGTTTAACGTCCCGATGTCCCGATGCGGGGGCAGCATTATCAGCCCGCTTAATGTCCCGATGTCCGATGCGGGGCAGCATTATCAGTCCAGTTTACCGTCCCGATGTCCCGATGCGGGGCAGCATTATCAGTCCAGTTTAACGTCCCGATGTCCGATGCGGGGCAGCATTATCAGTCCAGTTTAACGTCCCGCTGTCGATCGGGGCAGCATTATCAGCCCAGTTTAACGTCCCGATGTCGATCGTGGCAGCATTATCAGTCCAGTTTAACGTCCCGCTGTCCGATGCGGGGCAGCATTATCAGTCAGTTTAACGTCGATGTCCCGATGCGGGGCAGCATTATCAGTCAGTTTAACGTCCTTCCCGATGCGGGGCAGCATTATCAGTCCAGTTTAACGTCCCGATGTCGATGCGGGGCAGCATTATCAGTCAGTTTAACGTCGCCTCCGATCCCATGCGGGGGCAGCATTATCAGTCAGTTTAACATCCCCATGTCCCCCCCTGATGCGGGGCAGCATTATCAGTCAGTTAAGCGTCCCCATGTCCCGATGCGGGGCAGCATTATCAGCCCAGTTTAACGTCCCGATGTCCCGATGCGGGGCAGCGTTATCATCCCAGTTTAACGTCCCGATGTCCCGATGCGGGGCAGCATTATCAGTCCAGTTTAACGTTCCGATGCGGGGCAGCACTATCAGTCCAGTTTAACGTCCCCATGTCCCGATGCGGGGCAGCATTATCAGTCTAGTTTAACATCCCGATGTCCTGATGCGGGGCAGCATTATCAGCCCAGTTTAACGTCCCGATGTCCCGATGCGGGGCAGCATTATCAGTCCAGTTTAACGTCCCGATGTCCTGATGCGGGGCAGCATTATCAGCCCAGTTTAACGTCCCGATATCCCGATGCGGGGCAGCATTATCAGCCCAGTTTAACGTTCCGATGTCCTGATGCGGGGCAGCATTATCAGCCCAGTTTAACGTCCCGCTGTCCCGATGCGGGGCAGCATTATCAGCCCAGTTTAACGTCCCGCTGTCCCGATGCGGGGCAGCATTATCAGCCCAGTTTAACGTCCCGCTGTCCCGATGCGGGGCAGCATTATCAGCCCAGTTTAACGTCCCGATGTCCTGATGCGGGGCAGCATTATCAGCCCAGTTTAACGTCCCGATGTCCCAAAGCGTGGCAGCATTATCAGCCCAGTTTAACGTTCCGATGTCCTGATGCGGGGCAGCATTATCAGCCCAGTTTAACGTCCCGCTGTCCCGATGCAGGGCAGCATTATCAGCCCAGTTTAACGTCCCGCTGTCCCGATGCGGGGCAGCATTATCAGCCCAGTTTAACGTCCCGCTGTCCCGATGCGGGGCAGCATTATCAGTCCAGTTTAACGTCCCGATGTCCTGATGCGGGGCAGCATTATCAGTCCAGTTTAACGTCCCGATGTCCTGATGCGGGGCAGCATTATCAGTCCAGTTTAATGTCCCGATGTCCCGATGCGGGGCAGCATTATCAGCCCAGTTTAACGTCCTGATGTCCTGATGCGGGGCAGCATTATCAGCCCAGTTTAACGTCCCGATGTCCTGATGCGGGGCAGCATTATCAGTCCAGTTTAACGTCCCGATGTCCTGATGCGGGGCAGCATTATCAGTCCAGTTTAACGTCCCGATGTCCCGATGCGGGGCAGCATTATCAGTCCAGTTTAACGTCCCGATGCGGGGCAGCATTATCAGTCCAGTTTAACGTCCCAATGTCCCGATGCAGGGCAGCATTATCAGTCCAGTTTAACGTCCCAATGTCCCGATGCAGGGCAGCATTATCAGCCCAGTTTAACGTCCCGCTGTCCCGATGCGGGGCAGCATTATCAGCCCAGTTTAACGTCCCGATGTCCCGATACGGGGCAGCATTTTCAGCCCAGTTTAACGTCCTGATGTCCCGATGCGGGGCAGCATTTTCAGCCCAGTTTAACGTCCCGATGTCCTGATGCGGGGCAGCATTATCAGCCCAGTTTAACGTTCCGATGTCCTGATGCGGGGCAGCATTATCAGCCCAGTTTAACGTCCCCATGTCCCGATGCGGGGCAGCATTATCAGCCCAGTTTAACGTCTCAATGTCCCGATTGCGGGGCGGCATTATCAGCCCAGTTTAACGTCCCGATGTCCCGATGCGGGGCAGCATTATCAGCCCAGTTTAACGTCCGCTGTCCCGATCGGGGCAGCATTATCAGCCCAGTTTAACGTCGATGTCCCGATGCGGGGCAGCATTATCAGCCCAGTTTAACGTCCCGATGTCCCGATGCGGGGCAGCATTATCAGTCCAGTTTAACGTCGATGCGGGGAGCATTATCAGTCCAGTTTAGCGTCCCAATGTCCGATGCGGGGCAGCATTATCAGTCAGTTTAACGTCCCGATGTCCCGATGCAGGGCAGCATTATCAGCCCAGTTTAACGTCCCGATGTCCCGATGCGGGGCAGCATTATCAGTCAGTTTAACGTCCGATGTCCCGATGCGGGGCAGCATTATCAGCCCAGTTTAACGTCCCGATGTCCCGATGCGGGGCAGCTTTATCAGCCCAATTTAACGTCCCGATGTCCCGATGCGGGGCAGCATTATCAGCCCAGTTTAACGTCCCCCTGTCCCGATGCGGGGCAGCAGTTTCAGTCCAGTTTAACGTCCCAATGTGGGGCAGCATTATCAGCCCAGTTTAACGTCCCAATGTCCCGTTGCGGGGCAGCATTATCAGCCCAGTTTAACGTCCCGATGTCCTGATGCGGGGCAGCATTATCAGCCCAGTTTAACGTCCCTATGTCCCGACGCGGGGCAGCATTATCAGTCCAGTTTAACGTCCCGATGTCCCGATGCGGGGCAGCATTATCAGCCCAGTACATCCCATCAGGACATCAGGTCATCAAACCACCGTTCCGCCACCGGGACCGGACACAGATCACAGTTTATCCTCCTCTGTCTGCAGAGAGAGAGGAGGTTCTTCTGGGTGTTTCCTGTCCTGTCAGAAAATGTGTGTCTGTGTCATGACATTCAGTTGCTCTGATTGGTTGACGCCCCACATCAAGACACCAAAGTTCAGATCTTCCACCTGATAAAGAAACTCACTGGTTCTATTTTTAATGGACAGCCAAACTGCAGATTGTCCTGACCTGTGATGAACATGCGCAAATAACTTATGTATGAATTAGGAAAAGGGTCCATCATCCTGGATGTGGTTGCTGGACGTATCGTTTAAAATTATTTCATGCTGTTTGAATTTACATTTTATACAACTTTTTTGGAATTGGGGTTGTATGTGGCCACAGGTTTCTGATTATTTGCTCCATTGCTCCAATTTCAATCCCTTCAGTGTGCAGTCATAGCGCTCATATACTATTTCTCCTGATGCAACAGGAGAAAAGATGCTGAGCTCAGCCATCATACGCTTGCAGTACTACTACAGCACTGCTAGCAGTAGCCATGGGAACAGAAAAAGCCATTCTTTTAGTTTTCCTGGACACATATTCACTTCACAAATATGATGTTTGTCAAGTTATTGCTGACAGAAATTAAGCTGACTAAAAGATTTTGTGTGTATATGTGTGCAAACCCATGAAAGTGACGTGTATGAAGCCTGAATGTAGCTTCTTGTTTCCTGAGCAGAACACGTCTCATGTCTGCAGCACCTCTATCATCTGATTTAACCCTCATAGCTCCCTAAGAAGCAGTTACGTTCAGCTTTTTAAGGGGACAGACTGGCCAATGTCCGTTAATGGCCTGTAAATATTATCTTAAAATTTAAAGTTTCATTTTTTTCATGGCTGTCATCACTGACTTCTGGCCTAACCATAAATACCACTCAATGAGTTTCAAAATTTTAACCCTTTAAGTTCCAGTTTGTTCACATAATGTTCCCACTGCCTAAAACTAAAGAGTGGGTTGAAATAAGTAAAAAAAAAAAAAAAAAAAAAAGCCTGTACAGTACGTGGCAGGCCATTATTAGGTATGCTGCACATTAGATTATAGCAACCACATTAAAAATGCTCAGTGAGAAGTTGTTTCAAGATAAAATGCAAAGAAATGTGGGGAAAATTCCAGTTTGAACTGGAATCAGTCTTTCCTTGCAAAAGACTGACCTAAATATAATTAGGTCAGTCTTTTATGCATGTGATCTCACTGATTGATTTAAAAAAAAAAAATTACACATTTGAGACCCTCTCATGTTCAAATAACCTCACATGAGAGAAGAAAAAAGATGTTTTACTTCATTGGATGTGTTAAGCATTTTCCCGTTTCTGAAGGACTCTGATTTGCTAAAATAACCTTGAAGTCTATGGTTTCACGAAGATAAAAGGCGGGGCCCCTTTTGAGTAAATGGTCTTATGTCATGGAAAACACTTCAAACTACATCATTGAAGTGTAGAGCAAGTGTGTGAGGCAAAAAAAAAAATTATCCTAAAAATTTATCCTGAAATAACATTAGATTCTAGAAAGGTCCTTTTCAATGCAAGTCAATGTGGCACGGATTGGCTCTAAGGAGGAAATGAGGAGGATTTGTTTTAGAGACCTTAGAAAGAGTTAGACACCCCATCTTCTAGAAGATCATGAGTCAGACCAGAACACACACCTGCACCAAGTTTATGCTGTTTGCATTAGTAGAAAAAAAGTAACAACATAAAAGGTCATTCATCCCCCCTTCAGAAAGCTGAAGGAGCTATGAGGACTAAAAGCCCCATGAACAGGCTCCAGAATCCAAGTAGAAACAAATTATTTTTATGTGTGGCAGGACGAAGGAGGGCCTTGGCGGGATTCAACCCCCAGACTCCCAGGTGAGTCGGTGCACTTACCAGTCAGCTAAAGGGACATCCCCTCAGCCAAGTAGCCAGGGCGCACATCATGCATCACTCAGAGGCACAGTGACAGGACCCCCCACTGTCACATACGGACTAAAGTTCAACATAGAAGAGAGACGCTCCATCAGAGCACATTTTCACCATCCAGGACAACTCAAGCCGGAGTGTGAAGCTTCTGTGCAGGTCAGTTACAGGCTGCAGGTATTTACTGGACTTCACACATTGCTGATAGCAGGGGCGTCTCCAGCCTTTCGGACAACCTGGGCGTAGCCCGGAGTCAGACCAGGTGCAAATGTGAAAAAATTAGAAGAGCTTTTCTCTCATCTTTCCTGCAAAAATGTCTTTTAGAAGGCAACAATAGTCATAATGGAGTGGATAAACTGTCATTTTAATTTAAAAATGAATGAACTACAAAATCACCAATGAAATATTGACCATTGCTGAAACACATCACGCAGAACAGTTCATACAGTGTTATCCTTTTGTCTTCCCTTTGACTCATCACTGACCCTCCTCACCATTACATCTTCTCACTTGCTTCTTATCTCAGTATTTGCTCTTCTTTTTCTTCTTATATTTCTCTTCTCCTATTTGTTCTCTCCGCATTTGTTCTCCTCATATCTTCTCATTTGTTTTCCGTTTTTCCTACTCATTTCTTTTCTTCTCCTCATCATTTGTTCTCTTTTTCTTGTCATTTATTAATAGGTTTCACACATCAGAAACAGAGCTTTAATTAATCTACAGCCTCTAAGGAACATTTCAGAGCAATATTGCAGATTGTAAGTATTTAGGTTTTTTATTCAGACCTGGTCTAAGGTGGTCTATATGATAATTAAGCCATAAAATGTGGGTATTTTTCCATTTCCACAAATAGAATAAAGGTTTTACAAATCAGAAACTGTGCTTGAATTAATCTACACTCCATAAAGAACATCTGAGTCCAGGTTTAAAAAGTCTACGTGTTGTAGTTTTGGCACAGGACCTGGTTAAATGCTGTCAGTAGAAAATAATTTGATTGGAACTGACCTCAAGGCCAAAATCGAAACGTAAGTTGGGAACAGGTTGTTTCTCACTTCAGCCTCGGTTTTCATGTTGGGAGATTTCATGTTGACTTTTTAATATTGTTTTTAACGAAAATTAGAGTCAACGCTGTGATGTCTTACCTTTTACTTCTCTGCTGAGAAGCTGAGGTTGGAACTGCTGCTTTCTCTGATATTTTCTGTCCATTTCCGCTCTCCTCTGCACATGCACACACGGAGCTGACAACCTTACTTTAGCTTCGTCTGACGTCAAATACGGGGGCTAATCAGACTTCACACACGTGCTCACTCACGATTTCACACCAACGGGAGCTAGGCTGGAGCTCCGTGCATTCATGGTGCGTTTAAGTACTGGCAGAAAGCTGGGTCATCTGGATTTTCATCAGATTTTTTTCAGGAAAAGGTGGTTAAACACTAAATGCACACCCGGGGCTGGACTCAAAACATCCAGGGCTGAAGCCCTGGCGATAGAAATCCTCCTGATAGAATTGCCATCCTGCCTGCAAACCCTCACATACATGCACGTTAATCTGATTCATGGCACATACAGTATTGTTTCTGTTGTGATCCCACATTCCAGGATTAATGACAATCATAACCTGAATAAAATAATGGCTTTTTTCCCTCCATCGCACAGACATTCCTTTTCAGGACAACAAGAGAGGAACCGACCTTTGACCCCTGCTGTGCAAAAGGCACCAGTCTTATCAAACTATAGCTCCTAAAACAGCTACTCTACCCCCGAAGATGAACATCTGCCCAAACGCTGACCACTTCTAAATAAACAGAAACACAGATGCTCCCCATAAATGTTAAGAAGAAACCCCGCAAATGGCAGAACTTTCTTCTAAGTGCTTGTTCGACTCTTCAGCGACCTGAGATCTCTTTGTCTCACCAAAGCTGGTCTCCATCAAAGTTGACACTTCTTATCTCTCCCAGCAAACTGTGGGACCAAAAGCAATGTTCTCCTCACACCAGGTTTCCTTTCTCCCTCAGCTTCAAAAGGACATCAGAATCTCAAGAATGTGTTCCTCTTTCTTGTATTAAACATTTAACTTGGATTCTTTTACTTTGAATTAATTTGGTTTAATTCCATATAATCTGATTTATATGCATATAACTTGATTCCTCTTTTGACATGATCCAATCTGTGTTGAACTTCCTAATCTGTTTTCAACAATTTAGAATGTGATGTTTTGAGATGTTTCCTTTTCAGCCACACAGATGACTTCAAGCTCCTACATGTCATTTTGTATGTAATCAAAGAAACCTTAATTATTGATTGTGCTTACATCTAAATGAGAATGGAGGAGAGAGAAACAGACGCCTGTGTAATGTGATTCTATGAGCTCCATGCTGACGCTTAGTCACTCCCTGTAGTGATGTATCGCGTCACAATTGGTTAAGTTCCCCTTCGAGGCGGATATTTCAAACCAGAGGACCGCTCTCCGATCTTGCTTCTGCAAAGAGTTTTGTGCCAAGTCTTCGTCCTGTGAAGTCTTTGTTTTTGTTCCGTTTCGTATCGTCCTTTTTGTTATCTCCACGTGTAATCCCTTTGTCTGCGCGCGAAAGATCTTAATAATAGACTATAGTCCAACTAAGAAAGTTATTTTCCCTTTTTGTTTATAATCGTTACCTAGTATCTCTGAAGCCTCCACCAGTCATCAGGACTGACCTTTCTGATTTTTATAGACTTTTCTGAAGATTACTGCTGGACCCAAACGCAGTAGCCTGTAAAGTCTAGTTATTAAATTCGGACCCATTCGAGCAGCTGTCGTCAACCACCAC
This sequence comes from Atherinomorus stipes, assembly GCA_023101725.1. NCBI lineage: Eukaryota > Metazoa > Chordata > Actinopteri > Atheriniformes > Atherinidae > Atherinomorus > Atherinomorus stipes. The sequence continues at coordinate 20,328 of JALJCO010010712.1, read as the reverse complement.
GTCTCTTCTTCTGGAACTCTGCGGGACAGATTCCAGAACATCAGGGCAGCTCCAGACCTACTGATCCACGCACCAACATCCTTCAGAACACACCGATTCGGATTGGCCACCGGACCGGGGTTGCTCCAGAGAGGACCAGCGTACCAAGACAGTAGGATCTACCCAGCACCTTGAACATATACGTGGTGTCTGACAGTTTCATTCAAATTATAACCAAATTATTTAACTTGAATGTTAACCCAAATTTAGTATATTCACTCCAAATTATAGGTTGATTGACGGACTCCGCTTCTCCTCCATGCGAGAGTTCATTAGCATTTAAGTATTCAGAACCATTGTTTTCCATAGCGATAAGTTTACAAGTTTCTCTCTTATTCTCATCATACTTTCACACCATTCTCATCATCATAGGTAAAATCATCTTCTCCTCGTGGTGCTTTCATCCTGCAAGCTCAACTGATTTGATATTGTTGGTTTATCCATTCTTGTTAATAAATATGTGTGATCACCTCACCGTTGTTCATGATTTCTGAACGCAAAATCCATGAAACTGACTTCTGTAGAATTTACTTCCTCTCAGATAGACTGATTTAGTTCTGATAAGACATTTTCAGGCTTTCTCATTCAAGCCTGAGCTTAAATAGATATATTTAAGTTATGAATGAGTGGTGCCCCAAGCAAACCGAGGTAAATCACTACATTTCATACAGATGAACATTGACACGTCACCTGGTAAAAAGCCCATGGTGATGGAGCTGACCCAGACAGCCAGCAGGGACCCGGCCGTGGTCCACCTCCCCGACAGCAGCGAGTACCGCAGCGGCATCTTGATGGCGGCGTAGCGGTCCAGCGAGATCAGGAACATGGACAGGATGGACGCCGTGCAGGGTGACGTCACGAAGGCCATGCGCAGCAGGCAGCGCGTTTTGCCCTGAGGAAGAGGAGGAGGTGTTGGGTTTAGGAGAAGGCTGCGCTGGTTCAGAGCAGCGTTGCTGAAGTCCTCCACGGCCAGGCCGGTGATGCCCACGCCCACCAGAATGTCAGCCAGAGCCAGGCTGAGCACGAAGCACCAGCTCTGGCTGCTCTTCCTCAGCAGCAGCTTCAGCAGAGCAGCTGCCACCAGCAGGTTGGTGGAGATGATGAGGCAGGAGGCGATGCTCAGGATCAGACCCATCACCCGCGGCCTCATGTCGCTCTGCGCCGTCGGCTGGTTGGAGTCCATGCTGCCAGACGTCATGACTACAGGCTCGGTGCCGAGAGATGATGGTGGAGAAGTGAATCAGTGTGGACGGTTGGACATCGTGTCATTCTGCATCACAGCATGACATCGGTTCCAGAGCAAAGCTCAAGTTAAAGCTCAAATATCCCCGGAGAACTTTCTTTAGAGACGTGATAAGTGAGAGAGGAGGCAAAGATCCCGGTCCAGTCAAATGAGCTTAATCCACCCATGCGATGTTTCCACCGACCAGTCCCAAAATAACCCTTTTCCGGTCCCTACATCCTCCTCTGGTCGTCTTCAGGATCCTCAGTAAACAGCAGTTAGCTCACATCATCATCAGCAGGTCTGTCGTACGCCGTCCCCTCTCACACAGCAGTAAACACACCCCTCTCTGCCTGACCTTCGTCCCAGACTCCACACAGCAAATGCTGCTTTTACTGTCCATGTGCAGCTGTGAGACGTTCATACACATGCAGCCCCAGCTCCACATGCAGCTGCAGCTCCACATGCAGCCCCAGCTCCACATGCAGCCGCAGCTCCACATGCAGCCCCAGCTCCACATGCAGCCGCAGCTCCACATGCAGCCGCAGCTCCACATGCAGCCCCAGCTCCACATGCAGCCGCAGCTCCACATGCAGCCGCAGCTCCACATGCAGCCGCAGCTCCACATGCAGCCCCAGCTCCACATGCAGCCCCAGCTCCACATGCAGCTGCAGCCCCAGCTCCACATGCAGCCCCAGCTCCACATGCTGCCCCAGCTCCACATGCAGCCCCAGTTCCACATGCAGCCCCAGCTCCACATGCGGCTCCACATGCAGCCCCAGCTCCACATGCAGCCGCAGCTCCACATGCAGCTGCAGCTCCACATGCAGCCCCAGCTCCACATGCAGCTGCAGCTCCACATGCAGCCCCAGCTCCACATGCAGCCCCAGTTCCACATGCAGCCCCAGTTCCACATGCAGCCCCAGTTCCACATGCAGCCCCAGCTCCACATGCAGCCCCAGTTCCACATGCAGCCCCAGTTCCACATGCAGCCCCAGCTCCACATGCAGCCCCAGTTCGACATGCAGCTGCAGCTGCAGCTCCACATGCAGCCCCAGCTCCACATGCAGCTGCAGCTCCACATGCTGCCCCAGCTCCACATGCAGCTGCAGCCCCAGCTCCACATGCAGCTCCACATGCAGCCCCAGCTCCACATGCAGTTCCACATGCAGCTCCACATGCAGCTGCAGCCCCAGCTCCACATGCAGCCCCAGCTCCACATGCTGCCCCAGCTCCACATGCAGCTGCAGCCCCAGTTCCACATGCAGCTCCACATGCTGCCCCAGCTCCACATGCAGCTGCAGCCCCAGCTCCACATGCAGCTGCAGCTCCACATGCTGCCCCAGCTCCACATGCTGCCCCAGCTCCACATGCTGCCCCAGTTCCACATGCAGCCCCAGCTCCACATGCAGCTGCAGCTCCACATGCTGCCCCAGTTCCACATGCAGCTGCAGCCCCAGCTCCACATGCAGCCCCAGCTCCACATGCAGCTGCAGCTCCACATGCAGCTGCAGTTCCACATGCAGCCCCAGCTCCACATGCAGCCCCAGCTCCACATGCAGCCCCAGCTCCACATGCAGCTGCAGCCCCAGCTCCACATGCAGCCCCAGCTCCACATGCAGCTGCAGCTCCACATGCTGCCCCAGCTCCACATGCAGCTGCAGCTCCACATGCAGCTGCAGCTCCACATGCAGCTGCAGCTCCACATGCTGCCCCAGTTCCACATGCAGCCCCAGTTCCACATGCAGCCCCAGTTCCACATGCAGCCCCAGCTCCACATGCAGCTGCAGCCCCAGCTCCACATGCAGCCCCAGCTCCACATGCAGCCCCAGCTCCACATGCAGCTGCAGCCCCAGCTCCACATGCAGCCCCAGCTCCACATGCAGCTGCAGCTCCACATGCTGCCCCAGCTCCACATGCAGCTGCAGCTCCACATGCAGCTGCAGCTCCACATGCAGCTGCAGCTCCACATGCTGCCCCAGTTCCACATGCAGCCCCAGCTCCACATGCAGCCCCAGCTCCACATGCAGCCCCAGCTCCACATGCAGCTGCAGCTCCACATGCTGCTGCAGCCCCAGCTCCACATGCAGCTGCAGCTCCACATGCAGCCCCAGCTCCACATGCAGCTGCAGCTCCACATGCAGCCCCAGCTCCACATGCAGCCCCAGCTCCACATGCAGCTGCAGCTCCACATGCAGCCCCAGCTCCACATGCAGCTGCAGCCCCAGCTCCACATGCAGTCCCAGCTCCACATGCAGCTGCAGCTCCACATGCAGCCCCAGCTCCACATGCAGCCCCAGCTCCACATGCAGCCCCAGCTCCACATGCAGCTGCAGCTCCACATGCTGCCCCAGCTCCACCACCGGAGGTCTGAGGAAACTCAACTCACTTTGATTTGTAAAGCACTTTAACACAGCAACAGGCGCATTCGGACAGAGAGGTTCTAGGATCAGAGAGGTTCTAGGATCAGAGAGGTTCTAGGATCAAAGAGGTTCTAGGATCAGAGAGGTTCTAGGATCAAAGAGGTTCTAGGATCAGAGAGATTCTAGGATCAGAGAGGTTCTAGGATCAGAGAGGTTCTAGGATTAGAGAGGTTTAAGGATCAGAGAGGTTCTAGGATCAGAGAGGTTCTAGGATCAGAGAGGTTCTAGGATCAGAGAGGTTCTAGGATTAGAGAGGTTCTAGGATCAGAGAGGTTCTAGGATCAGAGAGGTTCTAGGATCAGAGAAGGTCTAGGATCAGAGAGGTTCTAGGATCAGAGAGGTTCTAGGATCAGAGAGGTTCTAGGATTAGAGAGGTTCTAGGATCAGAGAGGTTCTAGGATCAGAGAGGTTCTAGGATCAGAGAAGTTCTAGGATCAGAGAGGTTCTAGGATTAGAGAGGTTCTAGGATCAGAGAGGTTCTAGGATCAGAGAGGTTCTAGGATCAGTTCCCGTAACTCCCCGTCAGTAGTTCAGTTATCAGAACTACGTTCCCCATCAGTCTGACATTTATGCCCCAGATCATCTGATACAAAACTGATGTTTCTCATCTCTTTTATTCAAAGCTGTTATAAAGCTGCTTACCAGCTTTCCATTATCACGCTCATTTCTATCACGTAAAGGAAACAGTCCCCCGTTGGAAAGCTGCCCTGCTAACGTCTTGTTTGTGCACACAGCGCACACAAAACACACAATGCACGCAGCGCACGCAGCACACGCAACGCACGCAACGCACACAGCGCACACAGCGCACACAGCGCACACAACGCACGCAACGCACGCAACGCACACAGCGCACGCAACGCACACAACGCACGCAATGTACGCAACGCACGCAACGCACGCAGCACACGCAACGCACACAACGCACGCAACGCACACAACGCACGCAGCGCACGCAACGCACACAACGCACACAGCGCACGCAACACACACAACGCACGCAGCGCACGCAACACACACAACGCACACAGCGCACGCAACACACAACGCACGCAGCGCACGCAACACACACAACGCACACAGCGCACGCAACACACACAACGCACGCAGCGCACGCAACACACACAACGCACACAGCGCACGCAACGCACGCAACGCACACAAAGCACACAACGCACGCAGCGCACACAACGCGCTGTGTGAAGGATCGACGCTCTCTAACGCATGACGGCCATTGGCTGCATGTAAACCTGACGACCAGATCATGTTTGTTCTGAACAGTGTCAGAGGCTGGAAAGTGATAGTAGGAGGAGACTTTAATATCTAATCAGGTTACCTAGCAACAGGTCAGTGACATGACTGGTTTAACTGGGAACAGGTCAGTAATGACTGGTTTAACTGGGAACAGGTCAGTTACATGACTGACATGACTGGTTTAACTGGGAACAGGTCAGTAATGACTGGTTTAACTGGGAACAGGTCAGTAATGACTGGTTTAACTGGGAACAGGTCAGTTACATGACTGACATGACTGGTTTAACTGGGAACAGGTCAGTGACATGACTGACATGACTGGTTTAACTGGGAACAGGTCAGTGACATGACTGGTTTAACTGGGAATAGGTCAGGAACATGACTGGTTTAACTGGGAACAGGTCAGTGACATGACTGGTTTAACTGGGAACAGGTCAGTGATATGACTGGTTTAACTGGGAACAGGTCAGTAATGACTGGTTTAACTGGGAACAGGTCAGTAATGACTGGTTTAACTGGGAACAGGTCAGTGACATGACTGACATGACTGGTTTAACTGGGAACAGGTCAGTGACATGACTGACATGACTGGTTTAACTGGGAACAGGTCAGTGACATGACTGGTTTAACTGGGAACAGGTCAGGAACATGACTGGTTTAACTGGGAACAGGTCAGTAATGACTGGTTTAACTGGGAACAGGTCAGTGACATGACTGACATGACTGGTTTAACTGGCCACAGGTCAGTGACATGACTGACATGACTGGTTTAACTGGGAACAGGTCAGTGACATGACTGGTTTAACTGGGAACAGGTCAGGAACATGACTGGTTTAACTGGGAACAGGTCAGTGACATGACTGGTTTAACTGGGAACAGGTCAGTGACATGACTGGTTTAACTGGGAACAGGTCAGGAACATGACTGGTTTAACTGGGAAAAGGTCAGTAATGACTGGTTTAACTGGGAACAGGTCAGTAACATGACTGGTTTAACTGGGAACAGGTCAGGAACATGACTGGTTTAACTGGGAAAAGGTCAGTAATGACTGGTTTAACTGGGAACAGGTCAGTGACATGACTGGATTTAAAGGAGCATTTCAGAGAAGCAGAGTCTCTCAGATGGAAAGATGGACAAACTGGCTCTAAAAGTTGAGGAACAACTTCCACCATGCAAACTGTGGACAAACCCTTTATATCTCAGTATATTGACAGGAAGGGGGCAGAGGGTGGGGGGATGACATTCAGCAGAAGGGTGCTCAGCATGTCTCTGAACATGGGGCAGCTGCTCCACCAGGCGAGCTACACGCCACCCCAGTGTCTGAACCTGAACACAGTTCATGTGGTCGCGTCGTGCACAATGTGGCACTTTTACCTAAAAGAAAACTTTTTGCAGCACCGTTGAAGAGAGAACAAAGTTCATTTTCATTTTCAGATGAGTGAAGAAAATTCAGATGAGACCTCAGAGAAAACTATCAAAGCTTTCAGAAATATTTGGACGAGTATATTTTTTCATGACTCCACGTGTTAATTCAGCGTGTTGCTGTAATTCTGGCATCTGTGTGGATGAGCAGGAGAACGTGACAGAGGTGCAGAGAGGACGTTCGGAGATGGGAGAAGATACAACCGTACAAATTGCTGGATAAGAATTAAACTCTGATGAAGAAAAACGGCTGCAGAACATGTGCACATGCAGCGTCAGTTAAACTCTAACCTCGCTGGCTGCTGTCCTGTTTGGCCCCAGCGTCCCCAGGAGAGGCATAATGGGACCATTTTCCACTAGGATTCACAAGCAAATACATCTGGCTAATGATGCCCCCCCCCCTCGCCACACTCATCACATTATCTGGCCTCAGACTGCCTCTCCAGCTGCAGGAGGCCTGCACCGTCTCTGATCAATCACTAAATTATCTCATTTTAAAAATGTTATTCTTCTTCCGTCATGCTCAGGCTCAAAGAAACATGACTTCACTTCTACTTGTTCAGGAAGTCAGCACATTTCCAGCCACATCAGGATGTTGGAGGTTAAAACAAGAACTGATCTCTGGTCAGTTTAAGAAGAAAAAAAAAAAAAAAAAAGCCTGTGGTCAAGTTACGTCACAAGTAAATGAAGCTGAGGGGCCGTTCACACGAGGACGATTGCAGGTAAAAATGGCAAAATATTTCAGCAGAAGTGCCTTTCGTTCACACGGCAACGGCGTTATTCTGGGTTGAAGACGGAAAAATCTGAAGACTCGTTCCAAACTGTGATTCCTGAAGACGCAACGCTGTTGCGTTCTCGTCTGCACGGTCCAAAACGCAAACATGATGGTGGACGTGCTCATGACATGCTCACGTCACATGCGCTGACGTCACACACAAACAGGACAAACAACAATGTACGTAAACCAGCGGATCTACGGTAGATAGGCATGGAATGATATAAAGATTTCATGTCACGGTTATTGTGATGTTATTGATATTATGGTGGTATTGGTGAAATCTGCTGAACGTTTAGAACGTCCTGATACACACATTAAAATCTTTTCACCAAGTTTCTATTAAAAAAAACAATAGTAACAAGCAGATGGACTTCCTGTTGGTGTAACACGTAAACATCAAACATAAATGTGCATTAAAGATGCATCTATGACCATAAGAGGTTCATCGCTTTATGCAATATTGTAGATCAGAACCAAGAACACTTTTCTCCACATTCAGAGCTCAGACCTGATCCAGACCTGATCAGTCCTGATCCAGACCTGATCCAGACCTGATCCAGATCTGATCCAGTCCTGATCCAGTCTGATCCAGACCTGATCCAGACCTGATCCAGACCTGATCCAGTCTGAAAGGTTTCAGAAGAAATGGTCCAGAAAGGAAACTTTAACTGTTTCATCACCGTAGTAGAAATCACATGTTCATATCAACGGCCTGGCCTGCATATCCAATCCACTTCCACACACTCTTGCGTCCTCGTATGCACACTGATTTCCTCATGATGACGCTCGTGTGAACGCGGATAAAAAAGATGGAGACGAGACGCCACATCTTCTCTTCTGATCGTCGCCGTGTAAACGTAGCCTCCGTTAAACTGCAGATAAAACACCGCCTGAGGCATGCAGGGTTATTTCGTTTTATCCTTGACTGCATCAAATAAAGCGAAGCAACTAAAACATCAACAGAAGAAGTCTGTGCTGACATGTAATCTGATTACTGCAGAGAGAGAAAGTTTTAGATGAAACAGGACATGGCTTAGAGAAAAACTGGCTTTAAAGGAGTACAGTGTAGCTCTTACCCTGAGTTAACCAGGCAAGACAGCTAACGTATATGAGGGAGAGAGGAGTTATCAATGTTTACCCCAAATGGCTAGAAAAGCTAACAGAAGATCCAAGCCCACTCCAGGAGATTTCCAGACCAGTATAACAAACACACACAAATATATGATGTTGCAGATAAGTGTTATTGAGGATAGGTGTATTAAATACTTACTGTGAAAAATCATGATCATGAAAAATATATACATATGCATACAGAGTCCAAGAAAAAAAAATCACATCCCTCCCCAAAGTTCAGTTCAGCTCCCTCTTTTCCAGGGAGTGAATTATTGGACGTTAGTTGTTCCGGAGAGTGTTTATGAGTCCAAGTTGTGATCAGCTGAGTTGTGTAATGACAGTGTCAAGAGCAAGGGGGGGGGGCATGGGTTATGCGGCTCCTACCACGTAACACGTTGCTGTTAAACCGTGGGGTTGAGTTCCTGGACTTTAGCTTGTCATCAAAGGTTGTCAGTGATTGAAGGGATCAATAAAAAAAACCAGCCTGTATTATACAGGACCAGTAAATGAGCAATCACTCATATTCAGTTGTGTACACAAAACATAAAAAAGGACCTTAATTCTAATAAACACCGCGCATTATAATCACTGTGGTTGGTAAGCATTCAGTAATAAATACATCTCATTGTCAAACAGTATCAGAGAGAAGTAGCATCTATGCTGCTTACAGGCTAAGCATTAGATAGCAGCTAACGGTAGCCTGATGATAGATAACTGCTAACGCTAGCCTGAGCTAACAATGAATGGGTCGCGATTAGCCGTTAGCATCTATGACTCACCAATTCGAGTTGATCTAAAAAGCGCATCCGCTCGCTGTGGATGGTGGATTTGGCTCAGGAACATCTACAAACCACGTTAAACAACAGTTAAGGTAAGATTTGTACAGAGGATGGACTTAAGAGTTTTTAGCTTAGTTACAGACCTGTAGCAGCCCTTTCATGTGTTTCCCCCACGCCAGGCCGAGTGCGCGTACCGCTGTGTTTAACATGACTCACGTGCGTCGCGTGACGCACGAGTTATCGCGAGAACTCGAAGGGGTGCAGGTAAAGGGGCAGCGGACTGTGTGGGAGACAGTCACAGATCCAGCAGGGGTTACAGGGTCCCCCACTAAATCCGTGCACGTCCCAGTGCAAGGGGACAACTTCACCACATGAATCGGAGACACGGAAGGAGGAGGTGCCACGTAGGTCAGATTCAATACCTCTGTATAAACATCAGCCAAACCATGAAACAAAGTCTGCAAGGGATTACCGAACTTAATATACTGCAGCTGATTGGGTTGTCTATGATCGCGAGACGAGCGTCTTACATGGACATTACCCTGATTGTCAGTGGCAGACGGGTCTGAGTCGGTGTCAGGTAAGTCGGTTGCAGGACTGGTGGTATGACTCTGTAGAGGCTGGTCCTCAACCACCGATGTGTCAGGTAACAGATCTCCTCCAGTTTCTCTTTCCACAGACTCTGCCGATTTGTCCACTGGTATTTGGTCCCACTCTTCTCCGTTCACAGGTTCGGCAGCCTCTGCGAGTAATCTCCAGGTAAGAGCTCAACAGGTAGGATGGGTGAAAGCGGCAGCTCAAGATCAAGAGCTGTAGAAGATGGTACGGCAGATGACGCACCCTCCGATCCCGGAGACCCTACAGGAGCACCTGAAGATGACTGGATGTCGGTAGCAGAAGTTTTCGTCACAGTGAATCGTGCAGGAGGGAGATCAGGACGTTTTATCGGCTCAGCAGAACAATCCTCACCATCTGAGATGTCAAGTTCATCACTCTGGGTTTGACTAGGTGGAGGAGCATTTGGACTTCTGTTTGGTTTCTAATGTCCCAAGCATATTAAGCAGAGTCCTGTTGAACCTCTCCACTGGATTCCCACGTGGATGGTATGGGGTACTGTGGTTCTCTTGAATACCAGTGACTTCACACAGCTCTTTAATGAGTTTCGATTTAAAATCAGGACCCTGGTCTGTATGGATGTGCTCTGGAAACCCGTAGTTAACGATGAGGTTTTCCCAAAGACACTTAGCGACTGTTTGAGCCTTCTGGTTAGGTGTTGCCAGAGCAAACTTAGTAAAATGGTCAGTAAGTACCAAAATGTCTTTGACATGCTGGTATCGGGTTCCAGACTCAAAAAATCCATGCAAATTAGTTCCAATGGACAGGTGGTGCTCATGTTTACTAATGGAGCAGCTCTTTCCTGTGGCGTTTTCCTCCGAACACAACGAGGGAAGGTCTTGATCTTGTGCTCCACATCACTGGCCATTTTGGGCCAGTAGAACCTTGCACACACCAGGTCTAGGGTCCGCTCCACCCCTAAGTGACCCAGGTCATTGTGGAGACTGTGCAGGACCTGGGGCTGCAGCTGTTCAGGTAGCACCGATAGGAGAAGTTATTTCCATCCTGTCTCCTTCTGAACAGGATTCCATCCAGTAGTTCCAGGTTGTTCAACTCCTGCAACAGGAGAGGAAGTGCAGGAAGTTCTTTGGGGAGAGCAGGATGGACTGTTTCACCAGATTCAAATTGGGAGATGATTTCACGTATACTTTGATCTGCTCTTTGTTTGTCTTGGAGATCTGACTTAGACAATGGAGAAAGAACTGGCAAACCATAGTCTGATTCCTCACAATGGACGTCTGGAACAGCAGTAGCAGTGACAGCAAAGGACTCCACAAGTGCAAAAAGAGGGTTACTTAGCTCCAGCGGGTTTCCAGCTCAGACCAAAGCACACTGACAGATTGTGTCAACCACTTCAGGAGAAACAGTCATTGCCACTTGGATCATCATTGAGATGTTCCTCTGTAAAATCGCGGACAAGATCCAACTCCCTCTGTGCATGGTGAGTTCCTGGAGGGTGTTCATGAGGCCTTCGCGACAGAGCATCAGCATCAATGTTTTGTTTGCCAGTTCTGTATTGAGGTTTGAAGGAATAGGTGGATAAGGCAGCGAGCCATCGATGACTTGTAGCATTCAGCTTTGCAGATGTTAAGATGTATGTGAGTGGATTGTTGTCTGTGATTACGGTAAAGTTTGCTCCATAGAGATAATCGTGGAATTTTTTGGATACACTCCACTTCAGTATCAAAAATTTGTGTGCTGGGTATCGGGATTCACTCTGTGACAACCCACGGCTGGCATAAGGGATAACCCGAAGTTTCCCCTCATGCTCTTGGTACAGGGCTGCTCCCAAACCAGTGGTGCTTGCATCCGTATATAAGATGTAAGGCTTGTTAGGATTGGCAGAGCCGAGAACAGGTGCAGAGGTGAGTTTGTCCACCAGGGTGTCAAAAGCAAGTTGGCATGCAAGACTCCAGCAGTCAGCAAAGCTCTGCTTGGGATTATGATGTTGATCTTGGAGTTGCTTCTTTGGAATTGACTTTTGAGCAGGTCCATATCCACGTGAAAGATCATTTAGAGGTTTAGCTATGGCTGCATAGTGCTTGATGAAACTGCGATAAAAGCTGGAAAACCCAAGGAATGATTTCAACTCTTTTAATGTTGTTGGAATTGGCCAAGTTTTGAGTGCACTTATCTTGTCTGGATCAGTTTCAACTCCATGTTCTGATACAACACTGGAAGAACTTGCATTTCTCTGGAGATAACTTAAGGTTATACTCCTTCAGACGATTCAGAACTCTGAGCAAACGCTCATGCTCTTCAAGGCTGTCAGAAAATATGATCAGATCATCCAGAAAGACAAGCACTTCCTTCAACTTGAGATCTCCCATACATCTTTCCGTCAACCGTTGGAATCTACTTGGTGAATTAGTAACTCCCTGTGGCATATGGTTAAATTCCCAAAAGCCTACAGGTGTCACAAACGCTGTTTTGGGTTTGTCTTCTTCTTCTTGGATTTCAATTTGATAATACCCCGACTTTAAGTCAAGAACGGAGAACCATCTAGAACCAGTTAATGCAGAAAAGGCTTTTTCAAGGTTTTGAAGGGCATATGCATCTCTAATCGTTTGCTGATTTAGCTTTCTGTAGTCTATGTCATTGTGATGTCATTGTTTTTCTTACGGACAACGACGATTGGTGACAAGAAAGGAGACTCAGACTCTCTAATGACTCTGGCTGTCAGCAACTTCTGAATATGTCGTCGTACGGCTTCAACATCGTTTGGATGTATTGGTCTGGCACGATGTTTAAACGGAGTTTCATCATGGAGTTTGATATGATGTTTCACTTTATCTGTACAGTCAAAGTCGAGGTCGTGGTGAGCAAAGACTTCAGGAATGTCACGAAGCTTGTTGACAATGCGTTCTTTCCATTCTTGTGGAAGATCAGAGTCTCCAAAGTTAAAATTCAGGTCACTCCTTCCCTCCTGTGGAGCTATTGATGTGACAGTCTGTTGAGAGATGACAGCTTGACAAGCTCCAAGTTCTGCAATGACAGTTAACGGTGGAAGGGAAATGTCTTGCTCAGGTTCATTAGAGAGAACCACAGGAACTCTGTATGGGGATTGTGATGGCAGTGTAATTAAACAGTGCTTGACGAGGAGTTCACCAGGTAACAAAGACTGTGGATGTTCAACAATTGCCCATTTGCTGGAAGAAGGGCAGGAGACTCTAGCAAACCCACTGAGAACAAGGGTTTTACCTGCTGGGATGAGCATGGCAGCATTACTTGATGTATGAACAACACCAATATTTCCTGCTTCGTTCTTTTGATGTTGCAATTGAAGCATTTTCAGCTCTGCCTTGTAGCCATACAGCTGTGGTTTAAAGCTGGAGTAGTGACTGTTCAGGAACTGGTCATACATAGCCTCAAGAGTATTCATTCCAATCAGTACAGAGGACTGTACTGGGGATTGTATATCAGGAACGACCAAAGCAAGGGTAGATACATCAAACTCAGAACCAAGAAAATCTTTATGAATGCTGGCAGTCATCTCCACATAGCCCAGTATGGGACAAGCTGCCAGCCGCACCTTCAATATGCAAGAGGTCCTCTAATGGCTTGACTGGCTTATCAACCAAATACTGGTTGTAGAAAGAAACCTGGGATCCAGTGTCCAAGAGACAGTCATGGTCTTTTCCAGCTACAGTGATGACAGCTGTAACCTTGGAGCCGATTAGCAATCCAGGCATTTCTGTAGCAGACTGATTAGAACAGTTCAGCTGGACACAGTTTGAACTTCCTTTAATGGGACATTGCTGGTCCTCATCAGTTCCGGTCCGCCCCTTGACAGGAACTGAAGTCAGTTTAACTGCGGTGACCTGTTGGATTTGTTCTGGTTCTGCCATTGTTGTAGTTTCTCGTTAAACTTCCTTCGCTGACTGGCAACACGTCCTGGATCTGGGGTTTTTAACATTGTGGCCTTGTGTGGCCATCTTCTCCACAACGGTAACAATATCCTGGCTAAGGCACTGACGGTGGCTGCTTTGAAGGTGACTTTGTGGGTTTGCTGGACTTTGGTCTTGAACTATGGCCACTAGCATATGCAGACTGGCTGGACGGGGATGCATACCTTGTCTGTGCACTGGTCATAGCAGCTAGTTGTTTCTGGATTTCTGCCACCTGCTCGGTAAGTTGCTGAGTTATGGCTGTTAGAGCTGCACACGTGTCATGTTCTTCTGTTTGTTGAGAATTTACTGTGAGTCTCTGTTTGGCTGCCCCAAGGTGTTGCTTCATTCTCACAGCTTTTGCAGCCTTACGGTCTTCCTCCATCCTCAATAACTGCAGCAACTCTGTGAATGAAGGTGGGTGTGACTTTTTCTGGGCTAACTGCAATTCTGAAATCAGAGCATTGTCCCAGCAGCCTCGCCAGAACTGGTTCAATAAATGTTTATTAACATCTGTTTCCTTGGCTCCACCTCTATTTATTGCAAGGTTCAAAGCGACTTGTAATCGTTATAAAAAGGTTGATGACAGCTCTCCTGCATCCTGAAATGTATCCATGAATTTTGCATTTAATTCATCAATTCTGGAATGCGCTGCTATGTAGCTGCAGTTTGTAATAGCTCTCCCTTAACTTTGTGTTTTTTTCAAATATAGTTGTCTTTTTCATCGACATTACTTGTCAGATTAGGTTTTTCTTGGAGGATTTTTTATGCTTGTTTGAAGGGTGTGCAATTCAGGAGATTTTTCCTCATATATTTGGCTTTTTTCACTACTTGGTATGATGTGTATCCATAGCAACGGAAAAATTGTTTACCACCGGGATCAACTGTTAAAACTCTCCCAAATCAAGATTTTCAGCGAAATAACACGTCAAATCCCAGTGGAGTTAAGGAGAAAGACAAGAGGATGCAGGGCAGGGGTAAGGCAGAGAGAAAAACGGTGGAGATTTACACCGTTTCTTCCAACTGTTGTGATGGGTAATGTAAGATCGCTAGCTAACAAGATGGACCATCTTGAAGTGCTAACAAGGTCTCAGAAAGAGTACAGAGAATGCAGTATCATGTGTTTCACCGAGACATGGCTGCATGAACACATCCCGGACTGTAATGCGTCTGTACACGGCTTCAAGACGGTCCGTGCAGACCGAAATAAACAGCTCAGCGGGAAGCTAAAGGGAGGCGGAATTGCAGTGCTGGTCAGTCAGCGCTGGTGTCATCCAGGACACATCACTGTCAAGGAGAAGATCTGCACAAGAGACATTGAACTGATAGCTGTGAGTTTCCGTCCATATTATTTACCCAGAGAGTTTGCCTGTGTTATTCTGGTAGCGGTTTATATAATACCAGGTACCGCACCAGAGACAGCCTGTGATGTCATCAGCTCCGTCGTGGCTAAACTACAAGCACAGCATCCAAACTCTTTCATAGCGATCTCTGGAGACTTCAACAACGTCTCCCTCTCTGCTACGTTACCAACTTTCCAGCAGTTTGTCAGCTGCTCCACCAGAGAAAATAAGATGTTGGACTTATTTTATGCAAATACTAAGAATGCATACAGCTCCTCTGCCCTGCCTCCTTTAGGGAAGATCAGATCATAATCTGGTTCTTCTCACCTCCACCTACAAGCCCATCGTTCAGCAGCAACCAGTCATTAGGAGGACGATAAAACCTGGTCTACTGAGGCTGAAGATGCTCTGAGAGGGTGCTTTGAGGCCACAGACTGGAATGTCCTCTGTGAACCTCATGGAGACGACATCAACACCATGACTGAGTGTGTGACAGATTACATAAACTTCTGTGTGGACAACATCGTTCCAACAAGAACAGTGAGGTGCTTCCCCAATAACAAACCCTGGATCACCAGTGACCTGAAAAAGCTGCTGAACATCAAAAAGAAAGCTTTCAGGGATGGAGACAGGGAGTTACTGAAGACCACACAAAAACAACAGAAAACACAGACTAAGAAGTGAAGGAGGACGACAAGAAGAAGTTGGAGAGCAGCTCCAGCAGAACAACGTGAGGGATGTGTGGTCGGGAATGAAGAAGATCACTGGCTTCAAGTTAAAGGGGGACCAGACTGATGGAGGTCTGGACAGAGCTAACGAACTGAACATGTTCTTCAATAGGTTCAGTTCCCCCCTGCCGACAACCCAACATTCCACACACCCTCCATGAGCCCACAGCTTTCCCTGTCCCACCTCCACTCTGTCACCCTGCACCTCAGTCATGGACCTGAACACAGCCTCCTCTCCCCCCCACATCAGGACATCCTGAGACCTCCTCTGTCTCCACATCAGGACATCCTGAGACCTCCTCTGTCTCCACCTCCAGCCTGACTGTCTCCTGTGACCAGGTCAAGAAACAACTAGAGAAACTGAACCGGAACAAGGCTGCAGGTCCAGATGGTGTCAGTCCCAGAGTTCTCCAGACCTGCTCAGAACAACTATGTCCGGTTCTCCAGCACCTTTTTAATACCAGCCTGAGACAGAACAGAGTTCCTGTGCTGTGGAAAACCATCCTGTCTTGTTCCAGTCCCAAAAAACACAACCAGCTGAACCAAATGACTACAGACCAGAACCAGAACCAGGACCAGAACCAGATGACTACAGACCAGTTGCTCTGACATCTCACATCATGAAAGTCCTGGAGAGGCTCTTACTGGCTCACCTCAACAAGCAAGTGAACACCTTTCAGGACCCATTACAGTTTGCATATGGGTGCGAACTGTAATGCGTCAAGTAGGACGGAGAGATACAGAAATTCATTCCTGCCAGCAGCATCACCCTGAAGAACAAGACTGACTGACTTTTTTTGTTTATTTAAAAAAAAAAAAAAAGAAAAAGAAAAGGGAGCTTTACAATACTGAATTTCCCTTCTGCGATGAATAAAGTATTTTTCATTTTCATTTTCATTTCATTTCATTTTAATCTCGATCTTGCACCGTGCCATATGCAGAATCAAATTGTTTAAGGTACACGTCAGGCCATGTATCTGGATGCAAATGCTTGACCATGTCTGCAGCTGGCGGAAGCAGACTTTTCAGGATTTTTCTTGACCATTGCAGATCAGAGACAGCAGGGGCCTGTACGACGAAGCTGGATTAACATACCCGAGATTTCTCTCTGTTACCTGGGATGACTTAACCAGACATCCGCGGTCTTGATAAACGGTACTACAAAGCTGGTTTTCAACTCGGTAACTCAACCAGGGTTTTCCAATCTTAACCAGTGCGTGCCCAGATGAAAGGGGCGGCGTTTGAAACATCTGACCAATCGCAGACATGGAGAAACAGAGAGCGACATATTTCACCATGTAGGAGCAGACGGTCATATTTCAGAAGTATGAGGAATTCAGGAACATCATCCAGGCCAGAAGAAACGCAGTCGCTGCAGCAACAGCAGGAAGGAATGCTGGGAGAAAATTGGAACTCTGTTAATGCACAAGTCCGTGTGATTGTACGATCATGGAACAATATCGGACTCTGATCATTTAGTGTTACTTCATCACACTACAGCGCTTCCTCTGCGTATTTCCTTCTCATACTGTCCATATACAGGAGATATTTTCAGGCTCATGATTGCAAGTGTTATAACTCTTCACCGTGATGTCATTGGTGGGTGTGCGCTCCATAAATTCATGTTTTCTGCATGTGTGACCTCTTAACCATATTATTTCAGATGCAACCCCAGCGGCGCAAAATGATCATGAGAACAATAGAGAACAAATATGAGAATATAATCAGCATCGCCAACGGTGTGCATGAAACTACCATTGAATGAATGAATGAATGAATGAATGAATGAATGAATGAATGAATGAATGATGTTTTACTGAATGGGATTTGAACACCGTGAACATACTGTAATTCGGCTACAAAAATTAAGCTATTCAGCTGCATCAGTACAGCACTAATATTTGTTTCCACTCGAGGTGAGGCGTTGGTTTATATCAAAATTAATTTAATGAGTCTATTAACATTAATGAAACCTCAGTGCGATGCAGAGCATCTGTGGTGTAGTCGTGCTTCTGTGATGCGTTACATTTGTGATGTTCGGCTCCAACAGCTGAAAGATGTAACGGACTCCAGCAGAGAAAAACCTCCATCTTTTATATAAAGTGTCATCTGGCAGATCAAAAGGGCACCATCTCTGAATATTCTCTCTCTTCTCAGAGTTCCTCTCATGATCTGCACCAGCATCGACAAGTAACAGTGGGCAGGCCATTTTCCAAGAGCGCTAATTGGTCAGGGGGTGGTGCTTTTATACTCTGTGATCTCTTATCCAGAACCTAACCTGGTCCGGACCAGGTTAGGCGTTCAGCATAAGTTACCGGGGAGATATAACCCGATCAGAAGTGAACCAGCGTCATAGGACGAAGAACCCAAGGTTAACCCTGAAGTTACCTCGATAAGAGAGAAAATCCGGCTTCGTCGTACAGGCCCCTGGATCCTTCATAATCAACTCAACCTTTGAACGCCAAGTTTCATAATCTGGTTCTGGAACGGACCTAAGTATTTTCCCAGAAAAGACACGTAGTCCGTGAGAAGAATGCAGGGAATGGTCTTCACCTTTAGCAATGTGTTCAACCACGTATCTTTGGACATCAGGAGGATTGAGATCAGAAGCAGACAGACTTGAGGGAGATGATCTTGGTTGAGGTGATGCTGGATTTGGGCTTGCAGCAGGAGGAAGCTGCACTTTCTGCTCTGCTGCTCGTGTTTCTGTCCCATCATCACGCGTTGGTTTTGGAGACTCTTTCACAGTAGTTGAATCCAAGTGAAGCTCAAACGGTACCACCAATTTAAGACATCATGTCCTGTGATACTTCAGCAAAATCTTTGCTGGTTGCTTTAGCCAGCATTTTTAGTTCTGACAAGTCCGAGTCTTGACTTTGATTTTTACATACTGTACCTTAAACATGAAAAAATCCGGAAACTGTTAAACTTCAACTCACTTCTGACTCAGGTCTGCTGAACCTGAACAAGTCACCCCCCCCCCCCCCCCCCCCCCTTTTTTTTTTTTTTTTTTTTTTTTTTTTTTTTTTTTTTTTTTGTTCTTACCCCCCCCCCACACACACACACACACACACACACACTCCACAAACCAAAATAGCTCCAATAGAGACACAATGCAGGAATGTTGTTCACCCCCGCCAGACCTTTCAGGACCTTTCCAAACAAAGCGTGGGTCAGCAGTAATTGTGCCCAGCTCCCAGCAGTGCCCGGGGAGCCAGGTCCTGTTTACACCTCTGCCGACGCCATCTTCCAGCTGCTCGGAGGATTTCTTCTGGCTGTGTCTTTTCTGACTCATCAGGAAGGAGTTCTTCTGGACACACTGTCGAGGTGATGATGAGGATGCTGTGATGTCATCACGCATCTTTTTTCTTCTTTCACTGTCATGTAGTCACCTGTGTTATCAGATAGGTGACGTGGGGGTCATCTGAAAGTTGTGATGTCTGAGTAGAGACGTGATGATGACGATGGTGAGGCAGGGCTGACGTGTCTCTGTTCCCGTCAGAGTGAAGATGTCTTTAAAGCGACGGCTGGTGTCCATGTTGTTGTGCTGTGTTTACTGCGTGGCCTCGCTCTTCTGCCTCCATCCCAACCGAAACAACTGCTTCTCCTTCGGAGCGCGGTGAGTTTGTCCACCTTCATGTCCCGCAGGACGTCGCAGAAGACCGAGCATGAGGTTTTCCAGACGACGCTGCTGCTGCGTGAGCTGTCGTCCTCAGTTAGTCCTCCCTCCCAGTCAAGAAAAGGCTACATTCACAACAAAACTCTAATAACTACAGAACTAAAGACAGTAATAATAAACTAGAAAATTTCTGAAGAAATTTTGAATGCTGCCAATCTGCTACCCACGTCGAACAGAGCGGCAGCCATGTTACAAAGATGGATTAACAGACAGAAAGACAAAGCTGTGAGACAGACTGTGACACAGACAGAGAGTGAGTGAGACAGACTGTGAGTCGAACAGAGACTGTGAGATAGACTGTGAATGAGACATAGACTGTGAGACAGACTGTTAGCGAGACAGAGACTGTGAGATAGACTGTGAATGAGACATAGACTGTGAGACAGACTGTTAGCGAGACAGAGACCGTGAGGCAGAAAGACACAGACAGACAGAAAGATAGATCATCCACAGGACTGACAGGAGGCCAAGACTGGTGAACAGAGGGTTCAAGGGGAGAGGAAGACTGAGAAAGGAAGCACAGACATGTTTGAATATAAAGAGAGAGTTCTAGTATTGAGGACATGGTGAGACACCAAATAAGTGGACAGAGGGACAGTCATGATGACCTCAGTGGATTTGAACCTCCAGTTTGATCATACATTGGTTTATAGATGAGGAATTAAGTCAAAGGTGAAACTAATTAACACAGCAGGGAGAACTGCTTAGGTTGTCATGACAACGCAGCACCTGTCTGTGTGTGTGTGTCACAGAATGTCAGTTAATTTCAGTTAGAGACTTTATGCTTTAGTTTTCTATGGGAAAATGCTGAGTCGTCCACTGCGAGAAAACCGTAACTGATATCAAAATAATGTTTTCACCGTGAGCGCCATGAGGCTTTCAGGAACTCAGGAATGTATTTTATTTTATCCTAAGTGGAACAGAATTTAAATGGTGCCAGTTTTAAGAATCAGGGCTTTTTGAGCTTTCCATCTAGATTACAATGGAGAGATATAGGAGCAAAATGGTGACTTTCTAAGATTCCGAGAGCCGTAGTTCAAAAACGG
>JALJCO010010711.1:0-12726 GCA_023101725.1 Atherinomorus stipes | reverse complement strand
ACCGAGCAGCAGGTCTCTGCCGATAGCAGAAGCTGTATGACCGATGTGATGAAGCAACGATGGATGAAAAAGAAGATTTCCGAGGAGATGATCGAAGTTTCATTGTGTTGGAAGTCTCAACACGCTGGTTCCTGAACTTTCAGCAAACAGATGCTGTAGACGATCAGAGAGGTCCGGTTGCTGCCTGTTTACCGGTGAGTAGGACTCCGATCTGCTTCTTTATCCTCTTCAAAATAAAATCTGAATCTGTAGAAAACCTAAATAAACTAACGCTGCACTTACGAGCTTTTAAACATTAACTGTCACCACAGTTTGAAGGCTGAGTCGTTACTGTTTTTCTGTAAAACTAGAAAAGGAGCTTAAAAACCGCCATGAAGCCACTTCAATGTAAAAGAAGCAGCGAAGAAGAGGACTCTCGCTGATGTCATATCCGGTTCCGGCTCACAGCGCCACCGTCTGGTCAGAAAAGCAGCGATGTTTTCTAATAACTCATCTATGCAGCTGCGCTTGTTTCTGTTACATAGATCATCATGAAGGACGTTTGGGTCCATAAAACATGGAGAAAATGTCAAAAACGTGTCATCTTTAAAGTGAGACGTTTGTCCCAACATGCGAGTTATTAGGACATAATGATCAGGTTATATAAACGTTTCAGTTCCAGCTTTATGAAGCGGTTCCACGTTATAACGTGATGGTGACCCGTTTTCCTCGTTCTGCTCCGGCAACGACAGCGTTTGGTGGTCGAGATAATCACCAGAATGAAAACAGCTAAACGCTTCAGCTAACTAGTTTTCCAGAGCCTGAGAGAAGTTTTTTCTCCCACATTGAAAAAGTACTCAGTGATAAAGTACAGTACCAGTTACAGTAGCAGTATCCGTCCTCGCTACTCTAATATTTAATCTTTGAACGGCGTACTTGTACTTACCCGCGTCCTGCTGCCATTTTGAGCAGCTGCAGATTAACGTCTGCACGTGTGCGAGGTTGTTTCAGTTGTATGAGAGCGTGAACACGGACCGTAGCCCCGCCCACTTCTCTGCTGCTTCCACCGGTCTGCATCCGCTGAATGTCCGACCGCTTCGTGAAGGCCGCTGCTCTCCGTGTGCACTTCATTTCACCTTAAAACGTCGGCAATGACGAACTTTTGTAAAGCCGTGTGCTTTTACAGGCGCAGCAGCAGGGTAAGAATGATGAAATATCGATACCCCGATACCGGCTCCTTGTGTCGGAGAATCGAATTTCATGTTACAATTTCAATGTTTTAGTAATTTGGGGTCGATATTTAGTTTATGGTGAAATGGAATATAGTAAAAAATAACTCTAATACTACTCTAATCTTGTCTAAATTACACAAGGTTGGTAAGAAATGCTGGTCTTCCACCTGCCACAGGATGACCGATTAAAAACGCAGTAAAACTGGCATTTTGGAGTTTTAAAAACAAAAACAACTGAAAATGTTTAGAGAGAATCGGTGGAAAAGATCTTAGGAAGCAAGTGTGGACAAATATACGCATCACTGTGGTGATTTTCCGTATTTCAGGCCCGGTGGTGCCGATAAACTTCAGCTCCTAAAGGCCGATAACTGATGACCGAAAACACTCATACATACCGAATCACATCATGTGACCTGTGAAACGCAGCAATAACGAACATTTAGGCCTGTGTTAATGATGACATCACTTCAATGACATCATCAGGCTTAATCTGGCTGATCTAAGCTGCATGAAGGTGACCAGATTCCATCTGACCACATGTGGAACAAAGACTGCAGAAGTGTGGGACAATAACTAATTTAATTCTCATTAAAGAGGGAAAAACACAAAACTGTCAGTGAAATAAGCTGAAACTGAGTAAATAATAATAAATAAACATTCTATGAAAATCATGACGCTGAATTTAAATTGTGGTTCAACAGAAATATTAAAAAATCTTATTTATTATTAGTTTATTGTGTTTCCTGTTGTTTTAATTACTCTTGTTAATTTAGCTTTTTTACTGGGAGGGAATAATAATATTGAGGACTGCAGACCCCCCCCCCAGCTTTTCGTGGCGTTTCGAGCCTTTCTGTGAAACAGCAGTGAGCTATTGTCGTTCTTTTGCTTCTTTATCGAAAATGGAGGAGCAGTTGATGGCAGGTGCTTCCAGCGCATTGATTATAACTGCCACCATCATAACGCCGGTGGTGACACCCCGAGATCTTCTGTGATGGATGAAGAGGACTGTCCTTCTCTCCCCGTCGCCCCACAGAAACCTCCTGTCATGAAAGGTCAAACTAAAATGGCCGATGTTGTCACTGCTCTGTCGAAGCTGGTTAGCACCAGACGTTGGTTCAAACTAACACTGCTGAAATCACGAGTCTGGGGGGAGAAATGGAGGTCGTCTGCAGGCAAATGAGTGACATGAAGGGAAAAGTTTCCACCTCCAGCTCTCTGAGGAAGAAAAGAAGAATGTTAAAGGGCAAGTTCAGCATTTCTGACATAGGGACTCATTTACAAGTGAGCCAGAATCCTCCTGATCACTGAAGACGGTTTCAGCATATTTCATCCCGTTATTCTCGTTCCAGGAGGTTGCTGATGCTAATGCTAGTGGAAGTCAATAGGAATCTGCTAGCCTGTCATTAAAACCAATCTTATCTACTCCACAGAAGATCTGAGACAAATCAGCAAGATTATCTGTGTAAATGCCGTGTTAAACTAGTAAACTCATGTGTTAAAAAAGTAAAATTATCCCTGTATGACAAATTTTCCATTACATATTTAGGAACTAGTTTCTTACCAGCTTACTACCTTTGTCAGTGTATTCTGGTTCATAGAGTCATGCTGACAGTAAGTTTGACGAAAAAAAGTTCAAAATCATCTTAAAATCCGACATATCCTCATGCCTTTCAGACGTGGCCGTATTTTAGACTTTATAGGGAGCCGAAGTCACGCCCCTCTACTTCCGCATCATGGGACCTAAGAGACGAAAAAATATGAATGGAAGTCAATGGGGAGAAAATAATTATCTTCTGGTTCCAGTCGTTCTCTGTCCTGGATTCCACATATGTTGGTTGTGGATTTAAATGAAAATTTTTCGTGCAAAGAAAAAATAAAATACCGCGAAGATTTTCGATAATATCAGGATTTACTTGAAGCCTCTGTGTGGACTACAGCCCTCGCCGCAAGTGATGACGTCGCTCCCTGCGGCGGGCGTGAACCAGACTGGACATCATTCTATCGGCGTGAAGGAAAGACCGAACATTTCCTGACTTAAAACGGTTTTCACATCTGTTCATGCTCTTTTTCCTGTTCTTGAAAAAAAAAAAGTAAAAAGCGGTGACGTGCCGGAGTAAAATCACAACGGTAGCGTACTCAGGCAGCTGGTGACGCAGGTCGGTTGCGACGAGGGCTGTAGTGAGAATGGTCATTTTGTATGTCAGGTTTTCAGCACTCTCAAATCTCACTTTATTTTAATTAACATTTATGGATACAACTCAGTATCTGATAATAACACTTTGCTCACGAATGTAGAAAATAAAATGTGTTATTTGTTGGCCAGATTTCCTCATGCTTATCTTGTTATTGGGGGGTGATTTTAATGTTACTCTGGACAACACTGTCGATAGGGGGCCACCAGGACGCCAAACTAATACCAGTGTGAAGTTAAAATCACGAATGCAAAGACTTGACTTCGTAGATGCAATAAAACAAGGACTAGACAGTCAGGAATAGATTTTTGGTTCGTCTTTAGCGATCTTAATGACTGTAAATGTTCACATTCTGTCAACCCTGCTGACGGATCACTAGGCATCCTAATTAGCATATTTTACCTCCTACTTCCACTGACCATCAACAAAATTCATACGGGAAACTTCATAGCTCTGTTTTCTGTCATGAAGCAGTAAAACTCAAGATTAAAGAACTAATCCGTGCATTTTGGAATGAGGCTGAAAGAGTATATGTGAGTAAATGGGAACTTTTAAAGTTTGAAATTGGAAAATATTTTAGAAAATATTATAATGAACTGGGTAAAAACAAACGTTATGAAGAAGAAAAGGTGATTTCTGAAATAACTGCTTTATTTCTGTATGTCCTGATAAATTATCCTCTGCAGAAAAAGAAACACTATTTGAATATGAAAACGAGTCAGATAAGATCTGTGAGTCTGGAGCTGACGGGGCTTTTGTGAGGTCCAGGAGGCAATGGCTGGAGGGAGGGGGCAGAACCCAGCACATTTGTTCAGGCTAGAAAAACACCAATCCAAGAATAAAACCATTCATCAGCTAAGAATAGATGATGTCATAAGTGATGATGCTGATCAGAGTCCAAACTTCTGTTCAAGCTTTTGCAGGAAATTATACAGTTCTGGATGATGGGAAGATGCACTGTTTCGTTTCTGGACTCTTTAGCTGGTATGAGTCCGATCAGGACGGCTGAACAAAGGTTCTGTCATGGTCCGGTCACTTTAAAGAAATATTGGATTCAGTCGATAGTTTAAAGAACAGTAAATGTCCTGGAGTGGACGGTCGTACATCTGAATTCATAAATCCTCCTCAGAAGAATTAGCTCCATTTTTATTAGAAGTGAAAGTATTACCAAAGGTGTCCCCCCCCCACTCTGACGCAGGGCCTCATAACACTGATTCCCAAGCCCCAAAAAGATATGTCACTCAGTATAATTGGCGTCTAATTAGTCTCCTCAATAATGACGATAAAATTTTAGCTATTGTTGCTAAACGCTTAAAAACTGTGTTGGATGAAATGATCAATGAGACACAGTCTGGATTTATGAAGAACAGGCGTATTTCTAACGTCAGACTTGTACTTGACATATTAGATCAACCAGAGTTGATTAACAACCAAAGTTTCATCCTCTTTTTGGACTTTCACAAAGCGTTCCACTCAGTTAAACATGAATTCATCTTTTAAACTCAGCAAATTTGACTTTGGGGATTTTTTTTGCCAAACAATTAAAACTTTATACGCTCATGGAAAAAGTTCCATTAAACTAAAAAATGGCACATCCCGAGGTTTGAATTAAAAAGGGGGGTACGTCAGGGATGTCCTATCAGTCCTTATTTATTTCTGCTATCCACTCCATTATTATTATTGAAAGGCATATCGGCTGCAGATAAGGAAGCAGTATGAGTCCACGTGCTGATGACACCACCCTTTTTTTGGAAGACTCCTCTCAAGTTTCCCCTGCTCCTGGTATCATTCAGAGGTTTTCAGGCTACAGGACTTCATTTAAATGTAAATAAATGCGAATTAATGGCAGTCGAGAACTGTGAGTTACCTTCTGTCTGCAATATTCCCGTCAAAGAAAAAGTCACATATTTGGGAATAATTGTAACTACTGTAATAAATTTAGTGCATTTGACACAATTACTCCATGTTCCCTCTGTAAACACGCATTCATCATGTCGAAAAAAATAGTGCATGTACCAGATTCTCAACGTTCTCTACGGCAGGGGCGCCTAAACTTTTGCCTGCAAGGGTCAGAGTGAAAACAGACATGAGGCCAAATCAGAGATTTTAAGGGTGAAACTCAAACATAACGACTGTCTATTACTGGTAACAAATGTTTACTACTGGAAACGAGTGTTTATTACTGGTAACAAATGTTTATTACTGGTAACGACTGTTTACTACTGGAAACGAGTGTTTATTACTGGAAACGAGTGTTTACTACTGGAAACGAGTGTTTATTACTGGTAACAAATGTTTACTACTGGAAACGAGTGTTTATTACTGGTAACAAATGTTTACTACTGGAAACGAGTGTTTACTACTGGAAACCAGTGTTTATTACTGGTAACAAATGTTTATTACTGGTAACGAGTGTTTATTACTGGTAACAAATGTTTATTACTGGTAGCGACTGTTTATTACTGGTAACGACTGTTTACTACTGGTAACCAGTGTTAATTATTGGTAACAAATGTTTATTACTGGTAACGACTGTTTATTACTGGTAACAAATGTTTATTACTGGTAACGAGTGTTTATTACTGGTGACAAATGTTTATTACTGGTAACGACTGTTTACTACTGGAAACGAGTGTTTATTACTGGTAACAAATGTTTATTACTGGTAACGACTGTTTACTACTGGAAACAAATGTTTATTACTGGTAACAAATGTTTATTACTGGTAGCGACTGTTTATTACTGGTAACGACTGTTTACTACTGGTAACCAGTGTTTATTACTGGTAACAAATGTTTATTACTGGTAACGACTGTTTACTACTGGAAACAAATGTTTATTACTGGTAACAAATGTTTATTACTGGTAGCGACTGTTTATTACTGGTAACGACTGTTTACTACTGGAAACCAGTGTTTATTACTGGTAACAAATGTTTATTACTGGTAACGACTGTTTATTACTGGTAACAAATGTTTATTACTGGTAACGAGTGTTTATTACTGGTAACGACTGTTTACTACTGGAAACGAGTGTTTATTACTGGTAACAAATGTTTATTACTGGTAACGACTGTTTACTACTGGTAACGAGTGTTTATTACTGGTAACAAATGTTTATTACTGGTAACGACTGTTTACTACTGGTAACGAGTGTTTATTACTGGTAACAAATGTTTATTACTGGTAACGACTGTTTATTACTGGTAACAAATGTTTATTACTGGTAACGACTGTTTACTACTGGAAACGAGTGTTTATTACTGGTAACAAATGTTTATTACTGGTATTGAGTGTTTATTACTGGTTCATCACTGGGGGGTCAATCTGGGATGGAAGTCATGTAAGGGGGGGGGCCTCTGGGAGAAGGAGGGGTGTGAGGACTCGGTCCTCAGGTGCGACTGTCCTGCAGATATTTAAGGCTCCTTCGCTTCAGCAAACCTGATTCAGATTAATGTGTCAATCAGCCCAACAGGTTCTGAACTACGACTCACTAAAGAGAGTCAGGAGCAGGTAGACCTGCAGGATCCTGGTCCAGGACTGGAGCAGGTAGACCTGCAGGATCCTGGACCAGGACCGGAGCAGGTAGACCTGCAGGATCCTGGTCCAGGACTGGAGCAGGTAGACCTGCAGGATCCTGGTCCAGGACTGGAGCAGGTAGACCTGCAGGACCCTGAACCAGGACCGGAGCAGGTAGACCTGCAGGATCCTGGTCCAGGACCGGAGCAGGTAGACCTGCAGGATCCTGGACCAGGACCGAAGCATGTAGAACTGCAGGATCCCTGTCCAGGACCGGAGCAGGTGGACCTGCAGGATCCTGGTCCTCCAGGACCAGAACAGGTAGACCTGCAGGATCCTGGTCCAGGACCGGAGCAGGTAGACCTGCAGGATCCTGGTCCAGGACCGGAGCAGGTAGACCTGCAGGATCCTGGTCCAGGACCGGAGCAGGTAGACCTGCAGGATCCTGGACCAGGACCGGAGCAGGTAGACCTGCAGGATCCTGGTCCAGGACCAGAGCAGGTAGACCTGCAGGATCCTGGACCAGGACCGGAGCATGTAGACCTGCAAGATCCCTGTCCAGGACCGGAGCAGGTGGACCTGCAGGATCCTGGTCCAGGACTGGAGCAGGTAGACCTGCAGGATCCCTGTCCAGGACCGGAGCAGGTAGACCTGCAGGATCCTGGTCCAGGACTGGAGCAGGTAGACCTGCAGGATCCTGGACCAGGACCGGAGCAGGTAGACCTGTAGGATCCCTGTCCAGGACCGGAGCAGGTGGACCTGCAGGATCCTGGTCCTCCAGGACCAGAACAGGTAGACCTGCAGGATCCTGGTCCAGGACCGGAGCAGGTAGACCTGCAGGATCCTGGACCAGGACCGGGGCAGGTAGACCTGCAGGATCCTGGACCAGGACCGAAGCAGGTAGACCTGCAGGATCCTGGACCAGGACCGAAGCAGGTAGACCTGCAGGACCCTGAACCAGGACCGGAGCAGGTAGACCTGCAGGATCCTGGACCAGGACCGGAGCAGGTGGACCTGCAGGATCCTGGTCCAGGACCGGAGCAGGTAGACCTGCAGGATCCTGGACCAGGACCGGAGCAGGTGGACCTGCAGGATCCTGGTCCTCCAGGACCAGAACAGGTAGACCTGCAGGATCCTGGTCCAGGACCGGAGCAGGTAGACCTGCAGGATCCTGGACCAGGACCGGAGCAGGTGGACCTGCAGGATCCTGGTCCTCCAGGACCAGAACAGGTAGACCTGCAGGATCCTGGTCCAGGACTGGAGCAGGTAGACCTGCAGGACCCTGAACCAGGACTGGAGCAGGTAGACCTGTAGGATCCCTGTCCAGGACCGGAGCAGGTGGACCTGCAGGATTGTGGTCCTCCAGGACCAGAGCAGGTAGACCTGCAGGATCCTGGTCCTCCAGAACCAGAACAGGTAGACCTGCAGGATCCTGGTCCAGGACTGGAGCAGGTAGACCTGCAAGATCCTGGTCCAGAACCGGAGCAGGTAGACCTGCAAGATCCTGGTCCAGGACTGGAGCAGGTAGACCTGCAAGATCCTGGTCCAGGACCGGAGCAGGTAGACCTGCAGGGTTCTGGTCCAGGACCGGAGCAGGTAGACCTGCAGGATCCTGGTCCAGGACCGGAGCAGGTAGACCTGCAGGGTTCTGGACCAGGACCGGAGCAGGTAGACCTGCAGGATCCTGGACCAGGACCGGAGCAGGTAGACCTGCAGGATCCTGGACCAGGACCGGAGCAGGTAGACCTGCAAGATCCTGGTCCAGGACCGGAGCAGGTAGACCTGCAGGGTTCTGGTCCAGGACCGGAGCAGGTAGACCTGCAGGATCCTGGTCCAGGACCGGAGCAGGTAGACCTGCAGGATCCTGGACCAGGACCGGAGCAGGTGGACCTGCAGGATCCTGGTCCTCCAGGACCAGAACAGGTAGACCTGCAGGATCCTGGTCCAGGACCGGAGCAGGTAGACCTGCAGGACCCTGAACCAGGACTGGAGCAGGTAGACCTGTAGGATCCCTGTCCAGGACCGGAGCAGGTAGACCTGCAGGATCCTGGACCAGGACCGGAGCAGGTAGACCTGCAGGATCCTGGTCCAGGACCGGAGCAGGTAGACCTGCAGGATCCTGGACCAGGACCAGAGCAGGTAGACCTGCAGGATTGTGGTCCTCCAGGACCGGAGCAGGTAGACCTGCAGGATCCTGGTCCTCCAGAACCAGAACAGGTAGACCTGCAGGATCCTGGTCCAGGACTGGAGCAGGTAGACCTGCAAGATCCTGGTCCAGAACCGGAGCAGGTAGACCTGCAAGATCCTGGTCCAGGACTGGAGCAGGTAGACCTGCAAGATCCTGGTCCAGGACCGGAGCAGGTAGACCTGCAGGGTTCTGGTCCAGGACCGGAGCAGGTAGACCTGCAGGATCCTGGTCCAGGACCGGAGCAGGTAGACCTGCAGGGTTCTGGACCAGGACCGGAGCAGGTAGACCTGCAGGATCCTGGACCAGGACCGGAGCAGGTAGACCTGCAGGATCCTGGACCAGGACCGGAGCAGGTAGACCTGCAAGATCCTGGTCCAGGACCGGAGCAGGTAGACCTGCAGGGTTCTGGTCCAGGACCGGAGCAGGTAGACCTGCAGGATCCTGGTCCAGGACCGGAGCAGGTAGACCTGCAGGGTTCTGGACCAGGACCGGAGCAGGTGGACCTGCAGGATCCTGGACCAGGACCGGAGCAGGTAGACCTGCAGGATCCTGGACCAGGACCGGAGCAGGTAGACCTGCAGGATCCTGGTCCAGGACTGGAGCAGGTAGACCTGCAAGATCCTGGTCCAGGACCGGAGCAGGTAGACCTGCAGGGTTCTGGTCCAGGACCGGAGCAGGTAGACCTGCAGGATCCTGGTCCAGGACCGGAGCAGGTAGACCTGCAGGGTTCTGGACCAGGACCGGAGCAGGTAGACCTGCAGGATCCTGGACCAGGACCGGAGCATCATTCCATTATTTGTGACAAGCTGTATAGCAATTACTGTAATTACTGAGTAAACATAAATACTGCAGTGACACTGGTGCGTAACGTTTACAAACGATGCGCTGCATCGCTTCAAGACGATGCCAACGGCAGCATCAGGATGGAGAGTCTTTAGAGACCATGAGGATTTTCTGGCCCATGATGATGATGATGATGATGATGATGATGATGATGATGACCGGCTAATAATCACATTTACTTTTGCAGCTTTTGTCTATGAACTGGACCCAGATACCCCGACCACCGAAACCGTTCCCACCCCGACGCATCAGCAGCTGCTGACCACAGCGCGCTCCGTGATGGAGCCATCAACTTCAGCAAAGACCGGCGGAGGTGTTTACAGGCGAGGGGGGGGGCACGTGAGGGGGAATCGCGCTGCATCACACCAAACAGGTGTTCTGTGTTCTGCACACAGTCGCTCTGACACGGCGTTTCCTCCACAGACTTCTGGATCAGACTCTGTTACATCATCGCCACAACAACCTGCTGTCACTCAGCAGACTCTAGTTCATCTGCGTTTCCTGTGACGCCCAAATAAAATGATTCTGAGGCTCCACTTCACCAACAAGCACCTCCACTTCCGTCTCCGCGAAATTACGTTTAAATTTCTTTTCGATCGCCACAATTCCGTTTTAAATGCCTCAGATCAGCTGCTCATTTATATGCAGAAACATCCATGAGGAGCTTTGCATTGACCATCTATGGTAGAATGTGGGCGTGTAGGGGGCGGGGCCAAATTCACCTGCACAAACTTCCAGGAAGAGTGTGATTTATAAAGGGGAAATTGCTTGAATCTGTGGGTACGCACGGTTTTATAAATCTGAATATTTTTTGGCGTACGCAAACTTTTGGTTTTGGGCGTACGTACACTTTTAGTAAAGATCCTACGCAAAGTTTTATAAATGAGACCCCTGGTTATTCTCGTTACTAAAACTAATGAAAAAACTGAAACTAAAATTGATAAAATATTTTCATGAACTGAAATAAAAATAAAAACGACAGTTTTTCAACAGATGGGTTTCCTGTTTACAAACATTGCAGTTGCTAGGCAACCAGGGGGCAAAAAGCCTGTTTTGTATTGCATCTACGGCCAAACACGCACTCATATCATTCATAAAAATGTAAAGTAACCCGACGAAACAAACAGAGATCGTTGTGTTTTAAATTATATTGAATAAATCTGTATTTTGATGACGAATAACAAAATACCGACGCTGCGTTGCCGTGTTATATTTCTATCACGATTACAGTAACTTGGTAAGGGAGTCATCACCCGGAAACGGCATTTTTCTGGTTAAAACATGGATATTATTCGTGTTGGACCTCATTTGAAATTTGCCTGAAAAACCTGAGTTAGAAAGCGGCTTAAACTTTCGTTTAGACTCTTTGTTCAAACCAAAAGAGGCCACAACAATCTGCAGCCTGCAGCAGGTTCAGTTCAGCTCCGTGTCGTCCTCACCTCCTCCATACAGGAGCAACTTTCACTAGTTTGGATTAAACCAGGCAAAGACGACATCATCACTACGTTTGGAAAGGAGCTGATTCCAGCTGTTAGGGACGAACACGCATTGCTGTCGGTAAGTTTCGCTGCTTGTGGAACGTTCTGCTTTATTGTGGATGAGATCGTGGTGGACAGCAGACAGACTAGCTAACTGCTAGCAAGCTAACTGCTAACAAGCTAACAGTATAAACTCAAACGCCATCTGATTTACAACCCCCGTACTTCGTACTAAATCTCCGGGATGCATTGTTATGCCACGTGAACGTTCGTAAACGGCTCCACCATCAGTTTCTTCTTCTTTTTTAAGTTCGTGTCTAAGCAGCAGAGGACGGCTGTCACACACAGTGTTTACAGTTTATGTCATGCAGCCGATCGCGGCGGTGATGCTGCTATTACAGTCTTCCCACTAGAATACGGGAATCATTTCTGCCTCCGCCGTGGTTTAATCCTACATGTGACCATGGTGAAAGACTAAATAAATCCTAGTCTGAACCGGAATAAGTTATCTGGGAGGGTTTTCTGCAGATCAGTCACGCCTACTGTCCTATTTTCACCATTTTCAGCTGTTTACATGCATTAATGTTTTGATTTTTGCAACCGAACAAATACCAGGACTCAAACATTATATTTCCCCGACACTTTCACGTCATATCTTGACCTCATCTGCATTAAAAGTCGAGTTTTGTATGTAAAACACGTCTTCTCATAGTTCAATAATGCTTTTCCTCTGTTTTCTTGCCCCCTGGTTGCGTGCGCATCCTATCTGTGACGTTGCTCAGAAACCATCTATAACTAGAGTTTTCTCTGAGTGATGGTAGATAGAGGAGGAAAGGGAGTGAAAGGAGGAGGGCTCATCAACATTTGGACCACAAATATTTACAATATACAGTCTAATATTCTGTCTGGTTTTAGAAGTGGCCGTAGTTCTGAGACTGCACTGATTAAGGTTTTAAATTAAATCTTCGTGGCTTCGGACTCTGGTCATACTGTTGCTCTCCTGCTGTTGGGCCTCACAGCAGCATTTAGCAGACCACCAGATTTTATTGGCTCGTTTGGAAAACTGGGCGGGCATTCGAGGCCTAGTTCTTTCCTGGTTTAGGTCTTATTTAACTAGCAGAAGTTTTTCAGAGCAGGTTGGAGATGCCATGTTGTCCTCAGCCCCTCTGACCTGTGGAGTTCCCCAGGGTCTGTTCTTGGACCTTGCCTTGGACTACGCCCAACTGACAATCGTGGGTAAAACCGGGCAAATAATCGTGTAGTGTGCCGCTAGCTTAAGGCCCGATCCCAACCCCC
>JALJCO010010707.1:0-16819 GCA_023101725.1 Atherinomorus stipes | reverse complement strand
CTTTCCGTACCCACGGTGTACTTATGCTGTTACCATCATAGGGGATTATCACGCTTACCGGAAGTTCCCGGCTTTTGGACACTTCCTCTTCCGGGCCATGTTAACGACAGCCGTTCCTGCTCTGTCATACTGTTTAAATCGTATAAACTCCAAACATACTTTAAGTTTTCATTCCAGACCGAAGTGATACTGGATCAGGAGCTGGATCAAAGCGATCGATTTGCCGCGGGGGGAAGGGCCGAACTTTATAATAAAACACACGTTTGTTTGTCGCCGATGGGGCACAACACCGGCACTTCACAGCATGCTAGCATTAGCCAGCTAGCGTTTACTGACGTGCTTAACATTGTGCGTCCTAAAACACACAAACATCTGAAAATCGGGTCTGCATCCCCCGTTTCCAGTGGAACAACTGGGGACTGCCGAGAAAGGAGACACTTTCAGATGCTTGTGTGTTTTCAGCTGCACAACTTTAGCCACGTCATCAAGCTGGCTAATGCTTACAGGCTAACACGACTGTATAGTCTGCCGGCCACAAACAAACGTGTATCGTTTTATTATAAAGTTCGGTCCTCCACTGCGGCGAATCGGTCGTTTTGATCCACTTCTTCCTTAGCATCACTCAGTCTGGAATGAAAACTTGGCATTGGCGTTTATCCGATTTACAAAGTTTAACAGAGTAGTAGCTGGCGGACTACTGTTAGCAGGTTAGCATTAGCCAGCTTGATGACGTGCCTAACTTTGTGCGGCTGAAAACACACAAGCATCTGAAAGCGTCTCCTTTCTTGGCAGTCCCCAGACCCGATTTATGTGTGTTTTAAGACGCACAAAGTTAAGCACGTCGGTAATTGTAGCTGGCTAATGCTAGCATGCCGGTGTTGTGCCCCACCGGCTGCAAACAAACATGCTACGTTGTTTTATTATAAAGTTCGGCCCTTCACTCTGGAGAATCGCTTTGATCCACTTCCTCCTTAGTATCACTTCAGTCTGAATCCGTGAAAATTTCAGTAGGGTTTGCGTTTATTCACGTTATCTACGAAGTAAAGCAGGGAAATTGAACTGAACCGGAAGTGAGCTGTCTAACTGTTTAACCTGTTTAAAACCACCTGGGCGCCGGCGCCCAGGCTGTGTTTTAGTCACACTTTTCTAATTTATATTTTCAGAAACTAGAAGGTGTAAGCTTTCAAATGATGTCTCACACAAGTAATTTGCCTTACAGTTCCTCTGTTATTTGCATTTCCATTTGGGTATGCAAAATAGGCGAGATTACTTAAAAAGGTGGGAGTTAAGAGGTTAAAACCGGAAGTTCGGAACACGGAAGCGTGATAATCCCCTATTGCCATCATGTGAAGCTTGAATTTCTCATTTTAATATATCATGAAAAAAAGGGGGGATCCAAACACATGAAGAACTTGGTGGTAAATGGAGGTAGATGTTTGTGAACGTCTTCCAGCAGAAGACTCCAGTCTGCTTATCAGAGCAGTCCCTGTTCAGTGCTGTCCAATTACAGGTAGTCCTGGGAGACATCACACCTTCTTCAGTCACCATGACACCAGGAACACCACAACACTGCTGCTCAGCCAAGACGGAGAAATGCTGTATGTCGGAGCTCAGGATGCTGTGTTGGCGCTAAACGTCAGCCACAAGAGCGGCATCATCCTGAAGAGCAAGGTAGGGGAACGGCTGGCTAACAGCATACTCATCACTGCTTTTACTGGATTGTTGGGAATAAAAGATGAGGAAGCCCTTGCCTCATTCCTGGAGGGAGGGTTGAGGAGTTAAACCAGCTCTGCAGGCTCAGACGGTTTAACCCTAAACAATAATCACTGAATCCCCACACTGAAAAACAAGCTGTTGGATTTACTTAATTCAATAGTGGACAATGGTTGCACACAGATGAGTTGCTTTGGCAGCAACCCTAAAAATGGAGTTAAATTGACACAAGTTATTCATGTTCAATAAACCTGTTTCATGTTGATTCAGAGTGATTGAAACATGTTTTGATGAAATAATTAGAGTCCTTGGAAGATTTTGAACCTTCAAAGTTTCATCACCTTACCCTATAATATCCAATAACTTCTACTCCAACACTATTTGGTCACTTATACTCTACAGCAGGGGTGGGGAACCTGGTCCTCATCCTGCAGGTCTTCCACATGTTCTTGCTCCGACACACCTGATTCATATCAATAAGTCTCTGTGCAGAACTAGATTGGTTAGATCCGTTTGATTTGAATCAGGTGTGCTGGAGTGGGAAGAAATGGGGATGAAGGGACACCGGCCCTTGTGGACCAGGGTTCCCCACCACTGCTGTACACATTATTTTCACTTTACGTCAAGGGTGTCCAGCTCCGGTCCTCAGGGGCCACAGTCCTGCAGGTTTTCTAGGCCTCCCTGCTGCAACACACCTGACTCAAATTAGTGAGTCATTGTGCAGAACTTCAAAGACTGATTGACTCATTAATTTGAACCAGGTGTGCTGGAGCAGGAAGCATTAAAGGAGCCGTATCATGAAAAATGGACTTTTAAGAGCTTTTCAGCATGTTACTGTGTTATTTCTTCATAAAAACTTCACTTAAGTAATGCATGTGAGTAATATATATGAATATTCAGGCCAAGCTCTTGTTCCCTTAACACGACTGACTGACCACTGGTGTATCTAACAAGGTGGCACCAATCATGAAGCGACAAATAGGCATGCGCAGCATCGTAGCAAGACGCCATCTTTGTTCAAGAGAAACTGGAGGAGAATCCTAACCTATACACACTCTCTGAGGAAGAAACTAACAGCCTGCAGGAAGATTTCCTCAGAGACAGCCGTCAGCTAACAGACGTTTTGCTCCAGAGTTCGGAAGAAAAGATTTTTTTTTTCTCTCTTGAGGTAGGCAAGTTGGAAAAAATGTGGTTGTGTTCGGCATGGGAGTTTATTTGTTGTACTGGATGATGAATCGACTCCAGAAGTGGTTGGATTTTATCTTCAGGAGCAGAAAAACCCTCAACTTTGTGTGAGAATTTCACTCCTGACAACTTCATGAATCTCGGGCAGTAAAGTGCTTTTTCTCGGGGATTACTTCTGAAACCTGACACAGTTCCACCATAAAAACGCCTCTCAGACAGACAACACCGGTGAGTGGAAACGTCTCCCAGCTCAATGCTAACTGCTAGCCTATGACTTGTTAGCTAATTCACTTACTTGTCAGGGTCTCTGTGGTACTGCGTGTACTTCAACTCCATATCAGACTCTAGGTCGAGCATACAGCTCCATAACAGGCTGGTGCATTTTATTCCATTGATCGGAGTCCGATCATCAATCGGTGTTTACAAATAATGTCCACAGGAGTGACAAAGCTGGTGTTAAAAACAATTCTGTTTCCTTTAGAATCTGTGGGCCCGATTTACAAAAGGTTTGCGCTTGTTAAAACAGGCGCTATCTTCATTACGCACGCAATAATCCGCCAGAGCTGATTTACAAAGCAGGGCAAAAGGAGGTTTGCGCCTGTCAAGGGGCAAAATAGCGCCGCTGTCCATTTTGCGCATCTGCTGCAGATGAATATGCAAACTGGGCGTTTCGGCCAGAAAGCGCAAAATATTGGGAGGAGACTATGCAAAACCTCAGTTTAACACGCGCAATGTGATCTATCAACCGTTCAACGGAAAGCGGGGGCAAAAGATTGCGTGCAATTTAGCACGTCTGAAAAGCAGGTATAACTGGCAGCTTTACGCACTGATGGCTGAAAGATGCTGCACACAGGACTGCAGACATCGGGTCAGAATCATTTCTCATGATGTGTTCAGGCGACACGTCAAGTTTTCATTATTTAATTAAATAACAATCATCACTGTTTAACACGAGTTAATTCTAGACATGAAGCAGAACATCTGCAGCTGCAGCATCATGGTAGTTAAAGCTGACATTATTTATGTCTTTTTATTTTCTTTTACTTTTTGCCAATGGCATATTTTTAAATTAAAATCATCTCCTGCTCCTCCACGCCGCAGCGACTGCTGCTGCTGTTCTGAGGTTGCTGTCCTGTGTGAAGTTGGCCCCCACCCCACAAAAAACTCAGTGAAAATAACCAGTAACGCACAAACTATTGATACTACTTTAGTTTTGTGTGGGGTGGGGGGCAATTACACAGGTCCCGCGGCTGGCATTGTGCCAAAGAGCGCGCAGTCTGTGCGTAATATCAGATCTTTACCAGCGTGTCCTTATCTATGTCCTTAAACTGGCCTCTTCTTACGACCCACAGGGAAACCTGCTGCATCGTTTTTATTTATAGTTATTATATGAAGAGTTCATTTGCAAAAACAGACAAACATCACTGTGGAAAAACAGTTAACTGCTTTTGTTGCTGTCCGGTACAAACGTCCTATCTCCATTTTACATCATTAAAACCCTCTACTTCATGTGAGCTTGATTTGCTGAAAATATTAAAAAAGTAAATGAAGAGTTTATTTGCAAAAGCAGTTAACTCCGTTTTTTCTAAATGGCGTTTGTCTATTTTTGCAAATGAACTCTTCATATTTATCTTATATTCTGTTTTTTATTTGCCTCATATCTCTGAAACTAACATCTCTCTATCAGGATGACTTTCATTTTGCGTTTACCACATGCTCTTCTGAACTTTCCGTGGCGCAGGGAGAGCGCACGCTAAATCCTCATTTAAATCCTGCTGTTTGCGCCTGTTACAGATTGCGCGTGTAATCTTTGTAGATCACCCGCAAACGCTAAAATGACAGCGCACGCTATTTTTTTTGCGAGGCAAAGACGTTAGACTCGCAATTTGGAGTCTTTGTAAATCAGGTCCTGTGTCTGTTCCAGGGCGACGTCATAAAATGGGCATAAAACATGTGGAGATTGGTTGAGAGCTTCAGTGGGTCAGTGCAGTCAGCCATCTTACTTCCATGTTGGAAATTAGACGCATAAAAAACTAATATTTAACACCAAATTATTTTCTATAGTGGCGATGGGAGCATATTTAGCTGATACAGTTGTGTGAAAATGTGTTTGCCCCCTTCCTGATTTCTTACTTTTTGCATGTTAGTCAAACTTAAATGTTTCAGATCATCAAAAAAATTTAAATATTAGACCAAGATAACACAAGTAAACACAACATGCAGTTTTTAAGTGGAGATTTTTATTTTTAACTCACTGGCTGCCATTCACGTGTAAACACGTTAATTCAAATCCGAACGTTAACTGCCAATCACGTGTTTCCGCGTTAATTAAGGGTTTTAATTAGGGGAGCTGTTTTAATCTCTGGCGGAGCTTGTCAGAGAGTCCAGAGCCCGTCTGGTGACATGGACAGAAAAAAAGTTGGCAAGATGTCAAGTCGTGGCCAAGCATTAATAACTCGTGGCCGCGAGTTATTAATGCGTGGGAATGAGATAGTATGAGTTGTATAAGTAGAGAATATAGACTTGATTTCATATTATTTCAACCTTGGAATGAACTATAATAATATCCTGCGATCTCTTGCTATCAAACACAGGATGGTAATTAGTAAGAGACGCGTAATTCGGGTGCTGAAAGCATACGGATTGAGACGTAAACAGTATGCGGACATTGGCCAAGTTATTGACTCCATCCAGAAGGAGCTGCAAGGACCCGGGAGACTTATATGTGCGGTTCATCCTCGCATCTCTGGATCCACTCGCGTCCCCCCCATTAGGATTAGAAATAGATGTGGGCTTTAGAGGGAGCCTTATCTTCACAAGTAGCTTGCGTGCGCACTGTGCAGTCTTGTATGCATGTGGTCAAAAACAGGGTAACTGTCACGAACATTCGGCTACTAGTCTACTGTATGCAGCTGATTTAAAAACATATCACAGACGGATGGAAAGTCTTTTAACAACCACAGAAAATAAACAAACAAACAAATAAATTAAAAAAAACAAGTGGTCACTATTGGTTCACAGTACACAATAAACAATGTTGCTGTCCAGGGTGCTGAAAGAAACGGATCACCTGCGTCGTTGATATTATGTGTAATAAATCAATAAAAACACAAAGCTGACCACTAAGTGAGATTCATTTAATTTACAAAATATCAG
This sequence comes from Atherinomorus stipes, assembly GCA_023101725.1. Classification (NCBI taxonomy): domain Eukaryota; kingdom Metazoa; phylum Chordata; class Actinopteri; order Atheriniformes; family Atherinidae; genus Atherinomorus; species Atherinomorus stipes. Next base: position 10,765 of record JALJCO010010707.1, on the reverse strand, counting down.
GAACCTCAAGGAGAGTTAATTTAACCTGAAAGTGCATTATTTGTAGATTTCCCCTTTGTGGGTTGTTTTCAGGGAAACCTACTTCGAACTCTGCACCCAAACAGAATGTTTTCTCTGTAATCTGCGTTATCCTGATGTAACAGCGCCAACAAAAAGGAGCAACCTTATGTCCAGGAAGTCCCCCCAGAAAAGGCCTTCATCTTTCAGCTCTCCAAAGAACTGTATCCAGAACTCCATTCCTTCTTTGCATAGGAAACAGGACAAAAGCTGAAAGATCGCTCCATGGCGCGCGCCGCAACGACCGCACAGCGCCTAATGTGGTCGACAACATCTGTTAACATGGGCGCAGAAATAAAACTGCAGTGCTTCGGCGTGCTTCCACATGCAGTGTGTCCTTAAAGCAGCCTTCGGTTTAGCCTCCGTGCTTTTTTAGCTTGGATCCTCTCAGTGCTCCTCCTCTCTGGACCCAGTTCCTCCTCTCTGGACCCGGTTCCTCCTCTCTGGATCCGGTTCCTCCTCTCTGGACCCGGTTCCTCCTCTCTGGACCCGGTTCCTCCTCTCTGGACCCAGTTCCTCCTCTCTGGACCCGGTTCCTCCTCTCTGGACCCGCTGCTGCGCTGAAGCTGCTGGTTCTGTGCCACATGCGCGCATTCTGTGCGTAATGTCACTTGCTTCAACAGCAACTCCTTATCCATGACCAAACGGGCCTCTTCTCGAGCTCTGCAGGGAAACCTGCTGTATTGTTTATATTTCATTTATAATTATTACTCATGTTATAGCCTATTCTATATTGTATTTACATCTTCCATGTATCTCTGTCTCCATAGGGTCGAATTTCATTTAGTTTACCATATGTTCTTCAACTTTCCATGGCAAAGTAACAGTGCAGCTAAATCCTCATTTAAATACTGCTGTTTGCGCCTGTTACAGATTTTTTTTTAAGCAATCTTAGATCGCCAGCAAACAGCGAAGACATCACACGTGAACTCTCAGCGCTGCAAACAAAAACCTTACACATTGCCGCCCAATAACTCTCGTGTGTGCATACACTCTCATAGAGCCATAAAGTATCCACATCACGCATGATCAACAGCTGTTTATTCGAACACATCGGGCTCAGCAGCAGAATAAAGGACACAATAAAGCAGCTGTGCGCACTACTGCAGCTCTTAGTTTGAAGTTCAGAGACGGCCGCTTGGCCTTAACGCATTTATTATTTTATCATCAGAGTCCGGTTTGTCCGCGAGCTCTTTTTCAAAGATGAGCAGCGAGATGGTGTCCAGTTTCTCTGAGCATCGTGGCTCTGCTGGTGGATTTAACCCAGTTTACAACTGGAAACAGAGTCCACGCAGCAACTGGAACAGGCGGTGTTACCAGAATACGCAGTAAACGGTTCATGTTGGGAAACGAGTCCAACAATAATGGACAGGATCTGACTGCCTGCTCGGCGCGCGAAATGTTCAGCTGGCAAAACGCATCGGACAGGCAGCAGCTTCATTATTCCAACACTCTGAAAACTATTCAGTTCGTCCATGTGTCTGTTTCATAGCTTTAAGCCGCAGTTAGCGTTCTCCCAATGCTTGCTGGGCGAGGGGTCACTTAGCTGTAGTTAGCCATGTGTGCTAGCTGCGTCTGTGTGGCCCCCACACACCCATAAGGCCATGGCGCTGTCTGTGGTGCTGAAATAGCGCAAATTGTGCTGCAGAACTCATCTAATCCACAATCTCTCCATTTCGTCCTTCTGTCTCTGTTTGCCATTGTTATTCTACTAATTGAGCAGCTGTGCCATTGCAGGCCGTCACTGCACAGTGTCTGATGTCCATTTACCTTGTTTTACAAATGATCTGCTGTCTAGTGAGCAAATTGAATCTCTTAGTTCATCAATGATTATATTCAATTTTTTTTTTAATGGATAAAAGTGTGTTATTTCATATTTGAAACTGAAGCCGTTCATTCAGTACCTTTCTGGAAGCGGCCAAATAAACCTGCAGCAGATCCAGATCAGATATGTGAATTGTTTTATGACATGGCTAATAGTCTATAAGGGCCCACTACAAGTCCCCGCCCCCTCTGCACTTCCTCAGCGCCTGCCGCACATCCTACTTTTTCGCCCTGATGCCGTTCATCTGGCATTTCTTGTGCATCCACCTATAACCATGCAGTCTCCCGGGTCCTTGCAGCTCCTTCTGGATGGAGTCAATAACTTGGCCAATGTCCGCATACTGTTTACGTCTCAATCCGTATGCTTTCAGCACCCAAATTAAGCGTCTCTTACTAATTACCATCCTGTGTTTGATAGCAAGAGATCGCAGGATATCATTATAGTTCATTCCAAGGTTGAAATAATATGAAATCAAGTCTATATTCTCTACTTATAAAACTCATACTATCTCGTTCCCAAGCATGAATAACCCATGGCCACAACTTATACTATCTCGTGGCCACGCATTAATGACTCGTGGCCACGGGTTATTAATGTGTGGCCACGACTTGACATCTTGTGAACTTTTTTTCTGTCCATGTCACCAGACGGGCTCCGTAAGAGAGAACCAAGTGCTGATCATCTTTATTTCGGTAATTTTCAACCAATCCAGCAGATGGCAGTATCAGACAAGCTTAAAAAAACCTACCAGGAAGTAATGCACTTCCATGATGCCTGCCTGTGTTAGCGGTTGTTAGCCCAAGAAGTTTGCTGGATTCTGTTGCGAGGGGGAGAGAACATGGCGACATGTAGTAATCGAAGCAGTTTAGGAGGTTTGTGCGGACAGAGGAAGGTTTGTGGAAAAAGTGAAAAGATTACTAAAGAATGGAAAAAAATATAAACAAATGTTTTTTTCTGATAAAAGAAGAGAGTCTAAGCTTTCCTTTGGTACATTCAGTGTTTGCATTGGCATAGTACACAATATTCTGTGGATCTCCCAAAATCAGTGAAAATGCTTAAAAATCCTGGCAATATGGAGCGCTCTGCTCGGAAAAGGTCTGGCAGTCGAGTTAAAGGGGTGTGATGGAGACCTGTGGTTCCATCACCACCTGTTAAACTGTGTAAATAGTAAATGATTGCCAAAGTGGACAAGTACAATGTTTTATTGAAGTATGTCAGTGTACAATTTAAGTAAATAAATGCAGACTGTTAAATTGAAAGATGGAATAGTAAAATAATTGCTTGCAGAGGGGGACTGGCCATCTTGCCTGGGTAAAAAGAGAATGAAATTAGTATGAAGACTTTAAGAAAATGTTTACGTATTTGTACTTTCTTTACAGTGTATAAAATGTTGGACAGAGTAATGGCTTTTTCCTTACCTTTTGTCTTCTTCTTGGGAGGGCTGGGGAGGTAAAAGAGGGAGGTAGGCCAAATTAGCTGCTTAAAATCTGTTTGAGTGAACTATTGAAACGGGGAGGGGGGAAATGGTTTTGAGGATTTATGTGTTTATTCAAAGTAGATCGTAAAGGTAGAATTATTTAATTATTCATAGGTATGTATATTTGTAAATATTTATTCTTTATCTTCTCTTCTTTAGGGTGTTATTTTTATGTATATATTTTTGAGCTTTTCTATTATGCTCCCACCTCAATGGTTCATCTCAGCTAATTGTCTGCAGAAGGAGAATATAAATGAACTCAGATGCTTTTTAAGAGGTTGATGGATGATGAAGAGCTAAATACCAAAAATAACATTTCCACCCATGTTTCTCTCCGTTGCCTTGAACAGGCTGTGTGCTGCAAAATGCGCTGCAATTCGGTGTCCGAATTTCCCGCGCTGTCCTGCGGACGTGACGTCAAATGACGCTACATCCGCAGTTTTGATGCAGTAAAAAGATGGTCACGTTAAATAAAAACACTGTAAGCGATAGTTATGGATTATTCTGCCGTCAGAATACGATCTAGATCAACTGAAAGACACTAAAAATTGTAACTATGAAGAAAAAGCTTAGTAAACAACATTATAGCTTTCCAGCTCTGCCATGCGGACGTGACGTCACATGACGCTACATCCGCTGTTTTGATATAGGACGAAGCCGGTCGCGGTAAATTCAAACACTGTAAGCGATAGTTATGGATTATTCTGCCGTCAGCAAATGATTCAGATCAACTGAAAGACACGAAAAAGTGGAACTACGGAGAAAAAGGTGAGTAAACAACATTATAGCTTCAGTTTGTGCTCCCGTGACGGCTTGGCTCGTGGCTGCAGTTACCTGTGGCGCCAGTCGCGGCAGTCGCGAGTTTCGTTTCTTAATCTTGCCTTAAGTCCCTTTAAGTCTCACGCCTCTTCTTAAACTGTGGAGTGACCGACGGCCAAATTGACAGGGGGAAAAAATCCAAACCCACATGGCCCTTTCTGAAAAACGGATTGCCCCCTAAACCCAATAACTGGTTGGGCCACTCTTAGCAGCAACAACTGCAATCAAGGGTTTGAGATAACGGCCAATGAGTCTTCTACAGCGCTCTTGAGGAATTTTGTTCCACTCATCTTTGCAGAATTGTTGTAATTCAGCCACATTGGAGGCTTTTCCAGCATGAACTGCCTTTTTAAGGTCATGCCACAGCATCTCAATGGGATTCAGGTGGGGACTTTGACTAGGCCACTCCAAAGTCTTCATTTTGTTGTTCTTAAGCCATTCAGAGGTGGACTTGCTGGTGTGTTCTGGATCATTGTTCTGCTGCAGAACCCAAGTGTGCTTCAGCTTGAGGTCACCAACAGATGGCCGGACATTCTCCTTCAGGATTTTTTGGCAGACAGCAGAATTCATGGTTTCATTTACCACAGCAAGTCTTCCAGGTTCTGCAGCAGCAAAACAGCCCCAGACCATCACACTACCACCACCATATTTTACTTTTGGTATGATGTTCCTATTATAAAATGCTGTGTTACTTTTACACCAGATGTAATGGGACCTGCACCTTCCAAAAAGTTCAACTTTTGTCTCGTCAGTCCACAGAGTATTTTCCCAAAAGTCTTGGGGTCAAGATGCTTTCTGGCTAAACTGAGACGAGCCTTTATGTTCTTTTTGCACAGCAGTGGTTTTCGTCTTGGAACTCTGCCATGCAGGAAATTTTTGCCCCCCAGTCTCTTTCTGATGGTGGAGTCTTGAACACTGACCTTAATTGAGGCAAGTGAGGCCTGCAGTTCTTGGATGTTGTTCTGGAGTCTTTTGTGACCTCTTGGATGAGTCGTCGCTGTGCTCTTGGGGTCATTTTGGTCGGCCGGCCCCTCCTGGGAAGGTTCACCACTGTTCCATGTTTTCACCATTTGTGGATAATGGTTCTCACTGTGGTTCTCTGGAGTCCCAAAGCTTTAGAAATGGCTTTGGAACCTTTTCCAGACTGATCGATCTCAATTACTTTGTTTCTCATTTTTTCCTGAATTTCTTTGGATCGCAGCATGATGTCTAGCTTTTAAGGATCTTTTGGTCTACTTAAATTCGTCAGCCAGGTACGATTTAAGTGATTTCTTGACTGAGAACAGATGTGGCAGTAATTCAGCTTTCCAAAGAGGTGATAAACCACGGTTAATTTATGTTTTAATGGGGGGCAATACCTTTTTCACACAGTACCATAGAGGTTTTGATCCCCCCCGCCCCCCCTTACTAATAAAAATCTTCAGTAACTGCAATCTTTAAAAACTGCATTTTGTGTTAACTTGTGTTTGGAACGTTTGAAAAGCTGATACAGCTCCTTTATATACTTGCAGGATGATGACGCTTGCAGACTGATTCTGCAAGTGACTGATTCCCCCTATAATATCACTTTCATATCACATTGATACCGCATTAGTTGATGTGTGCTGGTAGTAATACACACTACGTGTATTTACCATTGCAGTATTTAATATTATACAGGTATGCACACATGTTGCATCAGTGATTATAATGAATGATTCTGGATAGGGATTGACTCATGGGATCACATGAATGTTTAAAGGTACAGTCCGGAGTTCCTGCCTGTTTCTGTTTGTAAACACTATTCTGACCGAGAGCCCTGTCCCCCGGGCTAATGGCTGCATCGCCCTTCAGCCCATTCAGCTTCAAGCCTCTCCTTCAGAGCACAGAAGCGGGTGAAAGCCAAACCAATATTAACCCTGGTTTTCCAAAGTGCACTATCTAAAGCTCTTACCACAGAGTACTTCCTTTTCTTTGGTGCGTCTACCTTTTTTTCTTTGAGAGTTTGAATGACTGGCATATGCTCCAACCATGGGCTTATCCCCACACAGCGCCATTCCCTTAGCTCCGTCACTGGCTGGTGATATAAACCGGAATCTCCACCCAGAAATGTCCCAACCAGACCATAACAAAGGGGAAAAGCTAATCACAGATGTGGGGAGTTGCAAAAATTCACCACCACACGTAGAGGCCTGGAGGCGCCGACTGAGACGGATTTCATTCACACAAGTCTAGCTTTTATTTTCAGGGGGAAAATTCTGGACTCTACATTTAAAGGAATAGTACACCCACAGAATGATGGTCCTTCATTTTCTACTCACACTCATGCTGAGCAAGACTCTGGAGCACTTTTTTACTATCTCAAATGCAGCCAGAGATATATGTGTGTGTGTGTGTGTGTGTGTCGGGGGGGGGTTCCCCAACTTCTTTCACAACACTACGGAAGCCATGGCAGACGAGATCACGCTCTTTTTCTTTCTTTCTTTCTTTCTTTCTTTCTTTCTTTCTTTCTTTCTTTCTTTCTTTCTTTTTTAAATCAATAACCAACCCCTGTTGTTTGTCCACAGTTCGTTCGCTCTTAGCACAATGTGAACAGCAAACTTCTTCTTCTATGCTTGCATTATCGGCAGAGTAGGCGCTGAATGTCATAGCTTCCGTAGTGTTGTGAACTCGCAGAGGCATGCTTTGTGGCAGCTAGATGTTCTACTGTTTAGGCTAAAAAAATGAACTACATGATGTTGTTTCTTTTTCTTTTTTTTTTATATAATAGTATGATCCCCGAGGAGAAATTCTTTCACTGCATTTCACCCATCTTTGTATGCAGAGCTGCTACTCAAAGTGCCCGGGAAGAAATTGGTGGGGGTTTAAGACCTTCCTCAGGGGTTCACTTGAGTGTTGTGTTGGGGACTCGAACCCGGGTCTGCCGCGCCAAAGCCCACGACATTACCACTATGCTACACGTTAATTTTGTGTAAATTATGGACACTTCCCACTCAGGACACTTGGATTACACTGGACGAGTAGTATGGAGTCCCGGTGAACTCATTATATGAAAGTTTGGGGAAAACGAAACCCCCCTGGATCTCCGGCTGCATTTGAGATATTAAAAAAAGTGCTCCAGAGTCTTGCTCAGCATGAGGGTAATTCAAAGAACTTTGCTTTACATTTACTTTGGTTTTACCATGAAAATCTTTCTTTGGCCCGCGGCTCACTGGCATATTTTCAGTTTGATCCTTAGAGGCAGAAGTTTAGGCACCCCTGGCATCAGTGGCTCAGGTGGTAGAGCAGGTCGGCCAATGATCGAAGGATTGGTTTCAAATCCCAATCCCCCCCAGCAATCTGTTGTTGTGTCCTTGGGCAAGACACTTAGCCCTCCTTGCCTCCAGTGAGGGCCCCGCTGATGTGTGAAAGTGTGTGAATGTTCCAGTGGTGGTCGGAGGGGCCGTCCACGCTTCCGTCAGTCTGTCCCAGGGCAGCTGTGGCTACATACGTAGCTTACCATCACTAAGTATGAATGAGTGAATGAATAATGGATCTACTGTGAGCGCTTTGAGTGCCCTGCAAGAAAAAGCGTGATATAAATCTAATCCATTATTATTATTATTACCACTGTCATAGAAATAAGTTGAGAAAGTTGAACAAACAGGTAGTTTTACTTTTGTCAATGAGTATTATCACCACAGCACAATCAGGCTAAATGAGGCTTACTACAAAGAGGATGTGATACAAGAAGGACTCAGACAGGGTTGGAATCCCAGCTTCCCACATTCATGCACACGAACCAGTCAGCTGAGGGAAATCTCTGCAGCTGAGGAGCCAGACACACGATAACATTAGAGGTTTAGCTGGTGAACAAACATGATGAATTGTGTTCAGTTTTTCTATGAAACCATTTCAGTCAACATGATTATACCTAGTACATGCAGTATTTTTTTCTGCCAACTATGAGGCTACCCGGAAGAAGTCAAATTTTTGTAGTTCTCCCTTCATCCGCTAGGGGCTGCAAAACAGAGCAAATCCCTATAGACTCCCATGTTAAACAGACCAACTTCACAGCAGAAATAAACATGTTTACAGTAGACAGAAACATGTTTACAGTAGAAATAAATATGTTTACAGCAGGAATAAACATGTTTACAGCCTGGTTAAAACATTGTTTTAGGTTTAATACTGTAGGTCAAGTTTACCTCCATGTCAACTGTGAGCAAGGTGAATTTCTTTATAACTCATCCGTTTAGATGTCTTGAAATTACTCATAATTAGGGGCGTGACATGTGGCATATCAGATGTCGGCCTGTCGGCCGGTGATTTTTTATTTTTTATTTTTTTTGTTTCCTACTTGTCCTGTCCAGCATCAAAGCAAGCAGAATGGAAATCTGATTGCTTTTTTGTGTTGAACAGTTTTGCTTTACCAAGCGGAGCTTTATGAACATAAGGCTCCACTTGATATCATGTTTATTCATTTTATTTCTTTATTTAAACATTTGTCAATAACAGCATTCCATATCATACTGCTGGGCTTGACAAGGGAGAAATAAAAGTTAACAGAGGTAATGATAGATAGTGGAACGGAGAGAAAGGATTAAGGAAGAGGAAGAGAGAGAGGAGAGAAAACATGAATCCACTTACACAGTTCACTGGTTCATCTGTACAGAAATCCCTAAACAACATTCCAAGGTCTCTGTCGGAAAACAAAACAAGCAATCCCCTACAGGAGGACCTGCAGGTGGCTTAAATATCCTCAGATCATACAAACACACGCAGAACTACGCAGAGAAGAGGTACAACCTAGTTATCACAATGGGAAGCAGTGTCACAGTGTCAACATGCATAATAAAGGGTCTCCGTGGTGATACAGTCATGCAGATGCAGCCTCGTCTCTTTTTTTTTTTTTTTTCTTTTTTTTTTCTTAACCAACGACTTTACCCCCGTCAACACTCCCTCATTCCATCCTCCTCCCACCCCCTCCTGTATAGCCAGTTAGTCCCCGCACATCCGCCCCCCAGTGTCCATGCCCCCCCCTCCAAACCCAAGCCTGCACCCCCACCCAGGCCGCGACACGCACGATCCCCCCAACCCCGCCAGAGCCACCACCCACCCACCCACCCACACACACACCCCCCACCCACCCAGCGCCCCGCATCCGATCCCCCCACAGAACCATCCCCGCTCCCCACCCAAGCCCCCCCCCAACCCGACACACACAAACCCCACCAATGCACCACCACCCCCACACCCAAACACCCATCATCCATGCACCCCCACCCACCCACCCATCTCCACACACCCCCACAGGCAGCCACACACACACACAACCCCATTCACGCCCCCCCTCCAGTCACACACCCACCCACACATACCAAGGACGGGGACCACGGGGCCACCAGCCCCCCCACGCCACAAGTCCACCGCCCCCAGCCCCCGGACCACGCGAGACCAACCCGCACGAGACCATCAGCGCAGGCCAGCCCCAACCGACACAGCGGCCGGGCGGACAGGCACCCGGCGTGGAAAAGACCCGGCCACCCCGCAACCCCCCACCTCCACACACTAGAGCTGAACGATATGGACAAAACCCCACACCCCGACAGCCACGCCAGACACCCCAACATCGATACGACACAACACGACCACGGGTCCGCCGAAAACCAAGCACCCCGGCGGAAGGCGCAGCTCCGTCCGCGACCCCCAGAGCCCCACACGCAGGACAAGCACAGGGGAAATCCACACCCCCCACATAGCCGCTCCCGCGACACCAACATCCCGGATGCCCACATCCCGACACAGACACGACAACGATACATCCCCCAGCCCCACCACACACACACCCCTACCAGCACACACACCCGCACGCACACAGCAGAGGCGCCCCGGCCCCCGGCGCAGTGACTAGACGTCACCAGGTCGTGAGGACCGGCCAAATCCAGAGGAGGCACGTCCCGCCGGCCCGCCCCCCCCCCCCCAGCAAGCCAAGCCGGGTCCCCCGCCCCGGAGGCAGGGGCCACCCCCGGGAGACCGGGCCCAGGACCCCCCGACCCCGGGGGGTCGGGGGGTCCTGGGCCCACGCAGAACTACGCAGAGAAGAGGTACAACCTAGTTATCACAATGGGAAGCAGCATCACAGTGTCAACATGCATAATAAAGGGTCTCCGTGGTGATACAGTCATGCAGATGCAGCCTCGTCTCTGCAAGGAGGAGGAAGCCCGCAAGGCTCACGACCCAGGCCCCACGCAGCCACCCAGAGGCCCAGATCCCATTTCGAGTTAGCTCAGTTAGTGTTACCCCAGAGTACGGCAGCTGTCAATCATTTGCACTGCGGTTTGGAGTGGCCTTGCCTTTGCCTATTTTAGCATTTTCCAGTAGTGACAACACACAACACGGCAAGATGGCGATGGTGGGACACCCCCATCTGGCTTCACTTTAGCTCTTCAGAAACCAACGGGGGGACGTAGTGGAAGGTTCATCCCAGGCATAGTGACAGGACTCTGGTCTGGACCCCGGCCTGGATTCTGGTCTGGACTCTGAGTCCGGACCCTGGCCTAGACTCTGGTCTGGACCCTGGTCTGGACTCTGGTCTGGATTCTGGTCTGGACCCTGCACTGCCACAA